>CABPRJ010001443.1:774658-1160724 GCA_902439185.1 Cinara cedri | reverse complement strand
TTCCTCATACTATCAGTGGTTAACCATCTAGTTTATTAAAGATATTTATGCATTACATATATTGGTCACTAAAAATTGTATTTTATAATAATCACAGTAAACAATAATTTTTGACTGTGATAACGTCTTGAATATATGATAAAACCCGGTACTGTAATCATTGAGTACTACTGTAATCGACTGTATAAGACGGAATACAATTTATAAGTTTTGAGGATCTAGCTGTTATAATTTGGAAATCAATAATGCCGTTTACGATTATCACTTAATCAAAACCTGGCATAGGTGAATTATTAAAAGGTTTTTACTAGTTTCTTATTTATATTTAAAAACATTGCGAAAATTATTAAATCTTGAAATGGGATCTAGACAAAGGCAATCGGATCGTTTAATTGACGATTTATCACACGTGGATTTTGAGATTAGTTGAAATACTCTCTATGTTCGATAATATGCATCTCCGGGAAGATCTTGTTCTTGGTATTTATTCATAGGGTAAGTCTCTTTTAACCGTTAAGAATTGTGTATAGTACCTTGTCTATGCATTATTTATATTGTGTTATTTTAATGGGATTTTTTCATAGGTTCTGAACGCCTTTCGGCTATACAACAAAGAGCTATCAAGGCGATAATCAAAGGATGTCATAGCTCAATCTCAGTTTGGTACTGGTAAGACCGCAACATTTTCAATTGCTATGCTGCATTCAATTGACACTTAATTAAGAGATACTCAAGTTTTATACTTATCACCTACCAGAAAACTTGCTGTACAAATCCAATAAGTATTATTGTAATTTCTAATGTATTTGATAAGGAAAAAAAAATACTTACCTTAAAGAGTATTTGACTACAGCATTGGGAAGTTCAATACAATATCTAAAATATTTATAAAAACTTAATCAAAATTGTCAAAAATCACAATTAATGTTAATAATTGTTTAGGTGATTTTAGTTTTGGGAGATTATTTAAATACTCAGTGTGGTGCTTGTATCGGAGGTACAAATCTTGGTGAGGATCTACAAAAATTGGACCTCGGTCAATACATTATTTCAGGAACACCTGGCCGAGTGTTCGGTATGTAAACAATTAATTCAGAACTCAATATTAAGGCCAGGTACACATTGAGACGCAGGTGATGCAGCACAGCTTAGAAAAAACTATGTGACCTATGTGAGCGCATATTACTAAGCATTTGTGTGTCACTATTCACCCAGTCATAAGAAAAATGATAGCAGAAAATGTAATAAATTTATGTTCTGAATAAGATTCTGCCGATGAATTTGATAAACTTCTTTAATTTTGTCTTAATATAGTCAACATGACTAGCGTCATATAAAACACTGTAATGTTGAATGGCTTCAATTACAGACCATTGCAAAAATAAAATATCAAATTAAAATTTTAAAGGTGGAAATTATGTTAAGCTGACATAACTTAAATGGAAAATATTTCAAACACTTGTAACAAGTATGCAGTAAACTGTTTCGTGGACACTGCATGACACAGGTCAACACACGCTCTGCCCTGCCTCCAAATATGTGCTAGTACATTTTAATTAATAGATTACAGAAAATTATACTGTGTTGTCTCAATGTGCACCCGGTCTAATACATTTTGTTGTAAACTTAATTCTTTAATAGACATGATTAGATGTAAAACACTGCGTACAAGAAATATTAAAACACTTGTATTAGATGTAGCAAATGAAATGTTAAACAAAGGATTTAAGAAACAAATATATGATGTATATAGTTTCTTGCCACCTGCTACCCAGGTATAATTGAATTACTTTTGAATGTGAAACAATTTTAATTTGTTGTAACATTTTAGGTCTTACTCATATCTGCTACTCTGCCCTATGAAATACTTAAAATAGCAAATAAATTTATGACAGATCCTATTCGAATTTTAGTGAAAGGGTTAGTAAAAAATATATATATTTCTGGGGGAAATTCATGATAATGAATTACATATGGTCATTTTTTTTAATAATGAACTCGCATTGGAGGGTAATAAGCAGTTTTTTTGCTCCTCAAACATAAGTATTTAAAGTATATTTTCAATGAGAAGACCTTTGATAAGTTTAATTGGATTAAAACTTTTAATGTTAGAAAATGATTTTAATATATTGTTTATTTATGTATGTATTACAGAAGAGTTTTAATTACTACTGATATGGGTCAGAGATATTGATGTACAAGTTTCTTTGGTCATTAATTATGATCTACCTAACAACTGAGAATTATATATAAATATACATAAGTAATTTGTGTTTTATTTATTTTAAATAAAGTAATTGAACAAAAATCCTTATTTTATGAAAAATTGATCATGTTATTCAACTTTATTGTAGGTTTGGTCGATTTGGAAGATTTGGAGAAAAGGAAGTGGCAATCAATTTTGTAAAAAGTGATGATATTAGAATACTGCGTTATATAGAACAATATTATTCCACACAAATTGATGAAATGCCAATGAATAGAAAATGTATAATATTTTTCTTCTCTTTGAAGAATATATGCAGAGGATGAAACTATAATTATCATCTCCAACTGTCAACTATTCGCTGAGACATTTTTTGTTTAAAAACTAATGTCATTGTTTTTCAATATATGTTGGTGGAATCATCTATTAGGGACATTTTATATTAAATGTACCCTTCTTTGTGATTTTTGGATCAAGAATATCTTTTAGAGGATCTGGGGAGAAGATAGTGGTTTTAACCCCATTCAATTTGGCTTGGTACTCTACACCAGTAGTCTTCAACCTTTATCGACTCACGACCCACTTTTTTAGACATGCATTTTTCGCGACCCATGTAAGGACAATCGCACACCTAAAGAAAAACGTTTGTAGAAAAATCAAAAAAAATCTAAAATCACTTAATACTTTGTAGTAGTACTATTAGAACTAAATAAATAAAAACTAAATTATTGATGAATTAAAAGAAAAATACTTTTTAAGGGACACTTAAATATGACTAGAATAATAACTCGACTAACATTTATAATACTTCCCCTTTAAACACAGTAATAATACTGATAATGTTCGTAGATTATGGGACTCTTTAATGATGACAATATAATAAATTAATTTTATTACTAGCCCAGTTCACTCCTAAATTATTATATTCAATGTCATATCATGAACCGATTGATGTGGTGGAAGAAGATCTTAAAACCCTTGGAGTTGAAAATTGGAGAGAGACAGTTCAAGATAGAAATAGGTGAAGAAGTGTAGTAATAACGGTAAAATCTCTTAGAGAGTAGACATGTCAACAGAAAAAGAAGAAGAATGTCATATTACGTAGAAACATACTAGTGTATGAAACATTTACTGTGATTTGATATCCATTATAATATTATATTATAGAATATAAATTATATAATTTTGTATGTTTGTAATTTTTAATAATATGATGAATACCATTTTTATGAATATTTGTAACTAAATTTATTTTTTTTAATAACCTGATTTTTTTCTTTTACCTTATTCAAATGTTTATTTTCAATTTCAAGAACTTTAAAAATATAACTGTAACATTACACTAAACATTTGTTCCTTTTACCAATAGAATAACATTACTTCCAAATTAAGATCAGATTTAATTGATATTGCAACTTTTTTTGCAATAAAGATAAGTCAGATCTGATTAAATATATAGTCAATAAATACTGAAAATATTCTACCTATTTAATTTCATTATGCAATTTTTTTCAATTGAAAATTTTAAATTTTTTAAATCAAGCATTTATCGCCTGAGACTTTCTAGAAGCTTGAAAAACCCAGAGAGTGATAAGCGTCTATATATATATATTTACACCATATATATATATAGAGGTAATTAAATTCAATGCAGTAGTATAGCTATTTGTGTGTGTTTACCTGTTGGTACCTTAGTGCCTATTCTATTTCTTTGATCAGTTTGACCATAAAATGAATGTACTGGATGTAATGTTTAAAATAAAATCAACATTAAAAAGTATAATTTTGAATTGGATTGCTCCTAACGATGATAATACATTGTCTCGTATGCAACAAATCTATGTCTACTGAACAAAAATATCTATTAGATCATCATTCCAAAACAAGTAAGTTTTGTATTTTATGCTTATACTTTGCTACTTCAAGTACATTCCTCCATCCATCTCTATCAATGTTGAAAAAATAGTTATTATGATTATAATAATTATTTTTACCATTTATTATGAATAAAAACCAAAAACAAAAGAATTTTTTCAACATTTTAAGGTTTTATTGAAACATTGAAAAATTCTATGTTATGAATTGAATTTTATGTGTTAATTATAATATTTGAGTATTTCACTTTTACAACATTTCTTAAATAATAGATTATCAAAATTTTAACTTCTATGTTTATAGTTTTAGATTTTAGATTAAATAATGTCAAGTATTTAAAATTATTAATTTTTGTTCTGTTTATAATTAAGTAATTAATTGTACAATTAGTAAAAAAATTATTTACAATAAGCACAAGTGATGTTATAGATTTACATAAAATAAATTGTGTTATGTTAATTTTAGATATGGAGAGCTTGGGCAAAGATGTCATCCATTGATGGGTCTTAGAGTGGTGTAGAGTAGAAAGGACTCTTTTTAGTCCTTCTGAGGTCATGAATAGTAGGAACTGACAGTTCTGAAATAAAAAGATTGTGAAGATTGGAGAGTTTAAGCATTAGTAGAATACTTTGGCAAAATTATGTATTAGTAAAATAAAGTTATTATTTCAGCTCTAGCAGGGGGTGTTGATTATTTAGCAAAGGCATTGGAATGTTTGGATTTTATTAATGTTGAGTTTAGAAACTTTCCATAGTTGAACACCATAAGTCCAAATTGGTTTGAAGAACAATTTATAAAAAAGAAGTTCATTTTTAAGATTAACTTGTTTAGATGTAATGATAAGGGTTTGTAACAAATATGAGGGAAAATGAACTTGTATTGAGTCGATTGAAGCTTTATTTACTTTTATCCCCCATCCTTTATACCAATGTTTCTCAACCAGGGGGTCGCTCAGGTCAAAAATAATAAAACACTGATTTACAAAATGTACCTTTTTATTTAAATATTTAAGACTTTTTATTGAAAAAATTAAAATAATAATAAGAAAATTATCCCGATAAGGGTATACATAAAAAATTAATAAACATAAAAATAAATAATTAGTGTGATCTTTGAATTTGTATTAAATTTAAAAGTTGTTTAATTTGTGGTTCAACATCTGAAACACATAAAAGTAAGTTATTTTCTAGTGATAACAAACAATTTCTATACTTAGTTTTTATTGCCACCATGNATCCAAATACCAAGTTTTTTTGATAAAAGCATTAACTTTATCTGACATTATTAGAATGTTCTTTTCACGGCCTTGTAAGCTTATATTCAAGTCATTCAAATATGAAAATATATCACTCAAATAAGCCAAAAATAGTAATGTCTCATTATCTTGGAAAAAAGTTAAAAATGTTGTATTTCGATCTTTAAAAAATATTTTAAATTCTAATTTTAATTAATTTAATTAATATTTTAATTGCTTCTTTTGCACCTATCATAATATTGACAATAGCAGCGAGTAAAATGAGGTTCTCAACAATCGTGTGCGGCTTTGATTCCCTAGCTACCCTAAGTGCTACTAAATATGATGCTTCAAGTGTTGCGGTATTATTCTGACTTGATTTAAGAATACAAGTTTGTTGATTTTTTAAAAAAAAGTGATTTACGCTCAAAAAATCAATTGGTTTTTTTTAATAAAATTAGGTGATTTGTTTTCAGATGTCGAATTAATTTTGAAGGTTTCATACTTTCTTGGGATAGAACTTGAAAGTAAACAACACATTGCGGCTTATTATCAAGTGAAATAAACCCATACTTCAAATACTCGTTGTTATATGACCTGAATTTTTTTTTCGCTGGTTCGCCAGAAGTAGCGGAGCATTACGTTTTATTATATATTTATCCATAATCATTAATTCAAATTACACAAAACTAAAAAGACGCACTAAAAACCAACTTAATAATCGCAATATCACGACCCGATACAAACTTGATAAGCTTAAGTTACTAGATATGGTATTTATAAATTGATATTTAAAATGTTATATTTCGTTTGGTTAATGATAGGATATTTTTACTGTTTAAATTTTTACCTAACCTTGATAGAGGGGGGGGGGTGGTCGCGAAGTGATTGACTATATTTTATACCTATTTTGGGGATCGCGACACTAAAAAGGTTGAAAAACGATGCTTTATACTAAGTCGATCAAAGATTTAGGTGGCTTTGTCTGTAATAGTATCAAATATTTTGTTCTACGTATATTTTAAAATGTGATTAATATGAAGAACTGCGAGTTAAAAATGTAAAACCAATATTATTAAATAACTTAATTTAGATATAAATTGTATTAATTAAAAATAAATAAAAGTCTTCAATTATGTATCAATTTCATAATACATATTGTATAATGACTACAACATAAATTGTTAAAATAAATCTATTGATCTATGTTATAGTGTGTTAAAATATATTAGGCTGGTGATAAATTTTTTGTGGGATATCTACTATCTACCATTACAGGAGATTTGAAATGTACACCTTGTTAATATTAACTAGTTAAGTATGTAATATTCAGAGTACAATAGCAATTATAGTAAATTATTTGTTTCAAATTTAAATATTCCATAATATGTTGTACCTACATTTAACATTAGTGTATAATATCTGGTGAATTTTATTTTGGCCAAATACACAGAAGTAAATACATTTTTGAATTTAAATAGTTACAGTTTGAAAACACTATCCAGAAAATATCAAATGATAATTTTTTTAAATTAATATAATTTTTATGATTGTCTTCTATTGTCGTGATTTTGGAATTTAGAAAAAAAAATAATCGTGTACGGATTATTTAGATGTACATACATTTTAATGAAAATTAATTTGAGAAAATTGCAAGAGTTTAGGGAAGTCGGTAAATTTGGGCTTGGGACAGCTGTTATAGGGGCCGGGGCCTATGCATGAAGTTATGATAAATGTATAAACTGTAGCTACGGCGGGGTTGTGACACGGGACTTTTGAGATTTATCAATTGTAGTAGAGCGAATGGTAAGTGATGAGGGCGGCCGGAAAAATGACTGTTCAACATATATGTTATGAAGTGCTGCATACTGTCACGGGCTGACTTTCGTGTACAGTTATACATTGTGACACCGAACTACTGCCATATGAATCAATAAGAAATTTTAGAAACTTGAAGGCTACAATCAGCAAACTCATTGAACCTTACCACCAAGATCGCAATAACCTTATTCAGGTGTAGGACCAAGGGAGGTTTTGCTCACCATGCGGCGAATTGGACGGCTAAACCATGCAAGACCTCACGGATAGTATACGACCGTCGAACAGTATATATACTTGATATCGTAATGCAGTGAACACAATCGAGAAGTATAGAATTAACGTTCTGTACATAATCCACAGAATCTCGACACCAAAAACTTAGATGCCATTGAATAAAAACGGATCTGGTTTCATAGCCACCACTATATCGACCTGCGGAACAAGCAGTCAACTTTTATGTGTTAACTATTTGTGTGTTTATCATTAAACAAATTTTACCTACGGAGTAAGATATATTAGTCCGTAATTTTACCCATCTGATTTCCATAGATAATAAAAGTGTAGTTTACATTGAGCGTACTAAGCTTTGATAAGTGTCAAATTTGGTCTGCTACGCTACAAGGTTTATAGATAATATAGGTATTATCTATAAATCTTCGATACGCTTTGCTAGAGCGTATCAACATAGTCTAATACATTTCTGTTTACAGCAAAGACTTGATACGTATTAAATGGTTGGTACGCGTATCAAGTCGACTGTGTAAACTAAGCCACAGTAATTATTAATTATCTATGCTGATTTTCTGAGGTTTTTGTCAAGTTCATTTTTAATAATAAAATAACATCCTTTAAGATGGCTGGAGCAGGTCGAATAAAACACTTATAAAGTGCTGCGTTATTTTCGAACAAATAATTATTGGCATGTGCCTGCAAGCTCGAGTGGCGTTCGGCGGTGACAGCTAGAAGTGCCCGGCTCAAGGTCGTCAACAATATACCGATAAGAAAACCAATTGTAATATTGTAACAAAATGTAAAATAATCACCTATTTAACAATATTTGAACTTTTTTTTTTCTATTAAGATATGAAAAACAAAATATTTAATATACATCAAAATTAAATTTATTACAGAATTGATTAACACACCTCCTGTAAGCTGATGCAGCTTGTGTTGGAGATAAGGAGCTATGATTACTAATAAATCTATATATATAATAAATAAGAACATAGTGTAAATATATTTCAATTAAAAAAAAAAATTTAAATACATCTTGAAACAACTCTAAAAATATATAAACTAACTTATTTTCTAATTAACAATGTTATAGGCAAATAAATAAATAAAAGCAAATCAAAAATATGTGCTATAGGTTTAGGTACAATAAATAAAAAATAATAAAGTAAAAATGGGTTATATTACTGTAAATCCTTGTCTAATTCAAAGAATAAATATTTGTATGTTAGATCTTTAATATTTACAATTTCAGTACCAAGTATTTTTTATTTTTAAAGTTAGGGCATAGAGTTGAAAGAAGTTGGATCCTGATAGTCTACAAAACGCTGACCGAAAGTATTTGCATATTTAACAGTCAAATCATATTTTTTCATTTCCCTTTTCTTGCTTACCTCCTCTTAATCGTAATTTAAATTAAATTTCTTAACCAAATACATAATTGCATTTTTTTTATAGTAAAACCTTATAGGCAATACACCAAATTCTTTATAGTTAGCCTTTGTAGATTCTTGCAGAGTAAATTTATTTAGACAAATCCTAACTATTATTTCGATTAATTACTAATGCATTTAAGATATTATCTCAAAGGCTTCCCCATACTAATATGCCATATTGAAAGTTTGATTGATATAGTGCAAATTAAACTATTTTCATTGTTTGTTTTGGTAAAAAATCAATCCATCTATAAACAGAGATCATAAAAATAAATAAGTGCAAAATATGGACAGTTCCAGTCTAACAGTGCACAATCGGTTTTCATACAAAGAGAGTATAAATATAACAACATTAACCAATTTTACAACATTTAACATAACATGTACAAACATGACTTTATTTAAAAGTTAATATTTAATAAAAGATAAATTTAACTAGTGAAATTAAAAACTGATATGCAAAAAAAAATATTAACTTAACCAAGTTAAAAAAGTTTATTATTATTATTTCTTTTGCTTTTAAAAATAAACACAGAAAGTATTCAATATTGACCTACTAGTAGTACCATTACTGTTTTTCTTTTATATATTGTTATACAATTATAAAACTCCAAATAATATAATTTTATATAAAATAATTATATACTTAGGCAGAATACAAAAAACAATATACTATTATATTGTAACTATAATAATTGTGATATTTAAATTTTTCAACTTAAATATTAATTACACATTTTTTGATAATTTTATTACATTCTAAGGAAAATTGAAATATTTATTTCATTTCAATAATAACAACATTTTAAAATGTTTTTACACCATTTATCCCATTTTTTTTTTTTAAAGTACTGGTACACACAGTGAAAAAAATACCATAACTGGTTTGGTGTGCATTCAGATTAAATTGTAGAATTGAGAATAGCCAAATAAAATTAAATGGCAAATTTTGAAAAAAAAAATTGCTTTTAACTTATTTTAACATAACTAATGTTTATACTAATTAACTTTAAAAAGTTATTTAAGTTAATAGGTTAACAATAAAAATAATTAAGAAGTTAAAAAGTTTTAAAAATTTAATTTAACCTTTCACAATTAGTTAATTTAAAATAAACGAGTTTAAAAAAGTTAATGTTTTCATTATTCTGGCATATAAACCTTTCGAATGTGAAAATTAACAACATACTCAAAATTATCCCTTTGTACACTTATAGCAAAAGGGTCAGTGGGATGAAATGTAAATGCCACCAAGCGTCTGCGATCTAAAGTAGGTCCTTTTGATTCACTAGTATATAAACAAAAACTCAGTAATCCAGATTCTCTTGAATAAAATCTATTTAAATCCAAATAAAAATACATGCAATCACAATTATTTATTTGTGTATAAGAGGAGTTATAATTTTATTTTTTTTTACCTTATTGGATATTCACCAACTACTTTAGGTCTTTCCATTGGTGACACCCACTTTTCGTCATAACTATAAAGATATGTATCCAAATATGGAGAACTGGTGAATGATTGGGCAGCAACTGGTAATTGTGCTAAAATTCGTTTGTTTGCCTCCATTATACCACCAAATTTAGCATTTATAATTGTATTTTTAAACTTTTGGTGGGATTCCCTTAAAATTAAATACTTAAATGAATACAAATTAAATTTATGAATACATAAATACAAATTATATTCACTATTTAGTGTATTAATTTACCATGAATATATATTGTTTGCTGGAGAACAAGGCATAAATCCTTCTGGATTGGCATAAGAATTGCGAAAATTATCACAAAAATTTTCATATACTTTTAATAAATCGTCAGATGTGTTTTCAAAAACCTCTAAAACCTATATAATGTAAAAATATATTATTCTGTAGTGTAAATAGTATAAATATAAACAATTAAGTTACACCTTTTCTAAATTTTGAACTAATTATAAATTTATAGTGAGATGTTTTGTTTAGCAGTCGATTTTAAGCAACAAAATGATATGAAAACCTTTCTATTTATTGTACATTCTGATATTTTTAAATTTGTATTGTCTATCTAATATGAGATATTTCATATGAAATTTAAAAAATTTGTTTATCTATTGATTTTTTTTTTAGATATGAAATTTACCGTAGTTGTAACCATGTTGTAAACCATAAAGAATGATGCTTGTGTATTTGGTTCCTGAATTTTAATTGTAGCTACTTCTTCTGGTGCATATCTAATGAGTATATGATTTTCATCTAATAATTGCATCTTCCACATACGTAATGACAAAAACTATAAAATAGTAAACAGGTAATAAATAAGCAATTCAATAATTCTTAATAGGAAAATACTGTCTTACTTGATTGAAATGCTGATAAAATTTTCTAAGTGGATATTGAGTTCCAGTTTTCTGAGCTTCTCCTTCAGCTTTTTTGTATAAAAATATCATTAATTTATGTTTTAATCCATTTACGCTGTTTTCCCTAAAAGGCCTATACATTGCACGATTCATAATTGTGTACACTGAAGTAATTAATAAATGATCATCTTCATAACAAAATCGTCCAATTTTTCTTAGTAAACAAAAACGGTTTCGAATAATTTTATAAATATGGATTACTTGATGTTGAACAGATAAGACTGCAAGTGTATTATTAAGCAAGTATATACCTTGATTATGAGATAAAAATATTTTATCAGATTTAAAGTCTATATAGTGACTTACAGCCCCATGTTTTAAGTTAACCAAATGTATGGTATAGTCTTCTAAAGGAAATAATGGATTAGGACTTACGGCTTCGTTGTTGGTATACATTTCATAGAATTGCGGCCTCATATCATCAGGAATAACTGCAGCGGATCCTACCACAGCATAATGTCCATTCTCTGTGAATAAACTACATTCTCTATTCAATTGTTCTCCCTCGGGTGAAACTTTTATCCGATATTTCAGTTTAAATAACTGTTCAAATATTCGCTTACGGACAACATCACCTTCATTATTTTGACCAATACAGTTCCCTTCGTAGTTCTTCAGCAAATTAGCCGCCATTGAACATCCTAAATAATCATATACCTCTAAAGAAGATTGATCGTGAGAAAATGCTATAAAGTGACGGCCATCGGGAGTGAATTTTCGTAAATAACAAGGGGGTTTTTCAACATTTATAACTGTACAATTAGGACATACACATTGGTAAGTAGCTTTAATACAAGTCGTACGCGTTTTCATACCATTTATTTCGCGATCGTATAAAGAATGAAGTAAATTCCGATGAGGCACTTTCTTCTGTTTAATATCCCCAAACTCTGAGGGTAAATTTGACATTTTTATTCCACTGTGTTTATGTGTCTGTCTACAAATTTACTGTGATTTATGATTAGTCATCCAAACTGTTTAGATATGGTCCGCCGACCATAATCATTCAGATAAGGAACGCCCGTCTATGGTCATTTAGATAAGAAGTATCAGACTATGGTTATTTGATAAGAAACGCACGATAACTAATTTTTTTCAGATATTTGGAGGGTTCTACACTTAAATACTCTATGTAAGTATTTAAGTTTATATAATTTTATTATAAATATTCAGGATTATTGTTAACCATTAGGTTTCTTAGTATATAGTAAAATTGAAAAAATTATTTGATTTGTAATTAACCTGAGTCTGGTTTTTTTGTTAATGTGTTTAAATTATACATTATATTTTTATATATCTGTTAATATAAACTAGTGAATATCAATGTTAATGATGTTTGTGTTAATATTAATAGTGAATGAAGAAAAACAGACAGCATGTTGATACTTTAAAATTTAAAAAACAATCCTGCATATTTAAATAATAAAGGTTTTTCTTATAAACAAGTAAGTAGGTAGAGACTATCTTAAAACCAATGATTTCTGGTAATTTTTGTAATTTCATATACTCCATATAGCAGGTTTATTATGTGTGACAAATTGCCACTTGAGTATTACACCAAATCAAAAAGACATAAGTAAGCACATTTTTGAATAATTAAGGTATCTCAAAAATGAAATATAATACCAACTAAATTTATTGATATAATTAAAACTTACCTATCATACTTACTTTTAAAGTTATTGTACATAAACCTTGAAAAATATCAATTTGGGTGCACCTAGAGACCTGGCGGGGCACTCGTTTGCTTGGACTGTTTTAATTTAAAATAACACCGTGACCATTTTGTAAAATATTTTCAAATTTCACGAAGTATAAATAAACCATTTTCATTTCATAAAAAAATCAATTTCATGAAGTGACTATGATATATATATATACATATACATACAGGTGTATCACACAAATTTACCTATTAAAATATTTCCTGAAATGGAGATAATTAAATTTTGTTTTTTTTTTATTAATATTACTAGTTGCAGGGATTACAGACGTTTTTATTAAAATTCAATTTTAATATTTTGGTAAATAACTAAAAAATAACTTTCATAAATTTAAGATAGCCATTTTATAGTTTATTCTTCTTAAAATTTTAAAATTAAAATTTTTTATTATCATTAAATTAAAGATTTTGAATAAATTTTTATAGTTTATAGAAAAGTACCAATAATTATACAGCTGACTGTATCACAGTCATTAAAAATCATGAACTTGAGGAAAATAAAAAGTTGCAACATTAAAATTTTAGAAGAATAAATTCCATAAAATAACGATCTTTAAATTTTTCAAAAATAATAAAATAAAGTTTTTTACCAAAACATAAAAAATTAATAGAAACATAAATATTTGTCGACTTCATTCTTGTGAGTAATAAAGAAAAATAATAGAATTTGATCATCTTTATTATATTAGGAGATATTTTAATAGGTATATCTTTCTAGGACATTCTGTATAACTGTATATAAATCATAAAAATGATTTAATATACTTTTATTATTTTAATCAGTTTTAATAACAAAGTTTAAGATTTTACAAAATATTCTACAAAACATAACTGTTATTGGATTTTAATATACAGAGATAGATATATAATATATATTATAAATTATTATAATAAAAATAAATATAAGAGATTAATAAATTAATTTAAAATATAAATTTTAATATTTCACTATAAATAATTAAATTTTTAATAGTTATTGTCTTATGATAAATATGTAGTATGGAATTTATATTTTATAAAATATATAACTAACACATAACAGGTACAAATAAATATAATACATTTATACATTAAAATATTATGTGTATATATATATACAATATTTTAACAGTTCAAATTTTCTGTTTTCATTAGTTGGACCTAAATGGAAAACATTTACATACATCTCGCTTAATTTCCAAGTATTTATTTTCATAGTTTAATATATAAATCAGTCATTGATTTTAAGAAATCAAATTTTGTAAATTTCAATATTATCTCTAGCTTAAGATTTAAAAAGAATGTTTGCGAACATTTTCTAGATACAAGGAGTTACGTGTCTATCAGTGAATGATGTTTTGTCTTGATTTATCAGAAATATAACCAATTAAAAAAATATATGGTAATTTATTGAATGAAAATGAAACATTTAAAGAAACAATTACAAAACCTATTAAATAGTAATACCTACATATATTGGAAAAAAATGTACTTTATAAAAATACTATTTATATATTTAAACAAGAATAATAGTATAAAATATAGCAACCTGTCACAAATTTAACAGTAATCAGAAACTAATACAAATTATTTTAAAATAATAACAACATCAATATAATTTATAATTCAACTAATAAATAAATAAATAAATTATGATGAATATAATAAGAAATCATGTGAAAATCAAATCAAATTATATTATTAATTTATATAAATATCACAAATGTAATACTTAAAATACATTTATAGTAATAAAATAATCATAAATATAATTGTATAATTGCAGACAGTATATATTAGTCTATACGGTACAAGATGCCACAATATTAGGCACAATTTTTTTAAATTTTTGACAAAATAGTTATGTACAAAATTCATGCATCTACTAATTTATTATAGGGATATGGATGGTGATAGTTATGATGATCAGTAGTTGACAATATAGAAGACCTCTTGGAATACACAATAAACAGGGACAATTGAATGGCGGAAAGAATACAACCAACAGCATTCGGGTACTACAACAAAAATATAGAAATATAAACTTAAATACAAATTTTTAATGATAAATTGTACCCTGTAACCTAGTACTTATACTAAGACCTATACCTTAACTGTGATATATCTGATAATACATTTATCATATTCCTCCAGGCACATTCATTCATTAATTAATTTATGTTAATTTTTATTTTGTTGAATGGCCTATTACTAATAATTTTTTTATACATAAAATAAATAAAATTAAGACAAATGTCTAATTATTTATTGGCTAGCAATGTTATAAAAGTACATAAAATAATCATTTAAACCAATTGTTATGAAATGTATACTTATGTTTTAATGTAAAATTATATTTGTTAATTATAATTTAAAAAAGTATTATCTTAACTTTTTAGAACATAGGTAATTATTTTAAAATTGTATAAAGCACATATTTGTATTATACTTTAATTCCCTTGTTCTCCTAGTAGTTTAATAAAAAAATTTAATCATAACATTTATTTTTCTCATAATTTACCATGATAAACTTGTCACGCAAAATTTTACCATAGACCAACCACTGAGCTGAAACGAGGAATGTCATTGCAATCATAGGCATAGGTAATGATTCTGTATTTTTTGTTTTCATTACATGAATCTAAAACAAATTTATCAAAAAAAAAATGTGTAAGATTTGTTTTATAAATAATTTGTATTGGTGTGCAGTACGCCACTTACTAAATTAGATAATGGAGCTGCGAAAAATAACATAGTAGTTAC
The DNA here is from genome assembly GCA_902439185.1 of Cinara cedri. Taxonomy (NCBI): domain Eukaryota; kingdom Metazoa; phylum Arthropoda; class Insecta; order Hemiptera; family Aphididae; genus Cinara; species Cinara cedri. The sequence goes on along the minus strand of CABPRJ010001443.1, from coordinate 1,145,061 downwards.
ACAACATATGAATCCAACACGGTCAATAGCAGTAGTAATGGTTGTGGATAAATTTGGTTGTTTTGGATCTAAAGGGCCTACTGCTGCTGTTTCAACTGTTTTCTGTTGATGGAACTCTGCAGGTGCTGACAATGTTAACTTTGTTTGATGTACAGTTGTGTCAGTAATGTATACAATCCAAAAAATGAAAGCTACAACTGATATCACACAGTGCACAACACGTTTCTAAAGAATATACAAAAATATTAAATTATTCTTAAGAATAAAATATGCTAAAAATGTATTTACTGATTTAAAGTTTGAAATTATAATGGCTAAGATATGCCAATATTCTTATGAGTAAATTAAAAAAATATATGTTAACTGTATATTAAATTATTATAAGATTCATACTATAGGGTACAAGTACCAAGCTACCAATAATGACTTATGTTTTAGATTTTGCCAATGATGAATAAAATTAAAATATTATTTATCCTTATTTTTAATAGTATTTAGTATTTTTTTTTTCATATGATTCTTTATTTAAAGACTTGTTACAATTTGAACAATAAGCCTAATTGATACAATAATATACAACACAGGAATAACAGATTGAAGTGACTTCCCAGTGAAGATACTTTGTCAAGGATGGTAGTTACACTTTATTATTTATGTTACACATAATTGTTTGTTTTAATTTTTTTTTTAATGTCTTCATCAATTTTTCTTTTCTTTTGTTCAATATTTAATGACTTGTGCCAATTTGGTTTAATCTGCTGCTATTTCCAACTATATATTACTTACCATCATCCAAACTGTTGGATGATTTTGTCCAACAAGTTGACTGAATGATTCCAACCATTATAGCATCAAATATTATTAGTTCAAGCTTTATCCTTAATAATTGCAGCATGAACTTTCCATAATTGTAATAGGAATAAAGGTAGATTATTAAGAAAAGCTGTACCACAGGTGTTACATTGGATTCACTGACATGTGCCATTGACATAGGTTTTATCGAAATTATTCAGAATTGTTTAGCATCAGAAGATACAATTTATAGTTAAATTTTGCATATATTTTAATTCTTTTTTTTTTTTTTAATTTTTAAGTGGTTAAGGAAAATATTTTCAAATACTTGAATTTTTCACGTTTAAGGAGTATCCTGTGTTGATACCATACAACTTTGGTTTTTCAAATGAGAACCTATATTAAAAATTCCATAAATAGGCAGAGTATTACTTCATTAAACGTTAGTGTCAACATTTTTGATTTACATCAACCGGTATATGTTTATAAACTTTAGAAGGGCTTTAACAATCTAATCTGAGGTCCCTATTTCTTTATTTAACCCTGACACAGTGTGTAATTTAAAATTTGAATTGTGTGGTACAGATTTGAGAAGTGTGTATTAAGAAATATCACTAATATACATATGAATATATATATAGATATACCTAACAATTGAAAATGTTAGAATTTTTAAAGCAAGAAAAATATCTATAACAAAAAAAATTGTTTTTATGTAGTGAGTGTTCTAAATTTTGTTGACTTCATAGGTAAAAAAGTTCACCAAACCATTGTTGTATGTCATGGTTCAACAATCATTTAGTTTAAATAATATGTATTATGCTTAGAAATTAGTGTTAAAATTACCAAGTACTCAAGAAATACTCAAAAAATATTAAAACCAAATTATAATATTTAATTTCACATAGCATAAAATATTATAGAAATACTATTACTGACTAATATTGAAAAACTTTTTAGGATGTAAACAAAAAGTCCCTGAATAAAATGGTAGTTAGAAAAATATTTTAGTTTTGATGGCCAAATATAAAATACAAAATACGGAATTATGAAAAAAGTTAATTTTTATTATGAATAAACATCTATTTTTAATTAAAAGTATCTATAAATGACAATTAAACAATGTAATTTATAATTATTAGGTATAGTTAAAAAAAAAAATAAAACAATCTTTCTAGCATTTGATCACTTTTGACATTTTTTAATAGTTTAATTAATTTTATAAATTTTTCTTAAAACACAATCTTTTAGGCACAATTTATTTTTATTTTTTATTTAACTGAAATATGTTTTATAGTAAGTAGTATGGTAGATATTAAATATATAGATTTAGTTCTATAATACAGAGAATAAAAAACAAAAAATATTTCATAGTGACAGACACAAAAAGAAACCTATATACCTATATAAAATATAGGGGCATTTTATTATTGTCTTATCAGTGATCTGGAGCCATTATAGTGACAACCAAATACACTTATTTTATTCAGGACAACGAGATACTTTTGAAATACAGTACTATTCCATAAAATATGGGTCACTAACTAAAATCTGATTTTTGGAGATAGGACCTTTATAGAGATTAATGACCGGGGCTTTAGAAACTAGTCCAACTGTGATAACACTAATAAATTTAATAAATTTACTACAACTTAAACTATAATATGTTTACTAATTTGTAATTAATTTCTAGTGTTTTATAGAAGTGAATGATTTTTAAACATTTATTTTACGAAATACCTTACTTTTTTTGTTGTGTACTTATAGTACATCCAAGTGTATGTGGCAAATAACAGACTGCCAAACGCATTTACTGACACCAATGTTCTGTTTGATAGTAGCATACCATAATACATCCACAATGAACTCCTATAACAATTGAGTTCATAAAATAAAAATCATAACAAGACTAATGATCAAATTGCAATAAGTTGTATATTGTTTACATAGTTTATATCAAACTAATATAAAAATATTATAATATTGAGTTTATATAATAGTATTATCTATATATTAGTGTAAATAAAGTTAAAAATGTGTTATGGAAACAATGGTATAATTAGGTTTTAAAAACTCACGACAAGAATCCAGTGACAAATGGCGCAATAGACTCGTTTGAGACTTTACCTTTCTTCATGAAATTGACACATATCAAACTGTAAAACAAAGTGTGAGTGTGAATTATTAGCTATCGTGGTCATTAGTATGTTAAATATTAATAATGAAATAACATATTGCAGTACCAAAACAGTACCGTAGCAGTTTTTAAGGCCGGTGTCACAAAACCAAATCGTGTTTATTAATTATTGCACCTTAATAGTGCTGTACTCACAATCCGGACAAAAACTGGGCACATGTACACGTTGACGCAGAAACACGAAGCGCGTACTCGTAGTCAAAGCCGTCAAGCATAATTGTCTTGATGGTCGATAGAATGATTATTCTGTCTGATTCTATGATCTAATTGTATTCTAGCACTAATGTTGTCAGGCACCAAGCCGAACACTTTGACAATGACTTTTGAAACGGAATCGACAAAGTACAGTGACAGGTTGAGTTACAAATGTTACAATAATGGTCCCACGTCATAACGATATAAAATTAAACCGAATTTCGAAAAACACTCCACTCATGCGTTTCACGTAGAAACCAGATGTTATTTACTACAATTACTACATAATAAAATATATGAGTCAATATTTGCTTTAAATATTACGAGTACGTGTAATTTTCGTTGGGCACTTTGTGTTTGTCTTTATTTACCTATTGTTGTGTTAATGATAATTATTATTGATAACAGCGATAAGAATTCGAATCCGGATGATAATATTGTAACCATAGAACATGTACAGGCCTTCGCACACGCTAGAGTATTTTTGCCAGAACCAAGGTGGGAATCACATACATATTTATGATATATATGTTTAGGAAAAAATACATTGTTAAAAATGATAAAGTACTAACCATATTCAAAAATATTTGTATTTATTTGATTATTATTTAGAACATATATTATGGCTGTTTCCAAGCTATAAACAAGTTTCATTAGTGTACTTGCCGGTGTGAATAAGTGTCCTCCACTTCTGAGGTTAACAATTTGGGGCTAAAGTTGGCTGTATGGATCATAAATATAAACTTACGAAATACATTATATAATTTTATTTAAATACTAGAAAGATTTTTGCCTGTAGAAAATATAAAAACCAAGTGTCTGACCAAAAAAAATTTTTAAAAAAATTTGACTTTAATAAAATATATTAAAATAATATAGTAAAATTATTAACAAAAGTATTATTACTCATTATCAAAAGTAATTACAAGTACTATCTCCTAATAATAATCATATCAAAATAATAATTATTGTTCAAACAATAATTACCTATTGACATGATATGATTGATATGTAGGTACCAACATTATATTATTCATGAATAATAATAATTAAAATACATACAAATAACACAGTTTCTGGTCCTCCATCGGGTAGGTAGTGAACCTAGTGACAATTTTGACTGCATACTGGTTATGTTTTCAACCAACTGATAAGCCAAGAGTTTACACCAAGGAGGTTTAATAAACTGTAAACTCAGGCGTAGTAAGCAATTACTTTTGTGTACATCGTTTGCCATTTAGCATCTTGTGGTTAAGTTATACACCATTGTATGAACACCACAGGAATTTAGAATAAGAACATTTTTTGTTCGCCATTCATTTTTGTTGAAGAACATTTTCACTTTTTATGATATCATTTATAAGCATAGCTATTTAATTTTGTGTTAAATGATTTGCTAAGTTTATTAAGCTTATTTCAATAATAATCATCAATTATAACAATTTGATTGTTCATCAAGTACAGTTCATCAAGAAATTTTGAAAATGTCGAGTGACGAGGAAGCACATTTAAAGCCATCTACTTCTCAAACTAATGTCCCGGCCCACAAAGAGCCAAATGAGCAAGGTGCTGCTGCTCAAGAAGTAGGTGAAGCTAGTACTAGTGCTCTGCAAGTATTTGAAGAAAAAACTCCAGTTGATGAATACATTCGTCTACGTATAATTACTAGCGATATGACAAATGAAGTGCATTTTCGTGTTAAGGCTGGTACAGCATTGGGCCGTTTGAAGCGTTCATACAGTAACAGACTCGGTTTTCAGCAAGACGAATTGCGTTTTGTCTTCGATGGCCATCGCATCCATGATGATGACACACCAAAGTCATTGAACATGCTTAATGATGATGTGATTGAGATATATCAAGAAAGAACTGGTGGTATGTAATGCAAACCTGTAAAATTAATTAAATTTTTAATTTAAACATTTGCTTTGTACTAAAGTTTCTTACTTAATTTCACATCTAATAAAATAATAACTTTTTTTTATAATTTGCTATATTTCAAAGGTTTTCATAAGTTAAAAAAAGGATCAAACATTAAACTTTCAATTTCATTTATTCATATCTAGAACTCATATTTTTGTTGTACACCTTTATAACATTTTCTGTTGAAAAACATTTTTAATTGAATAAACAATATGCTATAATTATAAATTGTAATGTCTTATGAAAAATATGGAGTACTCTAATGTTTATACAATATACACATTGGTGCCTTTAAAAGTAAATTAATTCCTTTCAAAGCAAAGATGTGCGGAGGAGGGAGGGTAACAATTTTTTTACACATCAAATAGTTACACGTGTTACACATTAAAATATAATAAAATACATTACACTGTCCCGGCGACAAATTTATAAGGGCGGCAGTTTTTGTATTTATTTATTAAAAATAATAATGTCTATACACTATACTATTGTACACATTGTATATATTTTGTATTATACAATTTATAATTTTGTAATTTGTTCTAAACTAATGTTAGCCGCTAGGTACGGGTACCTAGTACCTACCTTAATATGAAACAATTTAAAAATAATATATCATTGACATAATACATAAACCGTTTACACATACGAAATATTGTTCGCAAAACAATTCCAAGTTTGTTATGTTATAAATACAGACTATGAAAACCGAAATCTATTATTATGAAGTTGTATTCTGGATGGTGAGAATATTGATAATGTAGATAGGTGCTCATTACTCCACTGCCTACCAGCTATCTGTATTTAATGTATAATGTTCTAAACGAATGTTAGCCGCTAGGTACGGGTACCTAATACCTACCTTAATATGAAACAATTTAAAAATAATATGTCATTGACATATTACATAAACCGTTTACACATACGAAATATTGTTCGCAAAACAATTCTAAGTTTATTACGTTATAAATACAGACTATGAAAACCGAAATTTATTATTATGAAGTTGTATTCTGGATGGGGAGAATATTGATAATGTAGATAGGTGCTCATTACTCCACGGCCTACCAGCTACCATGCTACCAGCTATCTGTATTTAAAATAAATAAAAATAGTTGTGTATTTCATATTTGATCGTTCATTCTTTGTTCTGAAAATGTTTGGTCATTCTTGATTTCATAACCTCTGTCATCTGCTGTTATTACTGATAAGATTTTCTTAAAATGTTTTTGTTTAAGTTTTAACTAACAATAAATTAGTATATTATTCATACCTAACCGAACCTGAAGTGTTAGGTATCTTTAAATTTGAAGTATGGATGGTCGCTCAGTAAGCTCAGTCAGCCAAGCGGCGCTCAGTATAAAAAAAAAAGCACTCATAAAAAACAGAAACATACTGTTCTTTTATACAGTTGTATGAAAATTGTAAGACATGTTTAAATTTTTAACTTGAAAAACTGAAGGTAAATTGTTGTTTTATTTTACTATTTTATTCATTTAGTATAAGTATTAATTATATAGGTATTATATTACAAAGCTAGTTTCTCTTTTATTAATTTAATACAAGTTTGCTATTTTTAAATTATTTGAATACTATTTATTTATAATAATCAGGTGCATGAAACAATTTAATAATAATACAATTAAAAATCTTTATAGCTTGGTTTAATGTAGTGTATTCAAGTTACTAAAAATTAAAAAATATTGTTAAGTTACTTAGTTAAAATGTCCTATAATACTAAATACTTAATTTCTTACAAGTCATAATGAATAACAGTTAATAAGTTTATAATAGTTGACCATATACTTATTATATAGCGATGAATAAAAATATTGCGAACAAACCTTGTTTTTTTGAAACAGCTAATGTTTTACCTAATACTGTTGGCAGTTTACCAGACAATGTACCAGTTATTGAATGTAAGTATTTAAGTTTTGATTATAAGTATTTTTAGTTATTACTATAATTTAATCACAGTATTTATTGGTTTTTGAATAAAGTTTTTAAAGCAGTTGTGAAGTCATTAAGGCAAGGGGATTACCATTTGGGGTCATGATTCAAAAATAGGAAGTTCTAATAATGGAAATTTGTTAATAGCTTTAGAGTTTATTGCAGAGTTTGATTTATTTCTTGCCACTCACCTATCAAAACATGTTAATAATGGAAAAAGAAAAAATTCTTACATATCTTACCAAACTTATGAACAGTTTATTTGTATAATGGCTTAAGAAGTACAGAGAACCATTATTGAAGAAATAAAAACTGACAGTTATTACTCTATAAGTGTTGACTCAACACCTGATATTGCGCATACAGATCAATTATCTTTCATTATTTGGTATTTAAATGAAAATAGTTAACCAATAGAACATTTTTTTGTGCTTTATAGAAGATGTCTGGCATAAATCTGAACAAATTGCTACACCAGTCTTTTCAATTTTTGATAAATACAATTTAAATCTTAAACATTTAAGAGGGCAATTGTATGATAATGCCAGTAATATGGCAGGTATATTTAATGGATTATAAACAAGAATTAAAAAGTCAAGTCCACATGCACAAATTGTTCCTTGTTTGGAGCATTCCCTTAACTTAGTGGCACAAATGCTGCTAGTTGTTGCCAAAATGCAGTTTGTTTTTTTGACTTACAAAACTTTTGACTTGAAGCAAAAAATAATTATTCTAAAATAAAAAATTAGGATAAATTTCTAAATTTTCTTTTTACATAATAGATTAAAAAAGTCCTAGACATTTGTAACTGTAATTTTAATTCCTTTCACTTTTTACTCGTGCCGCTTTACAGACATTCAATGGGAAACTACGAGTGACTCAGTGTGTGAAAATCGTCTTGCTTCACGATTAAATACCTCTCACAACGATTGACGAATATTTTCTAGTAGGTATACTAGTTGTGTAGGGACCGACTTAAGGTAATTAATAGAATTATTTTTAATTTTAATTTTATCAAAAATAAACACTGAAAAAAACCATTGAAACAAATCTGGGTTAGTTATGGTATATAGCTTGCATCGTCATAAAGTAGATATTATCTATTACGTAAAATATAATTTTTTTTTTTTTTTAATTCGTTATAAAAATAACCGCTTTCAAATTTTATAATTTAAATTATTGTAATATGACATACATTTTCATAGGACTCTATTAGATTTTATGTCAAACCATACAAATTGTTTTAATGATAAGACTATGATAAGATTGTGATAAGCACGAGTTATCACATAAGTTATTAAATATGTTATGTTAACATATAAATTATTAAATATGTTATATAATGTGTCACATCATCTTAAAACATCGTTTCTCAACCTTTTTAATGTCGCGATCCCCCCTCTATCTAGGTTAGGTAAAAATTTAAACAGTAAAAATATCCTATCATTAACCAAACGAAATATAACATTTTAAATATCAATTTATAAATACCATATCTAGTAACTTAAGCTTATCAAGTTTGTATCGGGTCGTGATATTGCGATTATTAAGTTGGTTTTTAGTGCGTCTTTTTAGTTTTGTGTAATTTGAATTAATGATTATGGATAAATATATAATAAAACGTAATGCTCCGCTACTTCTGGCGAACCAGCGAAAAAAAAATTCAGGTCATATAACAACGAGTATTTGAAGTATGGGTTTATTTCACTTGATAATAAGCCGCAATGTGTTGTTTACTTTCAAGTTCTATCCCAAGAAAGTATGAAACCTTCAAAATTAATTCGACATCTGAAAACAAATCACCTAATTTTATTAAAAAAAACCAATTGATTTTTTGAGCGTAAATCACTTTTTTTAAAAAATCAACAAACTTGTATTCTTAAATCAAGTCAGAATAACACCGCAACACTTGAAGCATCATATTTAGCTTACAAGGCCGTGAAAAGAACATTCTAATAATGTCAGATAAAGTTAATGCTTTTATCAAAAAACTTGGTATTTGGATTATTCGTCTCGAAAAACGAAATTTTGATGCATTTGATTTAACATCAAATTACATTGAAAAAAATGTAAACTTAAAANTGTTTTGGATACCATGAAAACACATTTAAGAGAATTAAAAATTCAATTATTCGAATATTTCTCATGTAACGACAATGACTTCTCAAATAGATGGGTTCTTAATCCATTTGATGAAAATATTGTTGCAGTTGCCAAATTACCAGTTGATACTTACAACCAACTGATAGAATTATCAGCTGATAAGACATTACAGCTACAATTTGCATCTCAAGATTTAAATAAGTTTTGGATTGCCCAGAAAAATGAATATGGAAGTTTAGTAACAGAGGCATTGAAAATTTTGATTCCGTTCGCTACTTCTTATTTATGCGCAAAAGGATTCTCATCCATGGTGGCAATAAAAAATAAGTATAGAAATCGTTTGTTATCACTAGAAAATAACTTACTTTTTATGTGTTTCAGATGTTGAACCACAAATTAAACAACTTTTAAATTTAATACAAATTCAAAGATCACACTAATTATTTATTTTTATGTTTATTAATTTTTTATGTATACCCTTATCGGGATAATTTTCTTATTATTATTTTAATTTTTTCAATAAAAAGTCTTAAATATTTAAATAAAAAGGTACATTTTGTAAATCAGTGTTTTATTATTTTTGACTTGCGCGACCCCGAGTCAAGATGTTCGTGACCCCCGCCCCCGGGGTAGCGACCCCCTGGTTGAGAAACGCTGTCTTAAGAGATAATTAAATATAAAACATGGCGCAGTTGGTTGTTGCTTTTAGGAATTTGTAAAAACTGGATTTAAACAGATAAAAATGGAATTCAACAAACTGGAAAGCTTAAAATTATCCGGTTTTATAGCAGAGAATTTTAAGCTATTTAAGAATGAAGTTACAGTATCTTTTGAATCAACAGAGGCGATTCTAAAATCTCAAACAACACAGGTAGCAAGATTACTTAACTTAATCGGCACGGATGGGCTGAAGTTGTACAGGTCAATTAAGAGACCTAAAGATGAAAAAGAAACAGTTGAGACAATCTTAAGACACTTGGAAAATTATTATATACCTAGGTGCAATGAGATAATGGAACATTTTAAATTCTTTACTAGAAAACAATTGTGCGATGAGAAATTTGATAAATACTATGCTGAACTAAGAGTATTTGGAGAAATTGAAGACAGATTACTAAGAACACAAATTGTATTAGGAATAGCAAACAAAGAGTTACAAACCAGAATGCTGAGAGAAGAATTAACATTGGATAAAGCAATTCAATTGTGTCAAGCAGCGGAACAAGCTGAGGTAAACAACAAATTATTGGAAGATCAAATTAAAAAAGTTGATATAATGTAGCAATACAAGAAAATAACACGGAATCAAGGAAATGAGCAGAACCAGGACAGAAGACAGAATCAAACCCATAAAAACGGGAAGAATAATCAAGACAAGGTATTTAATTGTAATAAATGTGGTAAGCAACATAAATTTAGGGAATGTCCAGCATATAGAAAAGAGTATAGGAAATGTAAAAAGTTAAATCATTTTGCCCACAAATGTAAAAACAATAAACAAGTTGACATGGTTGAATGTGAAAGTGATAATATGAGTATAGAGTATTTGACATTAGATGAAATAGATAATAAAGACAATAATAATATTTGGTTAGAAAAGGTTAAGATTAATGACATAAACACTGAAGTAAAGATTGATACAGGGGCGCAATTAAATGTAATGTAATGAATAAGTTTTATGAAAAATTAAAGGCAGTAAAAAAATAAAAAACAGTGAGGTGGTAATCAAAGTGTTTGGTGGGACAATAATTAAGTCATTAGGTAAAGTACAGGTAGCTGTTGTAGGTCAGTCAGCACAAATTATTACAATATTTGAAATTGTGGAATATGATGGAAACCTAAATTTAGGGTATAAGGATTGTAAACGATTGAACTACATTAGTGAGTTAAATGAGATAAAAGGAGTTAGCATAGAAAAGTTTATAAAAAAACATGTAGATGTATTTACAGGCATTGGCTGTTTTCCAGATAAAGTTAAGATAAAGGTAAAACATGGAAGTGTACCAATAATAAATAGTCCCAGATGTGTCCCCATAAAACGAATGCGAAAAATAAAGGAACTTTTAAAAATGTTATGTTTTAAGAAAATAATTGAGAAAAGAAATAGAAAATAAATACAATACCAAAAAAATAAAATAAAATATTTAGGTTTGAAATTTAGTGAAAAAATAATAGAACCAGATGAAGATAGAAATAAAAGCCATATTAGAGTTAAAAAGTTCTACTAATTTGAAAAAACTGCAATCAGTATTAGGAATGGTGAACTATTTAAGGGCATTTATACCAAATATGGCAGATATAGTAGAGCCAATGAGAGCTTTATTAAAGAAAGATAAAAGGTGGTATGGAGTGATAATTGTGAAAGGTCATTTAATACATTAAAATGAATTTTATCAAAAATTCACATTTTAGCCAATTATGATGCCAAAGATGAGTTCAGAATTCAATGTGATGCATCACAAAAAGCTATTGAATGTTACTTATTTCAGAAAGATAAACCTGTGTATCATGCATCTAAATGTTTAAGTATAACTGAACAGGGGTATGCTCAAATTGAAAAAGAAATGTTAGCAATTAAGTTTTCATGCATAAAATTCCATAGGCTTATTTATGGACAGAAAGTAATTATGGTATAAATGGATCATCAACCCATGATTTCAATAAAAAATAAAATAAAATACCGAATAACAGAATTAAAAGAATGAAGGTAAGCTTGATGATTTATAACTTAAAGTTAGAGTACTGTCCAGGGAAATATTTATATGTAGCTGATTTGCTTAGTAGAAATTATAAACAAAAAATTGAGAAAACAGATAATACTCTTAAAGATATTGTACATACTATGGAGGTTGTTTACTTAAAATTTGAAAATAATAAAGAGGGTAAACTTAAAAAAGCTATATTAGAAGATAATACATTAAAATTAGTAGAACAGTATCTAAGAGAGGAATGGCCTAAAAAAAATAAATAGTTTAGGGGATATCAGAGACTATCATAAAATAAGAAATGAGTTAATGTTGGAAAAAGGTTTAATTTATTATGGATGTCGTTTGGTTGTACCTAGAGTTATGTGTAAGTACATTATTACAAAATTACATGAAACACATTTAGGTATAAACAAAACTTTGAAAAAAAACAAACAAATTTTTTTTGGCCTGATATGGCATCAGATATAACAAATGCATTTAGTATATGTGAAACTTGCATAAAATTTAGTATCAAAAAAATTAAAGAACCATTAAAACAGCATGAAAGACCAAGTTTTCCTTTTCAAAAGGTAGGTTTAGATATAGCAGAAATATTTGGTAATAATTATCTTATAATAATCGACTATTATTCCAGATGGTTAGAAGTATTAAAATTAAAAGACAAATCAAGCCAGTCAGTTATNGAGTTATTAAAAGTTGTGTTTAGTAGGTTTGAAATTCCCAAACAAGTAGTTGCTGATAATAATCCTTGTGGCTCAAGAGTTTATAACATTTGCCACACAGTGACAATTTGAGGTAATATTGTCTAGCCCATACTATGCAAAAAGTAATAGGTTGGCAGAGAAAGCAGTAGGGAAAGTGAAAGGGATGATTACCAAAGCTAGATATGAGAAAAAAATCTTAATTTATTTTTACTCAATTATAGAAATAGTCCAGTGGCAGGTTTGGAATACTCGCCTACACAATTGTTAATGGCAAGGGAGCTAAGAACACTTACCAATTTTTTAAATACAAATATTTTTAAACCAAAATTAGTAAATTGTGCTGGAGAAATGCAAAAACAAGAAAATTATCAGAAACATTGGTATGATAAAACTGCAGGGCCCGAGGAAAAACAATTTACAGAAGGTGAAAAAGTTTATATATATGATAATTTAAAAAAAGAATGGGATGAAGGAGAGATTGTTAAGAAAACAAAATGGTCCAAGTCATACTATGTGAAAAATGCAAAAGGGAAAGTATTGAGAAGAAATAATTGTTATATAAAAAAGAAATTTAAGATTAAGGATAAGTTTATTAATGATGATGTNATGAATATAGATAAAAAAGAGAATGATGATAGTAAGAAAGATAACGATAAAGATGACAGTAATGAGAATAAAGGTTCTGGGAGTCAGACGTTAATCACTGGCAATAATAACAGAAAACAACTAGAGGATTGTAAGAAAAAAGAAGTGACAGGGTGTATTAGAACAAGGGCTGGTAGACAAATTAAAAAACCAAATAAACTTTATTTGTAGAATCTTAAGAACTAGTAATTATTATTTGTATTGTTTAAGTTGTAAGCACATAACATATTGTGTACCTATATTTATTTAGTTTCTATATATTGTATTCCTAAAGATGTTGTAATGATAAGACTATGATAAGATTATCATAAGATTGTGATAATCACGAGACATCACATAAGTTATTAAATATGTTATACAATGTCTCACATCATCTTAAAAGATAATTAAATATAAAACACAATTAAGCAAATGCTATACGTCTTGAACCCTGCTCTTAATATTAAAGTTGACTAAAAATAAAAATGTTTCAAATTATTCACTTGACCACGTATCCACCAGTTATAATAATTATTGTTACTATTCCTTTCTACCCGACTTCCTATGGCTTAAATAATCCACTGTAATATGCGTAGTTTATCTATATTAATATTTAAGTTAAATTGTTACATTTCCAAAATGTCCAATAACGTGCTTAACTTTTTATTTGGGAACTTCTTACCAGACAATTTTTGACTCATTAAATTAAATTTTAATTGTTCTCAATATAAACTTTTTTACCCATTTGCGGTTTAATTTTGAAAATACATTTTTAGTGGTCAACTAAATTGTGTACTTGTATGAAAACATTGTTTATAGTGTAAAGTTTAAAGTTTCTAGATTGTGGTTTGGGCTGTGTGTTGATACGTCAGTCATTAATTTCTTCTCTTATAGAATATTATTATAAATGTTACATTTTATAGTAGAATTATTGTATAAAAAACGGACGTACTTCACAGGATGGGTGCCCATTGTTGTCGGTGAGAACGAGAAGTTGGAAGAAAGTAGAGGGGAAATTTAATGTATATCTGTACTCGATGTTTAACTATTTCTAATGAAAACAGTTCTGAGAGGAGTTTGGTTAATATTGTTGCTTTGTAATATTCAATTTTTTTTTTAACCACAAATTATCTCTTGTTAAATTTACTAGCATTTCTGTTTAGTCTTACAGTTTTATCTACAGAATACCTACCGAACAAAAATTACATAAAAAACCGTAAACATAAAACGTCTATAAATAGTTGGCAACAATGTTTTTAAAATTTTACCACGTCTAGAAAAGACAAATATAATTTTTTTGCCCAAACTTCAAGTCTCTGCAAATTAATTTAAATTAAATTAATTTTAACTGAATCAAAACAAAACAAAACGGAAACAAACAATTGAAAACAATACATTTTGTAAATTTGTCCATTTTTCCTAAGTTTTTTCCTGTTTTTCTTCCATTTTTTCCCATTTATTGGGAAAATTAAAAAATTACCACGTTACAATATACATATTAAGACTTATTATGCAATATACATATTAAGACTTATTATGTTTATATAATTATGTTTTTATTTAATATTTTGTATGATATTTTAATTTATTGTAGTTTTCCGCAGTGGTCGCGTTTACTCGTATCCGTGGAAATAATATATTAATTAAGTACACAAATTGTATATTATTGATTTACGTGAGCTATACACCTAAATAAGTACATATAATAAGGTCTAAAAGTTTTATTTTTGTACTTGAATAATTAATAACGAATTAATCCAATAAAGTCACCAGGATCGTAATCGGCAACTGCTCAATAGGTAAGGTTTTATTATAATTTTTCGTCACGTTAAATGTGTGCGTCTTTATGTTATTCTTTGGAAACTGAAAACATAAAACCTACACTGAATTTTATTTATAGCGAAACATAATAAATTACTTTAATATTAAATAATTTAATCAGTGGTGTCGTTTAAATTTATTTTTTAATATTCATACATGTTTATGCAAGCCATAAAACTTGCCTAGAATTTTCAACGTAACAGAAATAAAATAATCTAATTATTATTTTCCAACAAATTTATTTAACTATTGAATAAAACATTAAAAATTAACTAATAAACTTAAATATACGAATTATCTGGATTATAAATATCTACGCAATTTCTTAATCATGTTTTTTTTTTTTTTGTTTCAAATCAAAAGAAGAAGAAATAATTAATTTCAAAATAAAATACGTATGTTGTAACGAGACCAATGTAAGAATAGGACTCGAAGGAAAAATGTTTGAAATAAAACAAACTCCAAACAAATAAACTTGAGTTTATAAATAATTAATATTTTCCACACAAAAAAACACAAGTCCAATAAATAAATTCACAAAAAATAAAAAAAGTCCAAATAATTCAAATCACAAATATCGAAAAATATTCCAAGTCCAATTTAATTTCACACGCAAAAATATTAAAAGTCCAAAAATATTTACATAAAACAGAGTGACGCGAAGTTGCTCGCATTTGACCGTGGTGGACTTGTCTTATTGTACGATGATTCGAACGACGTTACATGTATTATATACTCTGAGAGACCCCGCAACCCGTCGTTCGTAGTGTGGCTGTCTACATTATTTCGTCAGTGGCCCCCCGCATTTCCTGGAATCTAAGTATTGCTCGTTGGTTGATTATCTCGATTATACGACCGTGTCCTCGCGCGCTGTTACGCCTAATTTTACAAATTAAAGGGAGTACATTTTACTATTGCTTTCGGCTTCTTCTTTTTTTTCGGTTGTTGACGCTATCGTCTCACCGGCGCCGTCACTGTCGCCGTCACGTAGCGGCCATCTCTTTATTTCGTAGATGGTGCATTTCCGTATTAAATAGTATTCTTATATTTTTTTTGATTATACGTATGCCAATGCGCTGTCGCCGCTGCTTTAAGCCTATCCGCGCTCTTGGTATATAAAACGTGAAATTGTATTCTTAGCTCTCGGTTTTGGTTGTGGTCCCCTTTTTGGATAATAATTACTACAGGTTCACGCGCGTATACTTATAGTAGCATGTGGATACGTAAACCAGTATGTCACTACAACCAATATTCAAATAATTTATAACGGGTCAAATAACTTTAATATAGGAGTTTAAATACGCAAGTGAATTCAATAATTATTAAAAAATATAATAATAATAATTAAATAGTATAATATAATAGTTAATAATTATATATATATATATATATATATTTATATATAGGTAATATAATATTTATAATTATTATTATTGTGATATTTTATAAATGCGACCACAAACGTCGACCGTTGTCACCAGTCGCCAGTGCAATACTGTAGTCTACCAATTGCAATAACTATTACTTTTGTTATTACCTATCATTTATTATTATATTATAATTTATTTATTATAATATATTATAATTAATGGTAATATCAAAGAATATAATAATAATAATAATGCGGTATCCAATTACCACCGATTATAGATTATCTATGCTATTACTTTCACGATACCCAGATCTACCCTTCTAGCCCTCTTTTCGTAGTCACTAACTAGTAACTACGTTCTCTGACGGAAATAAGACCATATAGGTATATTTATAAAATATTTTTAACATCGTCTTTTGTCGATAATTCCGTTTGAATATTTTTGGATAGTGTCTACTCAGTAATCAGTATCAGTATCGCCCAGATATACAGCAGTGATTCCCAACCTATAGTCTGTAGACCACCGGTGTCCGTGAGACATTGTGTGATTGTCTGCAAGGCCATATCTATAAAATATAAATAATTATTTAATGTAAATCAATAGTGGTTATTGAAGTTTACGTCGTTTATTTATGTATGATACATTTCTCATTTTCAGCAATTATTGCTATGTCGATGGCAAAACGTTACATATTTATTCTCTGGCCGTTAATTTTTATTTCTAAATTGGTCTCTTCCTTTATCTTATCTATTGCTTCTTGGGTAAAAGCATTGAATATGATTGGCGAAAGTGCGCATCCTTGTCTAACTCTTTTGTTTATTTTCGCCTCCTCTATACGATCTTGGATTCTTATGATAGCTGTTTCATACTTATATAGGTTGTAAAGAAGTCTATTCTCTGCATCATTTATTTCCACTCTGCTTAGTATGTTGCACATTACTGTCCAGTCCACTTTATCATACGCTTTTTTGATATCCACAAAGGCTATTAAAGTTTGTTTGTCTTTTCTATTCCTTTTCTAAATGATTATTCTTAATGTCAATATTGCTTCCTTCGTTCCCATGTTCTTTCTGATCCCAAATTGGTCTTCTGACAGTGACTGTTCTATCTTGGCTTCAATATGTTGGAATATGATTTTTGTTAAGACATCATTGAAGCATGGGATGGCAAGCTAATAGTACGGAATTCTTCATATTTTTTCGCTGCTGCTTTTTGTAGAATGGGTTTAATTAAGTTTTTTTTGTACTCCTCAGGTACCTCTGTTTCGTAAATATCTCTGATAATTTAAAATAATTCGTTTTTAACTTTTTCTCCAGACTCCTTCCAAAGTTCCGCTTGTATTCCGTCATCACCTGTTGCTTTTATATTTTTTAGATTCCTTAAGGCTTATGTTAATATTACCTGTTTAATACCAAAAAAGTACTGGGTTAAATAAAAAAAGGTCATTATTAGTAAATCGTGGCCTATCGAAAGTTCTTTTGGAGTGGTCTGTGTGTCAAAAAGGTTGAGAACCATTGATCTAAAAACTAACCAATTATTATTATATTATTAATTATATTAATAGTTACTTAAGTTTTTTTAATTCGTTGAAGATTAGTCCGTATAGACTATGGGTTATATATTATAAACTAAAGTAATATGATTTTTACTTTCTATACATGGATATAGTATAAAATATTTTTGGAAAAAAGCTATAAATTAAATAATAAATAATGTTGAAACGTCGCACAAATAGTATAATTTCGTTGATAATTTTACTTATAACTAAACATTTAAAACAAAAAAAAAAACTAACTTTAAAAATTAGGTTTTGATTTTGGTTATGTATTTTAAACATTTAAAAAAGTTGTTTCGGTTTAAGTTTCCGATTATAATTAACACAAAGTTCCCGGTTCTATAATTGGTTATTTTCGGTACAGATACAGTTCCTGGTTTTAATTGTGGAAATCACTATAAACATATGTGTATATATAGTATATATATATATATATATATATATATATAAGTTAACAAAAATAGATCTAGAAGAATGACTAAAAAAGGCAACGTTGCAATTCAAGACGAAATCAACAACAATGAAGATTGGAAAAACATGTTAGAAAAACCTGGAATTTATGGTAATGAAGAAAAATATTTGAAAATAATTAACCGTATATCTATATATTATTATTTCTTATTATAGTCGTTGACATATATACAGATTGGTGCGGTCCTTGTGTGCCAATGGTTGTATTTTTAAGAAAAATTAAATTGGAATTAAACAACGAAAATTTACATTTCGCTATTGTAATTATTTTATGTATAGATCATAACGTGTGTTTATTTAGATAGATAGTATTATGAGCTAAGACTATCATGAATATGACAAACTATATAAGTATCTTTAGTTTCAGGGAGAAGGGATTAAGTCAATTTTTAAAATTTGTTTTATTATTTTTCTCTAATGTTATTTGTTGGTCTAAATTGCATAAGTGTATTGTTTTTTTTCAAAATTAGTGTATGTAGTTTATAAGGCAGTGAGTATCTTAGAATATGTGTTAGAACGATGATTTTTCTACACTCTTCGAATTTCTCTTTGAGACTACCCGAGTCTTTTAGGTTTTAATTATTATTCTAAACAACATTCTTTCCATAGCCATTTAAACTCTAAAACATTTAATTATTATTTAATTAAGTTATTTATTTCAACCATTCAAGGTAATTTATTTTCTTTTTTTAAGTTCCTTTAGAGCCAGCTGTTTCAAATTCTAGATGATCCTTTATTGTGTTGTATTTCTGTTTTTTGTTTCATGATAATTTGAGTTCTATCAATCTCTTCTTTCTTATATAATTTGTCTATATATTAATTCTAGGTTAATTAACTTAACTTTTACTTAATTGTAATATTATGAATAATTTAATGAAGATAGTAAAATTAAAAAGTAAAAAAAAAAAACTCAAAGTAAAATCAATAAATCCCTCACTACGTTCAAAATCTAAAAATAATAATAACCACCAGTGGGCGTACAACGAAATAAAATACAACTAAATTTTTTAGTATATTTTTAAACTGAAAATCGTGACCATTTAAATTCGAGAGAAAATTACGATATTTATTATTTGTTGATACGCAGATGCAATAAATCACATGTTCTATTGAAAATTCGAAATAATGTTTTTTCAGAGAATATCGTTGTATGAAAAGTTTTTTAAAAAAGAGCAAAAAATGATTTAAAATGTATATGAGACTAGAACCTAAGACGGCTGGTTTTTCTTATCAATGCTATTGTGTCAATAAATTCAGCGATCGAGAGCTTTTTTTTAGCATATTTAATTAGAAATATAGATTCGAACACGAGTGTATTAACGAGATATTTTTTTTTGGATTTACGGGGATATTGGTATATCCTTGTAATTAAACCTTAGTAAAAGTACTTTTGGACAAATTATTGGTCATTACTGAAAGGGCTTGTCTAGAAGTTAAAATTAAAACGAAACAGTGTGTAGGCGGTACGTGAGAGTTATTAACTTCCCTTAATAATTTATATAGCAATTTCATTGAAATACAAATACAAATTTAAACTACTATTGTAGTGTAAGTACATTGTAATGTGTAATGTGCCGTGCCCGGTGCCTGCGGTTAGATTCCAAAAGGGCCATGAGTTTCGTTGGATAGTGGTTAAATAGTCACCCACCCGACTGCGACTGAACCCGTGAGAAAGACTGTAGGTGAATTGGGTAGTGATTGCTGGGGATGTGCTTGTCATGCCTTGTGACCCATAAGTAGCTACTATAGCTAAGACACGGTCAGTAATTCTACCGTGCTCTTGAACAGATTAAAATTGGATCTACTGTAGTGTAAGTACAAAAATGGTATTAAAATATGGTGTAGGTACCTATTATATAGTTCTATATAATATGTAGTACTAAATAATAATTACTTTTTATTTAATTAAATGTAAAATAAGTATATTGCTTTTTTTTCCATTTGCTTTTTTTCAATTTGTTTTTTTTTCATTTACTCTTTTTTAGTTGCTTTTTTACGTTGCTTTTTTCTCACTTGCTTTTTTCCCTAACACTTATACATTTAAAAATGTTGGTTTCCAAAGCCAATGGTTTTGAAATTTATTTACCTATTCATATTTTTTTAGATTCTGAGCAAAAATAGGTATGTACTTATTTGTTAATGGTTATACTATAGCGTGTGCAATTTTTTTTTCTGTCTGTTACAAATTTTCTACCAGAAATCTTACTCTAACAAAATATTACAGGAAAGCTTTTTGCAGCATTTTAGATTTAGTTCGTGCATTGGGGAGTTATTTTTTTTTTCCAAAAAGTTCAGTTTTTATAATAGAAAAACCAAAAATACAAATTGTTTTTGGTAATCGATGAAAAGAACGTATGGCTCCTTACTTACGTATAACTCCCATACTTTTTGGAGTGTTCTGCCCTTGGAAGTTATATCAATAGGTATTAAAACGTATTTTCATTTATTTTTTATATCGTCTAGCCATGTTTGTCTCGCCAACTTTCTTTTTAAAATTGCTTCCTCAGTTCTTCACATATTGTCTTGAACCACAGTTTGGTAACATTCATTTTATTTCTTGAGTTTGTATTAATAACTTCTTTACAGTTTCTCTTAACTCCTTTTCCTTAACTCCTTTTTAAAAGCCACATTTCATCTGGCTCTCGGTGAACTGTAATTACTTTAAATTTCAAAGTCTGTTCGATCTTATTTTTATATGTCTTGTCCATATTATCATTCTTCAGTTCATCAATATTATACTTTAGTAGCCTATTTACAAGTTTTTATTTATTCATCCTCCTTAACTTCAATTTTATCCATAGGTATAACCATTAATAAATGACCAAAGTTCATATCTGCTCCACGAAGTGGTATTATGTTGGTAATGCAGTTTTTAAATTTATAATTGGTTAACACGTGGTTAATTTGGTTTATATGTTTTCTGTCCAGTGATAGCTATGTGTACTTGTAAATGTCTTAACATAAAAACATAGTGTTTTATTTATACTAAGTCCTTTTCCTATTGCAAAATTTGTTAGTATTTTATCATTATTTTGGTTAGGTTACCTAATCTACCACTACACACATCAGTGGCACATTTTTGAGCATTATCAACTTTTTTTTTGTTACCAATAATTTAACTTATGTTTATATTATAATAATTTGTTGACATAAAATAAAGTAGGAAAACATTTTTTTAGTTTGAAAAATATAAAAAAATACCCCTATTCCTTCATGGTTGTGATAACACTACACATTCATCACTCTCAGAATAATACAGGGATGATA
Organism: Cinara cedri; assembly: GCA_902439185.1. Classification (NCBI taxonomy): domain Eukaryota; kingdom Metazoa; phylum Arthropoda; class Insecta; order Hemiptera; family Aphididae; genus Cinara; species Cinara cedri. The sequence continues at coordinate 1,123,378 of CABPRJ010001443.1, read as the reverse complement.
TTGCGATCCTTGCTTTGCCATTTTGTGCCACTTTTAGCCTTAATTTAAAATTTAGTCCATTAATTGTTCAGTAGTGGATCCAGGGGTGGGAAAATAATGTCATTTCCTCCCCCAAACATCGTATTATAGTATACTACCTAAATGTATGTAGGTATGCTTTTTTCCCGTATTATATTATGGTAAAATATACATCAATTCACATTGTTGTAAATGATTTTGTACTCCAAAATCAGGGCCCGACAATGTGGGTATTAATGAAGTTGTTAATTTATTTCACTAATTTGTTTTAAATAGGCTAAGTCAGACGAAATATCAGCATTAGAAAGGTTTCGCCAAAAAAGTGAACCTCATTGGATGTTTCTTTTTGTAAGTTATTTTTTATTCACAATAGTATGAAATCGTTGAGGTATTAATTTTTTTTTAATAACGTTAATAATGTTTATTTATTGTTATAAGGATGGGAAATTAGTTAATCTAATTATTGATACCAATGGGCCTAAATTATTAAAAATAATAACAGATGAAGTAGAAAAGTACGAAAAGTTTAAGAGAGGAGAAATCGAAATAACGTTTGTAAGTAATTAGTACCTTTTAGAATTCTGCACGATCCGGTTTTTTAAAGCCCGCATCATACCAGTGAAATCAAACTAAGACTAGGACCGAACCGGACTAATGAAAGTAATCATGGGACTGGACTAGACCGTACTGGACTGGATTGCATCTGACCGGTTAGATTAGGGGCTTTTTTATACATTATTTAATAAAAATGAAAAATATTTAATATTAAATTCATAATTAAAACTAAAATATAATGAAATTTTAGATTCTGAGTGGAGCTTTTTTGATTATAAAAAGCTTATGGTTTTACAAAGATATTTTTTTTTTATCTGTATAATTTTTCTACCAGAAGACTTGTTAAGATTTCTAAGTATAGCAATTTTTCTGAAAGGTAATTTTTCGATTTTTCAGAAGTTTTCTCATCAAATTTGTAAAACCAAAAAAGAAATGGGAAAATATAAGAAATGTAGATATTATTTAAAATATATTACGGTCTTCTTTTTTTCTGTGCATAACTTCTCTACTAGCAATTTTGCTCCAACTAATGATAGCAATACTTTTAAAAGTAAATTTCACTAGGAAGGTATTTTAAAGAGGTCATGTTTTAGTTTTCCCAAGAGTGAAAAACCCGGATAAAACATAGGAAAACCGGGAAAAACGTAAGAAAATTGGTACATTATTAACAAATATTAAAGAAATTACATAAAGACTATTTAATTATTTCACTATATAATGACATATATTGTTGGCAAAGCATCACTATCAACTGAACTCTGCTAAGAATTATTTTTTCGTAAGCAATGGTTTATCGTTGTTTACAGATATACATTAAATTACCTATAACAGTGGCTGCACCCGTTTTTATTATCCTAGGACGCTTCTTTTGTTAAATTTAAAATAGACGATAACAAACCAGCAAATCGCATATTTTGAATCACGTGATGGTTGTTCAGTTAGTTTATAAATAATATGGAAAACACAAAATTATATTTTATTGATGTGTCCGCCTGTATTTAAAATTATTTCACCGGAAATCATTTCCCCAGGGCTCAAATAATATTTTATTTTTCAAAGTATTATGTAACATAATTATTTTACTATATAGAGTGATTTTTTTATCATGAATCAGCGATTATCTACAAGGATTTTAAGTGAATTTGATTTATGTTTTTTTTTAATCATCATGGAATGGCTTAATCTTTATTTTAAAACCATTTTTAATTTGTATCCTTATTCTATAAATACATATTTACCTTAAATAAGTACATATATTTGATTTTTAAGTAGGACACCCTTTTTTAAACACAGATTTAAATGAAAAGTAATTTGCTAGAAATTTTGATATGTATAACCACTAATAACAGATTTATCGTTTATTAGTTATAACAGTTTAAAGTTTAGACCAGAAGAGTAGGGAAGGTTTCACTTAAAAAACTTCGAGATAATTGCTGGTTCATGATAAAAATATCACCCTGTACTCTATCGACATTTAAACCGGACCGGGGTTTAATATTGTGGAAAGACTGAACCTTGCATAAAGAAGACTCGGACCATCCTGATCGGATCGTAATGAATTTCAAAATAATCAAAACTGAAAATATTATACCACAGTCTGGTCTAGTCCTGTCCGGACTGGACTGTGCAGAATTCTAATACCATCATTAAATATTTATAGTTAAAATGTTTGCATGCATAAGTGCTATTTGGCATTGTTATACATTTTTCAATGTTCAAATAATTTATAATTTGTACAAAATATAAATACAAAAATTGCATAGATGCCTACAAATAGAGTGACCAACGAAGAACAAAGGAAATTAATAGAAAGAGATGAGTATGAATTACAAAAATTTAAAGAATCTAACAAAATTAAAAGTGAATAATTCTATGCAATTCATATATTTACATGCATATAATATAGAGATATTTTTCAGATGAAAGAATGATGAAAGTGAAAGAATACCATCTGAAAAAGTTTTCTCTTAATGTTCAAATGCATACATGTGTTATGTTTTTTCCTCACACTGTATCTTACATTATGGTAGAAAAAGTACCAGAAGAGGGTGCCGAAGATTTTGACGAATCGGCCGAACCAGTAATGGTAGAAAAAAGGATTTGTGAGGTGGCAAATACGTGTGCTCTTAAATACGAAGAGTTTATGGTTGTCGAAGCTAAGGAAATACAATTGACATCAGAGACTTTGGAAGAGGTATACATTTAAATATATAATATATTTTAACAATTAGAAATATAATGATTACTTACCTATAGTGTCTCAGTTATAACAAAACTCGATTACTGGAATAAATATAAAGTTAAATTTTAACTTAAATATTATAATTAGTTCAATAAGTTTCTCATGGGATAGTTTTACTTTTGCAACATAATTTAAAGTTTTTTTCTCTTTTTTAAAAAAATTGTTGATATTTAGGTAGTTATATATATAAAATATGTGATTATATGAACCGTTAACTGCAGAATTCCTAAATATTCAAATTTTAAAATTGTTCAAGAAAGACAAAAATTTTCTTACCAAGTTCACTGCCATGTACTTTTACTATGCATTGCCTAGGAAGCCATGTCTAAATTTTCGTATAAACGCCATTAATTACCATACTTGCTTTCGGGGTATAATAGGACACAGGTACAGCGTACATACTGTATAGGGATCGAATTTCTTGGATCCAATAACTTTATGTTCGAAAATCTTACACGGAAGTGTTGTGTAAAGAATAATGCTAAAAAATAATTTTAATTGTTGAATATTTTTTTCTTTTTAAAATTGACAAACATAAATACAAACCTTTACGCGTGAAAGGCAAGTTTGCAGTGTACAAAAGAGTTTTTTAAATATTACATAAAATGATTACAGAAATGAATGGATGTACGTAATTTCACCAGCACCTCAAATATTGGCCTTTTTTGTGCCAATATTTAGCATGTAATTAGCATGAATTTGCATGCCTATTACCAGAATTTGCATTCTTTTTTTAGGCGTTAAATCAAAAAACCTACGTGGGGGCTATGAAAACGTTTCTATAGCCCTCCGGATTTTAAATTCAGCGTTTCGCATATTAAGCATGCAATTAGCATGAATTTACATGACTGATCCCAACATTTGCACTACACTTCCCCGCTAGTAATAAGTATTTTTTCGGATTTGCGTATTTCATCAGCCCCTCTCCCCATTTAATAATTTCAAATTTTTTTTTGCGCCAATTTTTAGCATGAAATTAGCATGAATAAAAATTGGTTTTTTTTTTGAGGTTTTCTTAAGGGAGGAGGGGGCTGGAGGAACATGTCTACAACCTACGGTACGGCACTCGTCGTGTTAATAATTAGAGTAATTTGAAATTTTAGATTAAAATTTTGTATAACATTTTTTTTTAATTAAATTTTACGAATATTTAGATTTTAGAATAAACTTTCATTACAAATTCTTATTTTCTTTAGTGATATTTGCTTGTTCCTTTCATTTTAATTTTCCTTAACTCTCGGTGAGAAACCTTCTTTTATGTCACTAATCAACATTTTTTTACTATATAAACAGTGACGTGTCACTTATATCCAGTAGGTAGCCTTAGTAAGTTAGGTACCCTGGTTTTTTTCAATCCTAGAAAAGTAATATTTAACAAGATAACTTTTATTCCTTCCGTGAAATACGGTGGTTTTCATGATGATGTAAACTATAGGTTTAAATATGGTTAGATAAGTTGTAGAGAAAAGCATCAAGTGTTTTATGTAACAAGATAATATTCCAATGAAACCTGAAATTAAGTTTTACAAAAGTATGGTGAGACTATGTTGTATGATTTAGAGTGTTTGACGGTTGACAAAAAAAATAAAATAGAAAATGAGTTTAGCAGAGATGAGAATGAGCGGAGTTACAAGAGAAGATAGGATATGGGATGACTGCATAAGAGATAGCTTGAACATGACTTCGATACAAGACAAAATGAGAGGAAATAGAATGAGATGATTTGAGTATATCATGGGATGGGAGGAATTTAAAGCAGTTATAATCGTCATGAAAATAATCATCGGAGGAAAGAGAAAGAGAAGAAGACCAAATATATAGTGGTTGGATATGAATATATGATATAAGAACAGCCGGTGTATACAAGGTGAGAGATCGGGTCAAGTTTAGGTCGAGGGGGACCAATTCCAAATAGTTGGGTTAAAGGCGAAGGAGAAAAAGAAGATAGTTGGCTGTGGGCCGCAGCTTAGGTTTAGTATATAAATAATTAATAACGTCGTCCACCTATATTCGTAATTACGTGTGATTCCGATTGCGTTGTAGTGCCTTCACTAAAACCGTCAACAAAAGTAACGGTATCACTTGAAGCAGCATATAGTGAAACAAAATTTATATTTTACGGCATCAAAATATGCTTAGTGCTTACGTATATACAGAACTTACTTAGATTTTGTTTTAAAATAAATGCTCCCTTTACAAAATTAAAAAAGGACAATATTCTGAAACTGTGTTTTTCCATTATTTCGAATATAATACTCAATTTATCGTCTAGAAATAATGAGTAATGACTTCATTATTATCAAATTACTACAAATTTACAAAAAAAGGAATTATTTAAGAAAAACACATTGTCTTGTCCTTCAGAACATTGTGCTATTTTAATTTGTCTGATAGGTGCTTTTACTCTACATCAAAATTAAGCGAATACTGTATTTCTATGTCTGCGTCGACATGTTTTTATTACCAAAAATAAATACACACACTTCTTATGATGGGGTAAGCCAATGTTGTAGGTGAGAAGTTGGGAAGGTAAAGGGACAATTTAATATGTGTCTGTACGCAACGATATATCATTTCTAACGAAAAAATATTCTAAGTGGAGTTCGATTATATATGTTCTGAAGGACTGTAATATTTACGGTTTAAAAATAATATACATGTATATAATGTATTTCTTAAATTTTCCTGTTTTTCCTACGTTTTTTCCATATATTTTGAAAACTAGAAAATGACATTCTCATTGTACCAATCCAGGCAAATTTCTTTTCAAGAAAGGTGCTATACTTGAAAATCAGAGCAAAATTTCTAGTGAAAAAGTTATTCACAAAAAAAAAATTATAATAATAATAATAAATAAACATCAATGTAAAATCATTAGGTATAGTCCTGATGAGTGAGGCTCCATTCAGAATCTAAAATCGCCAATTTAGTTTATTTTTAAGACTATATACCTACACAGTGTATTATGTATTTTACGGTTAATGTTGTACAATTGATTAATCGGTATTACCGTATCAATAGTTTTTGTGTATAAAAACCGATTTTATGTTGCTAATTTTATTATTAGATTGTATTAGCCTTGTATCAAATATTAAGGTGATAACATTATCTAATAATATACGTAGACTTGTTTTCAATATTATAATTGTCAAGCAAGATATAAATACGTGAAATATTTAAATTAAAAAAATCATCAAATTTGGCTAAAATAATAAAATAATGAAAAATCGAAGGCGCATTTCCCTGACATTTCGAATTTGTGAACCAAACGGGGGCTATCGATTGTTCTTTATTTGTTCTTGTTTATTCAACAAGTTCCTAAAATGTCCTACTTCAACAAATTGTATACATTTATATATGATATTTAAAATTTAATAATTTTCCTTAATTTTCCTTGAGGTAACTACCTCAAAAAATGACTGCCACGCCACTGAAAATCACAAAAATATTTAGATTTTCACGTTTTCTTAATTCTGGACATATTTTTTATGGAAACCTATATAGACAAATACCAAAACGATATTGGATTTATATCAGTTTTAAAGTATAGAATTCATTGAATGTTGAGTCCATCTCCAGTATTTTGTGTTTCATCAAAAATACATTCAGAACCAGGTACCAGAAATGAAAAAGTTTTGGAGAACAAACGAAGAACAATCAAAAGCATCTGGTCCGGATCTGAAATTTGAAAGTGAGGGTGCTGGGTTTTTCTCGACATCCTTACCGTAAATCGGTTATAAGTCAGGAACAGGGATGGAATTTACTAGAACAAACGAGGCATAATAGAAAGTCCTTGATTTGGTTCCAAAATTCAGTGTGGGTGCTGGGATTTCCTCTGCCCCCCCCCCCCGAAAATCGAATATGAGTCGTGAACGGGAATAGAACAAACAAAGAGATTTTCGGAACAAACAAGAACAAACGAAAAACAATCGAAAGCCTCTAGTTTGCTTTAAAAAATTCGAAAATGGGGGTGCCAGGGAAACGTACCTTTTTTCCTTTTAAAGTTTTTAATATAAAAGAATAAACTAATACTTAACACAAAATTAGCTGCTCAAAATCGGTTAAAGTAAAAATACAATGGTTTTAAAACATCAACCGTAATATATATAGGATGATTCACTAAGTGTACTCACTCCATTTTTTTGATTACTGCTCTCTTCCTACCTAAACGTAAAAGTGGAATATCTCGTTAATGGAAATCAAAAATTGTAACTCCAACATTTATTTGAAGTAACACTCCCTTTATTTATGAAATTTTAGTATTTCAGTGGTTATATTACAAACGATACCTAATTGCTCATAGGTACTTATATGTAATCTGTTATAGATGTTTTTGATGGAAAGAAATGTTCTGGAAAGTTTCTCGCCAAGATTAGTTGATGAATTGCTGAGTAAAAAAGTATTTTCAGTATTGTTGTCACTGCCTGTAATAAAAAATGAAGGACATAACGCCATAGAAGACGAAGACTTCACCAAGTACTGGGGAGTGCCTGAAGAGAAGATGAGCACGATAATTTATGGCAACCAGAATCCGGTGAATCCCAGTCCAAAATCGTAAGTATGTAGATACCTATTATAGAAAGTCCAAGAAAGAATGAGAGAACGATACATAATTTTCAAGACCTTTAAGAAAAGCATTGTGTACTATATGGTTATTACATGAAATAATATCATTAATTAGTCTATAACTACGAGTGGATTTTATTTCTTAATTTGAAAGTCTAAACACTTTTATTAACGTTTGGTCCATCTGAGCCTACCATTAATAGTTTTTCTTTGGGAAATTCAGCGCTGTTTAATGCTAACATTAAACATTCATCAATTTTAATTGTAGTAGATGCAATAAAAAATTTTTCTAATTGGCTTACAATAATCTCCTTATTTGTATTACACCCGCAATAAAGCACGGCTACTTGTAACTCTTTTTCCCGAATTGGTAGTTTCAACATACATAAGCGTATAGTATTTTGAATAGTTTTGAATTTTGCCTAATAATCTATCTAAAATGAAGACCTAAAGCATCAGTAATTAAATAAGACATTTTGGGCTTATACTAAGTACATTAGATATTGCTTTTAGAAACATAGTTTTATATAATTCAGCTAGTATAATGTCTGAACTGCCCGACATGTTGCATAACACACTCTTCATTGTCCAAAAAAGATCAGCTTTAGATTAGCTTCGTTTGTAATATACTTCAAGATTTCCAATGTACTCCAAGTTGTGTAACCAAGACTATTAATCTTCTCCAACCGTACTTTATTAACGGTACACTTTCCCATTTTTTTGGAGGTTCTAATAATCTATAGTTTAATGAGTGATTAGGTACCTAATTATATTTTTGAGTTTCAAAAGTAGAAAATAATTATTAGTTTTAGATTTTAAAAAATTATTTAATTTGATTTTATAATTTGTTTTGACTCGGCTAGTCACAATCAATTCAATTTTCTATTAAATTGTAATATAGTCTTGCAGCTGACAATATAGTAGTGAACAATTTCGGGGAAAAAGTCCCTTCGATGTATACGCCTACTAATCCACTAAGTAAAGCTTCGGCTCTTACAGTTTTGTTCAACAAGTTTTCCATAACCAATCAATACGTCGCACCTCAGCCTCCTGTACCGCAGGTTAGTATATTTCAGTATATTCTAAAAACGATTTTCAATCATCTGTAAATAATATAGTCGTTGTTAACTGTATTTTTACAGTATCTCATGATATTTGAAATCAACAAGTCCGACATTGTATTACCAATCATCGAGGATATCGAAGACAATATCATCAATTACGGGTTTTTTCGTAGCGCCGATCCTGAAAACCCAAGACTATTGTGCAAAAATCACGAGTTGTTAGTTACTTATGGCATGGAAAAAATCGGGTACCTGTCTATATAAATTTAGTATAGAGTATAGGTTAACAATAAAAATATCATATTTTCAGACACCTGTTTGTGATCTGTTAAAATATTCGGAAAAATTATTGCATTAACATTATGTTTATTTTGTGTGTATAGCAAAGATGCAAAACTAGTGTTATCTGTAATTAAAGACTACAAAGACAAAAGCATGTTGCGATTCATAGACGCTGGGCCCATTTACGTAAGTACGGACAGTGAGTTAGGCATCGATGATGCTGCTCAATTTTTCCCGTACAACTTTGAAGAGATAGAAGGTGAGATAAAGATGTTGGTTGACCGTTTCTTTCATAACGACGAAGCTACAGATGGAGAATACGAACTGGATGAAGGTAACGATGAATTCTTGGGCGAAGACGATATAGATCTACATACGTCAGACATCACTGTGCGTTAGCTACTTTGCTATAAGTCCACGGACAAAATTTTGTATTTTCCAATTATTAACATAATATTTCAGATTATAACTTTAAAGAAATATTGTACAAATAATAAACGTATAAAAAAAAATAATACAAATTGTCAATAAATAAGTATATAAGTATACATATTTATACAAATACGAGTACTGCCTTAGTTCACTAATGAAAAAAAAGGGGTTCCCCTCTCTAGAAAAATTGTCTGGATTCAACACTGCAAGCTGCATAAATTAAATTTAAATATTTATGTATTTATTTTTCTCGTTAACTATCAGTTTGATTATAATAAACGAAGTAGATTGATCAAAATAAAACCAATACAGATCTAAACAATTTTATGTTACAGCAATTTTCTTCTATAAATACACAAAATAGAGAAATATGTATAATAACAAGTTTCTCGATTTATAAACATCTAAAATAATTTGTATATATTTTTTTTTATTGTCTTTTTTTGGGGCAAACTTTTGAAGTTTTAATAGGAATCTTTATTCGAAATTTGATAAATAAATAATAGATAATATAAACAATTTTTTTTTCGTCAACATAATAACGAGGTATTCCACTTTTTAGTTTAAGTAGTGGTAGTTATTTGTAATAGAACTCGGAAAACAATAAGCTGACATTAAGTGCAACTTACGACTATTGAATCTGAGACAAAAAATAAAAAAATGTTATAATACCATACAACAGAAATTAGAAGAAAGAATATTAAATATGGCGAATTTTTTAATATTGATTTAATTGAATACCTTACGGCCATTGACCATTATTTTAAATTTTAATCCACGTATAATTATTTTATCTACTTAATTTATTAATACAATAATATTTTAAGTTTTAATTGAGAAGAATTATAAAATATTAAAAAAAATAAATATTAAATATTAAAATTATAAAATATTAAAATATTAAATATTATAAAATATTATAAAACATTTATAAAATATTTTTGAACTGTAAGCATTTTTCGAATATTTTCCAGAAATTTTTTAAAAATGTCCTTTATGAAGAAAGGTATAAAAAAAAAAGAATCTCTTAGAAAAAAGAATTAGAGCAAAAAACTTTTTGGGATTGCAGGCATATGGGAAAAGAATTTTTAGGAAAAAGAAATTCGGTAAAAACTCATTAGAAAAAGTACTTATTTCTCTACCATAAATCATTCATATTATGAAAACAGAAACCAAAAAATTGACTGGATCTTCATTCGTGGTCGTAACTAAGGACATGGCATATATGAAGGACACAGGAAAAAACCAGAAAAGTCATTTTTTTTCCCAAAATGGCGTTATCAGTATCAAATAATTTGTATTGGCGTGCTGTATTTTTTATGTGATCGAAACAGCGAAAAAACTAGATTAGCCGAAAGTAATGAATGTCAGAAGTTCAAGCCTACAGAAAAAAAAACAGTTAATCAATTTATAACCAAGTAAATGTTGGGTTAATATATTGCTATAGCCTTGGTTAATAATATAATATGAGTATATGACATTATTATGTTGTGGTTAAAACATATAAAACATTAAACTTAATCCGAAACTTTTACTTCGTGAAAAAAAAGTTGTTACATTTTTAAATTAAAAACACGTTTCTCAGTTTGAAAAAAAAGTGACTTATCTGGTTTTTGCCCTGTAACCTTCATGTATATTGTATGTGCATAAGATACGGCATAAATATGGCATATTAAACGCGTGATGGTCACGTCCAAACAAAGGCGTAGCCGCGCAGGTATATATCATTAGAGATTCTACTTCTACTCGTATATATTATTTATAATAGGAGTGAATTGGGAATTGACAAGAAAATTAAACCTCCGTATTAATTTTGAAATTAATTTGTTTAAATTACCTAACTTCTCCCCTTACTTACATTTCCATGTCTACGGATCTGTGCAACTCCTATGCATTTAAAATCTATGTCATTTATGTCTTAACTTCAGAATAGGTTCCTTTTTAGTCTTTACATCGTCCACATATTCCCGTCTACACTTTTATTATAAAGATTTATTTAAGTATTTTTCTTATTTATTGATTTTAGGTGTACGTGTTTGGAACTAGTTTTAGATTTATCTTTTACAATTGTTTTAGATTCTTAGTGTAACGAAAAATGTATTGATTTTACAAAGATGTTTATTTTTTTTTATATACTGTATACAAAAATTCTATTAAAAATCTTGCTCCAATTTATACGATACAGAATCTTTTCTAAAAGTAAATCTGACTTAAGAGGTACTTTAAGGAATTAACTTTCCTAAATTAGTGCTCAACTACTCTCCCTCTACCTTAAAACCCTCTAAACTTAAAAGTGAAATATCTCGTAAACAAATTGACGGAATCAAAAATTTTGACACCAAAATTTATTTGAAGTATTACTTAATGAAATTTTTAATACAGGTTCTCATTTGAAAAACCAAAGTTGGTATTGCCACAGGATACTCCTTAAATGCTATGAAAAATCTAAATATTCGAAAATATCAGCTTTAACTTAAATATTTCAAAATCCAGAATTTGAATATATGCAAAATTCAACCAAAAAATGGGTTGAGCATGCTTAGTGAATCACTCTGTATATGGGAGTCGTGGGTGGACGTTGAAAGAGACCACGGCAGCATGGCCCCTATGACACGATTCGAAATCGATTGAGCTACTGCTAGTAGGTCGTCGCGGGGGTATTTCTGCGCAATACCGCCTGATTTGTATTATCTTCTACGCATGCTCTATAAAGGTATAAGAGTTATTGTCTCAGCTGGGCCCGGAACCACAGCATTCGATGTTCGTCATTAGTGTTGTTACAGGCGTTACGCTAATATAAGGTTCGTCGTCAACGTTTTTTTTTTTATCGAAATGCGCCTGCGCTACCGTCATTCGTCAGCATGACAATATATTTTTTATCACATAATATACTTATTCACAAGCTACCGATCACGGCCCTCATTTATTAGAGAAAACACCTCTTGCGACGAGTTTTATCGGAAAATACAATAATGGAACAGCAAGAACAAGGTACTCCAGGCGATCGAGATGAGAATAAGGAAAAACCCGTTCCGGTGCCACTTACATTGGAAAATTTACAATATTTTGACTTAAGAGAATATGCAATCAAAGTGATTCAAATAGCGTACATTCAACTGAAATGTTTGAGAAAAATGGCGATGGTGCGGGCACGCCAACTCAGAAACATACGCCAAAGACCATCGTACAGTGCTTACATGGACCATCGTGCCAAAGACGAACGTTGGATCGATGAGCTAGTACACGAAATAAACATGCTTGAAAAAGAACAGTCGGATCCGGAACACTGCGCAGAATTATGGCACCCACGACTGCACAGCTCTGAGTGGATCAAAGACCATAACGAAACGACTGCCAAACCACGGCAGGTGGTAAAATCAAAATCGCGAAATGATAAGAAGCGCGTGTTATGATTGTCTCAATTTCAATATTTCGCATCATTGACATAGAATATATCTACTTGGGTAATAGATTCTATTTCTATGATATGTAATTATTGTACTTGCCAACTATCTCATAACCATACCTATCTCTGTTTTCTTTTGAATTTCGCACAACATCCTTATTAATTTTGTCCCATATTATATTTTAAATATCAATTATCTAAAATTATTTAATACATTTTTTTGTTATAGGTACTTCTATCACAATCTTAATTCTTGACTACAATAACGTAAATAATGAATAGCTACTTATATAAATAAGTACATATCTATTAAAGTTTTATAAAATATTTGAATAATGATAGCTATTCTATCAATTGTTAATTTAATATATTCGTATACAAGATATACCTATTTATATATATATTCTGTAGGTAGGTATCTACTTTAAATTTATATAAAAATTAAAAACTAGTTATTATGCTTAATTCTTTATTAAGGTCCTATTGACCAAAATATAATACCAATTCATTTTTTTGTAAATAAATAGCACCTATTATGTAATATTGTTTGATACCTGTTGCTTTTAACTATATTAATACTAAAAAAAAAAAACCTATTTAAATTATATTTGTCAATTCATTTATATTAGTTGCATATTTAAATATTATGTTAGTTATACCAAAAATATATATTTTAATTAATTAATCATCAAATGTATGTATATGAGTTGATACAATAGCCTTTCTCTTAGATTATGTTTTGACATTATTAACATATATATATATAAATAAACATAAACAAATACCAATGGTTATTTCATTATTTATTATTGTATGATGTATTAAACAAATAAATTATCTACTTAATACTATTTCAAAATAATTTGATAATTTATTTTATACCTATTGATTCATACTATGAATAATATACTTCATACTAAATGTTGTGCATACACACACACATACATAATATATAGTAAAAAAAATAGCAGAATATCAGACTTGATCATAATGGGAAAGTTACATTGTATTATTTTTTATTTGTAGTATTATAACAATCTTAAAACACCAAAAAAAAAAGGATAATAATAATCATTGGTTTGATGATTAAAACATAAAACAAATATAAATATAGGTAACCATACCTTTATAAAATAAATAATAAAAAAAGGACATACTTCACTCATGTGTGCAGCCACTGTTGTAGGATGAAAGTTGGGAAGGTAGAATACAGATAGGAGTTTAATGTATATCTGTAAGCAAAGATAAACCATTGCTAAATAAAAAACGATTTTGAGCTGAGTTCAGTTGATAGTGTTGTTTTGTCAACAATATATGGTTTAATATTTCATATTATACTAAAATAATTACAATGTGCAGTTCCATGACAACAATGATTGCTTAAAAAATATTAGAATAATAATAATTTAATAATAACAAAAAATAAATAAAAATGGTTGCCAATGATAACTTTATTTTTAATCTTTCAATCTTTTTTAACCTTAAGACTGAAGTTTTCCTCATTATCTCGAATATTTATAAGAATTCCAAAAAATTACCTTTTTACTTAATAATTGGAGTATGGAGTTTGGAGTATTGGAGTTTTCTGGTAGAAAAAGTGTTCACATAAAAAATGAATTGTAAAACACCATTGTAACATTGTAACGCCATTGTAACACCATTTTAAAATCAATACATTCCTCATTCCACTCAAAATACAGCCTGGAGTATTATTAGCTTAATTAAATTAGCTTAGTAAATTTAGTTTTACTGCCTGTTTAAATTTTAAACCATTGTCTTCAGAATAAGTTGACATTGACATTAATTTAAAAGTAGTCTACCTACTGATTTTTAATTGAGCCATTAATATAAAATACAGCAGTGGTAGGCAAGGCATTTTTATTGAAGTCTAAAATAATAAAATAGTAAAATATGTAGCACAGAGAAATATAAATTGTCATCATCACAGCAATGATTGTCTGAAACTTAATGTATAAACTAATTTAAAAATCTAAAACGGGAAAATATTAACCATGGATATTTTTGGGGATTGATAATTGCATAGAATAAGAATTTCATAGAACAATATCTTTAAGGAATAATATTTTATAAAGATATTTCTGAGCATTCATAAAAATAAACTATTGACAATATAAATCAATAAAATAAATATTGGAAACCGTATAAGTCAGGATCAATATTTCGCTAAAAAATATATAAATGAAAAAATATAAGAACAAATAATCAAATAACTGATGATGATGCTAACAATATGGTTAGTTTATTAAAAGTCAATGCCTAAATGATGTATACAAAATGGTAGGGGATAGTTTTAGTACAGTTCAAAATTGGTTAGATAAAAATTAATTTTCATTAATAATAAACATGGGTAAAACATAATATATTTTGAATATACATCAATATTTTAAAACCATAAAATAACAGTTCGTTAATATAGCTGTTTTACAAATATCTAACAACTCAAGTATTATATGAAACTGTAAAATATTAAATTGAGTTACTTCCTTAAAATATCTAGATACAAAAATATAAAATCATGAAATCTCCACGCCGTTAATATTTGTCTGTTTACTCCTACGGTTTTCCTACGATTTTCCTGGTTTTTCTCAATTATGTATTATGAAAACCACTTGGAAAATCATAAAATTATGTTTCTGAAAGATTGCTGGTAAAAAAAATTGTATAAAATATAATAAATAAAAAATAAACATCATTGTAAAACTGACACATTCCTCGCTAAAACAAGTATTAGATATATTATAAACTTATCAATAATATTAGTTTTAAATATAAACAATATACTTTCATAACAAATATCAATATTGATTATTGATAAAATAATTTAATATGATAAAATATTCAGTACAACCAACATGAGCAGTTTCACTATAAAAACCTGGTATATGGTCTTAGAATTTAAGGTCGGAAAACCCTACCTTATCAGTGTTCCGCCAAATTATGCAAGTTAGTACCCTATAAATTATAAATTGTGCAATGCAATTTTTAATAGAAAAAATACATTACCATTATATGACATAAATATTGTGGACAAAACATCATTATCAACTGAACTGCGCTCAGAACTATTTTTTTCGTTAGCAATGGTTTATCGTTGCTTACAGATACAAATTAATTTTCCCCTCTATATCCCACATTTCCAACTTATTACCACTAATAGTAACTGCACTGTTCGAAGATTTATTTTTATTTTTATTTCTTTTCTTTTCTGTTTTATTGGAAGAGAAATTGTGTCATGGGCACTCTAACATAATACATAATAATATACGCTATTATCTCTTCAGCATGTATTGCGCATAAAAAATTGAATTGCGTGACTTTCATCATATTATCTATTATTTGGTTCAAAAGATTTGCTGATAAACAGTTTTTAGCAAAACTTTCTTAGATTTTTTTTTTTATAAAATTAAAGAAACATTTGCTATATTAATCTATCTCTTTTTTTTCATATTCACCAAAGTAGCAGGCAACTGTTGAGAATATTCTGGTGATATTACAAAATACATCACAATCTTCGGTATTTTTCAACAACTGCTTTGATAAATATCCAATATAATGAAAAATATCCAAACTTATATTGGACTTTTATAGGAGTTAATTTATATCCACATGTACCCATATGAATTAAAAATTGTACCAATAATCACATACCAGATAAATAGTAAACAGTTAAACAGTCTACAACCTCAGCCTTTACATAATTGTGTTTGACTTTATCAATGAACTCCCTTTATTTTTGTTTTATTATTATATTTAATTTATTTTTTAATATTTTTAATTTTTTAATAAATTAGAGTTTTATGGAAGATAAATATTCTTTAAATTAGATATGAAAATGCAATTTCAACTTTTGGGTGGTTTCAGTATACTGTAAGTTGATAATAAATTGATAAATTAATAAATTGATTAATACAGTAAAACTTATCTCGAATTTCTTTAATTTAAAATCGTCGATACCTCGAACTTTTTCTCTGGTTCCTAGAATTTCCTATTTAAACAATGTGAAAAAATCTTGTTTAACTCGAATATTTTCGTATATAACTCGAAGTTTTGAGTTTTATTTATATTATAAAATTGTGATATTTCCTTCATGTATCTATGTATATATTTTAATATCGAAAATAAATTTATTACTCTTTATTAATTAGTGTTATCGTTACCAATAAGTGGTTTGTCTAACTGGTTGACTACATGACAATGCATGACTTCAGTGTTCAGTGCTCTGTGTTCGTACATAATTTTTCGATCGTAATGTCGTTAGCAAAACGCGTGCTAAAAATGCTAACGTACAAGGAAAAAACGGCAGCGATACGGGAAGTTGAAAATAGATTGAAAACAAAATCTTTGATAGCTAAAGAATTTGGTATTCCACTTAACACTTTGTCAACTTGTCTTAAAAATAAAGAAACAATTTTAAAAAGGTCTAGAGAACCGGAAAATCCTGAAGTTGATGAATGCATTTACAAATGGTTTTAACAGACACAAAAAAATACCCCTGAGTGGGCTGTTGATAAAAGCAAAAGCTGAAGAATTCGCATTCAAATTAGAAAAACATAATGGTTTCA
This sequence comes from Cinara cedri, assembly GCA_902439185.1. NCBI lineage: Eukaryota > Metazoa > Arthropoda > Insecta > Hemiptera > Aphididae > Cinara > Cinara cedri. The sequence goes on along the minus strand of CABPRJ010001443.1, from coordinate 1,106,230 downwards.
AAGAGAGAAATGGCATTTGTTTTAAAACCGTAAGTGTTGAATGTGGTTATGTAAATGTTTAAGAGGCTGATGATTGGAAAATAAAATCGCAACAAATGATAAAAAGCAAAAACCCAAAAGACATTTTTAATGCAGACGAAACAGGTTTATTTTACAGGTGTACCCCAGACAAAATACTAGCTTTTAAAGGTGAACGGTTTAATGGTGGTACACAAAGTAAAGAACGTATAACGCCTTTATTAGGAGCTAACATGGACGGATCAAAAAAATTGCCATTGTTGATAATAGGAAAATCATCAAATCCTAGGTACTTTAAAAATGTAAAATAGAAACCAGTTGAATATCAAGCGATTAAAAAAGCTTGAATGACAGGCGAAATTTTAAAAAATAGGCTACTGAAAATTGATAAAATATTTTGTAAACAAAACAATGGTGTTTTTATTGACAATTGTACTGCCCATAACTATATTCCTACAATGGAAAATCTCGAAATTTTGTTTTTTCCGCCCAATATGATATCTGTGGATCAGCCAATGAAACCAGGGAATTATTAAAAATTTCAAGCACCACAACCGTAGTCTTTTAATACAGTACCTGCTACAGAATGGGGATCAAGTTGATATTTTACAAGCAAATCGAATGTCCAAAAATGCCTGGGAATAAGTAACACCACAAACCATTGCAAATTGTTTCCGTAAAGCTGGTTTTTTAAGCATCAACATGGATAACGACTTGGAAGTGTGCGAACATTTATCAGATTCAGACATTATATTAACTGTAAGATGTACTCAATCATCGGATGACTAATAGGAGCAAGAATGTATCGAACCTCCCATTCCCAAGATTATACAATCACAGATGCATTATAATGAATCGAGGCTATTTTTTATTACATTACTTTATTTATAATAAATACATAGGAATCAATATATTTTATACTGTTTAAAAAAGTTTTAATTTAGATAACTCGAACTTTTTTTCCGGTCCCTTCAACTTTGAGTTAACCAAGTTCAACTGTAACTTGTACAGTTGGAAAAATGTTGGCGCTGATGGGTGATCCAACGATCCTGCAGCCTACCAAATTATTCCAAAAAAACTTCTAAGTAAAATTAATAATTTGATTGCTTGTGATTTTCATATAATTTATTTTTGTGTACTTACTTCTAGTTTATCCTGAGTTATCTTTCCAGTTAGTAAATATTTTAAATTCTAAGAAGAATTCAAGTATTTGGATAGATCAAGTGTAGACTATATTGTCACTCTTAAATCATAATCAGTATATTCTGTTAGGAATATTACCAATGTTACCAATTTGAATCAAAACCACTAGTCATATTTATTGATCCCAGATATCGCCTTATAGAGTTAATACTTGTTAATGGCCATATATTATTTTTATTTAAAAAATTATAGCCACTTGGTAATTTTATGTGCAGTAACATGCACTGTATATTCCATTAATCTGAAAACCTTTTGCTTTTTAAATTGCTAATTTAATTTAAATTAAATTGACATTTAATTTATTATTATATGTACTTAATATAATTGAAATTATTACTGCTCTAAGTATATCTTATATAATTTTTTTTTGATATCCAGGGCATTTAATATCATTCATTTTTTGCTCAATACTATAATGAGTTGAACTTTTTAATTTTGCTTATAATTCATTAATATTCATTCTCATTAGGTAGATTTTATTCTTAAAACAATTTTTTTATTTCCTTTGAATTCACTTTTCTTACACAAATTTTCAAGTCTTTTTAGATTCTGAGTGGAACGAGGAATGAATTGGTTTTACAATGATATTTATTTATTTATTTTATTTTTTTTTTTTTATGTGAACACTTTTTCTACCATAAAGCTTACTCCGATAATATTAATTCTAACTTTGACCCAGAAACAGTGGATTCAAATGCTCCTAGGATTTTAAGGTATTGATACAGAAATCAATCTTTATCGGACAGCCACAGATCATCTATTGTGAATATTGTGAATGATGTTTATATGTACATGAATAACAAAGAATTGGAACTCAAACTCAAAGTAATAATTAATCAAATGTTGACTGAACTTAAACTGAGCCAAAGGAATTTCTTGGTGTTTCAAGTATAAAGTGCTTACTGTTTATAATTTGTTTAAGCTACATAAATAAATATTATCTAATGTTTTTTAACTTTACATTTTAGTTGAAAAAAAACATGAAAAACACAGAGAAAGATATTCACCAGAAATGATAACAAAACATGTTAAGTCTCATAGACCCAAACATAAGCATCATAGGGATAGTAACACTTTATCAACAGAACCATCTAGTGATTTATTAATTATTTAATTTAATTATTTGTAAGTTATTTTAACTATAAATATATAATTTTTCAGTTTATGAGGTTCTATAACAAGGTTATAACCTATATGAGGTGTTATAACAACATCTTCACAATTACTTATTGCCTCACCAGTGGAAGAAATCCATCATAAAGCTGTCAAAATTAAACCAGAGAAGAGTGTTGAACCACTTAGAATCACCACAACATTAACAGATATTAAATTGATACCAAAGTGTAATGTTTGTAAAACAACTGAAATTAACACTACGGTTTAATAAGTTTTAATATTATTTATTGTTATTAGTAAATATTTTTCTAAGATATAAGTATTAAATCATTATTATTTTACATTGACATGTTTTTTTTTTTTAGTGTAATGAATGCAGTAAAAGTTTTCATTTATGCCTTGATCCTTCAGTAAAAGAATCTCTAAAAGTATGCCGTTATTCATGGCACTGTACTTAGTATGATTCAATAGTACACCAATTATTATTGTAGGTCTAGTATGTGCATTTTTCCCATCATAGAATTTAAAAGATTCTATAGGTTGCTTTTATACCTATAGTTATCGAATTGAAATTGTGTTACAAAAAGTTTTAATTTATAGTACAATACTTAAGTTTTTAGATTTTGAGCAGAGGAAAGATAAGCTATTTTAATTTACAGTAAGTTGTGTTTTTGTTTCTAGGTAATAAACTTTTTTCCATTTACACTGCTACTTTTATATTATTATTTCTGATAATCTGAAGAAATATTAAAACTCATGCACTTTTATTTCTTAATGAATTAAAAATCATCCCATTTCTGTAACCAATATCTGGACAATCTCGTAGTGACTACTCGTCTCGTACTACCATGGCAGTCTTTCTATTAAAGTTTATCAAGTTTTGCTATGATATACATAGTTATCACGGTTCTGTGGTCTCATTAGAATACAGAATAAGTTAATAACACGGACCACAGTTGCAGAGTACAGACAATAATCGTACAGATAATCACAATATAATTATTATAACCAATAGTAGATGTATATGTTGATAATAGCTACAATATCTCTAATCTCTTATCCATCTCTTAAGGAAGTTTTTGACAACCATTTCCGCGCAAAAAATATATTTTTTTTAAAATTTATAATAATAAAATAAGTATGTACTTATACAAGAAACAAATTCAACAATACCAAGGGTAGATTGCTCCTATCGCTTTCCTTGTACATGCCTCTGCTTTAGGTACTAATTTAATGTACCTCTATCAATACAATCCATTATTATATTACGTATAATATGTGTTTTTTTTATTTATTTTAAACATTTTAATAATACTTCATTGATATTTACATTTTATAATTATTATGTTTAAGAAAAAAAAAATAAATTTTGGGTTAGAAGGCGCTTTGGATAATAAGTATAAAAGTAACATATTAAAGAAAAGTGGCTTTTAAGTACAAATTCTTTAAAAAGTAGCAAACTTATAAATCAATGTTTGACTTGTTTGGATCCAAACAGGATTTAATTAAATATTAATACTATTCCCTTAGTTAATTTGCTATCTCTTTCATTCTAAATCAATGGTCCTGGTTGCCTTTATTTCTCTCTTATTAATAGCTAAATGGTAATCATTAATTACACCATACGTGTATGGAATAAGTTCTATACACGGATTTTTGAAATAAAAAAGTTGTTTATGTAACAAGTTTAGTTCTTTACACTGAATAAAAACTGTTAATTGATTATTAAAATTAACCTGGACAAAGTTTACCAAAAAGTGGTCATGGACTAAAGTTTTGAATATTGTAGATTGGACATAAAATTCCTACAATATATTATGAATACCTACATTATTTGTATGGTTTAAATCAGTTACTAAGACTAAAACAGAAAATAAACCTATACAAATAGTTTTAATAGTATTAATATTTTTTAAAAAATATAACTAGCCCAAAGCTCTTAAAAATGTTGGATTATACATTGTATTATAATTTTGAACACTTATCATACTTTCATCACAAATATAGATAATGCAATTTATCTAAGTCTATAGATAATAGACTATCTAGATCTATATCTGTGATTTACATTTATTTGTATACATGATCAAATTACCTATTAATCAAGTCTTAACAAAATATTTTAGAAAATAATTTAATTTTAAATTTTCAATTGGTACAACAATATTTAGAATATTATTATTAAACAAGATTTCCAATTCTTAAAATCCTTATCGTGTCTTTTCCTGTGGTATGAGTGTAGATTTCTGTTAAATGAGTTAGTTCTAAAATTAATTAATTATATTTAGCAAATAGTTTGAAACATAAATAATCATAATTAATGAATTAATATTATAAGAACACAATTAAAAATTATTTATTTATTATTTTTAATCTGTTTTAAGTGATTCTAGTCTGTTTCGTCCCTGTCAAAAAATTGAGTTTAGGGACGTTTGGTCCCCATATTTTGTTTATAGTATTAAGGAGGGTGTCACGCCATAGACTTATAATATATTTTAAGTCTATAAAGAAAATTTGTTCCAATAATAAATATACCGATAGGTACTGGTACAGTGGTATACTTATGTAATTTCCTTTAGAATTATTTAATAAAAAAGAAATGTCTCTAATAAAAATGGGTTGCCTACTTATTATTAATAAGTGTAATTAATTAATACTTTTTTGTTCCGTAAAAACATAAAAATATATAATTTTGTTTAAATAATTATTAAATGAAAACGATTCTATTTACCTATAATAGAATTGATGAAGAATTTGTTTTCTTGTCCCGTTTTTAACAGCAAAAATATATGGACATCTAATATCTTATGTATAGGTACCCTCCAAAACACCACTGTCCCTATTCTAACTTTAATTACAAAGCTGAAAGAAATCACCATTATCTACTTTCTTCTGTAATTGATCATCTATAATACCTCAGAATACACTAATCGTATTCTCAAATGGATATATGATCATATAATATAATAAAATAAGTACGGTATGTAGGTACTTTTATATTAATGATAAACTTAATAGAATTTACAATTAGGTTAATTTTGTACCTACATACAAATACTACAAACACAATCAAAATTATTGCAATTATTATTATTATTATTATTATTTGTAAAGAATCAATTTTAGATTCTGAGTGGAGCGAATGAAGAAGCTTATGGTTTTACAAAGATGTTTTTTTTTTTTATACACGCACAACTTTTCTACCAGAAGACTTGCTCGGATTTCTACGTATAGCACCTTTTCTGAAAAAAAATCGGCGTGGGGAAGTACTTAAAGGTCACTTTTCTATTTTCTCAGAAGTTTTCTCATCAAATTTGAAAAACCGGGATAAAACATGCGAAAATCGTAGGAAAACTGGAAAAATTGGTACAACATTAAACAAATTTTATTAAAGAAAATATATAAATCTTATTTAATTCTTTTAATACAAAATGGCATTTATATTGTTGACAAAGCATCACTATCAACTGAACTCCACTCAGAATCGTTTTTTCGTAAGCAATGGTTTATCGTTTCTTACAAATATACATCTGTAATATACATATGTCTATATCCTACCTTCCCAACTTCCCAGTGGCTTCACCCGTCCCCATTATCTTACCTTTCTTTTTTATTATTTCTCATGTTTGTATTTCATTTTTTGAGAAGACCCCAAACGTGGAAAGGCCCATTTGGAAAAAAACCCGAAAGCCAATTTTTCAAAGAGTACCTATCATAAAAATATTTGCATATGAGACAAAACAATATGTAATTTATTTAAATTATTATTATTTTAAAATCTAAGGTATTAAAATTAAAAACTATAATCATTTTTTAATCATAAAAAATGTCAATTTCTGCGATTTTGACGAATCTCAACAAATTTTGAATTTTTAACTCAAATAAAAAATAAATATGAATTACTACTATTTATAAAAAAATCTGTCTTTGTAAATATTATCGTAATCGAAGACACAAAAAACAATAGTTACGTCTATGGTTTCCTAAAGCAGTAACATAATTTAGTCATATTTGTGGTGAGTGATTCAGTTGTTGTACATGAGTAACTATATATATTACTAAATAGGTAACTTATAGGTTATATCCAAAACAATTATTAGTACCTAGTTTAGAATATGGTGTACGAGTTATTCAAAATAAAATGCTCATTGAGAGCAGACGGAGTGAGAGACGCGACATACATATAGCTATCCCTTATAATTACGTATCTGCTTCCTACTGTCTGTACGGCTAGAAACATAAACTTGCATGGATTTTTCAGGTGTCAAGTGCTTGCAGCTGATATTATTTACAAAGTAACTAGAATTTACAGTAAATTATAAAATATAGGTAGATACTCCACGATAATCGAAGGTGACCAGCGGACATAAGAAAATGTGTACCAGCAAAATCCTAAATAGGTATGTTACTACTGGTGACCTAACCTAGGGGATCAGTTAGTTGATAACAATGATAATCCAGATAATAAATCTCCTGTAATGATACTGACCATATTACCGTTTATTATTTTTGACTAAGAGGCAAAGGTGGAAAAAGCGGCTTAGGTGTATAAACTTCTCTCTAAACTCAAATTTTAAAAAGACGGACATACTTCGCACGTGGGAGCAACCACTATTGTAGGTGGGAAATTGGGAAGGTAGGATAAACAAAGGAATTTAATGTATATTTATTAGCAACGATAAACCATTGCTGACGGAAAAACAATTCTAAGCGAAGTTCAATTGATAGTGATGCTTTGTCAACAATACATGGTATATGCACAACAAATCTAGGGGTATTTTTAGATTAAAATAGTCCGAGCGAGCGATAACTAAGCCTCTAGGTACATTAAAAATGCATTTGTTTTTTCCTTATTTAGGAAAAAGGGAAGATATAAATGCAAATAATTTTTTTCAGAAAACAGGTTTGAATTCGCGATCAAAAGAGTGACAATAGGTAGGTAGCACTAGTATAGACTAGGGCATACGTAATAGAAAATGTAGAATATAGAGTTATTTTATCATAACATAATATGATATTATATTATCATATTAGAACATAAAGCTATAACTTTGAAACTAAGTCATTCCGCTCAATTCTGACTTTACCATCGTACTTCAACATGAAAATCTTCCTTTGTACTAATACCAAATAAACAAGGCAATATACTGATAAGTAGGTAACTTTATAGAATATTTTATTTTTATTTTTTAAATAATTACAAGTTTAAAGCTATTATTAAAATGTTAAATTTGTTTATGCTTAATATAATAAAAGTATTTCTAGAACTACAAAGTAAAGAAATTGAATACATAGGTAAAACTAATATTATTAAGTATATTCAATTTTTTTTATGTAGTCATACATATTGAAAACAATTTAGAATAATTGGTAAAAGTAATTTCAACTGAAATTAAAAATTCAGGTATTAATTATTAAATTAATTATTCACAAATTATTTATTTTTAAAGAAAACTATGAATATTTGAAAATTTGTATTTATAAAACGGATTCAAATGTTGAGATTGAAGTGGTTGGAGCAGATGCTGAACAACTAAATGTCATACAGTTGGAGGAACAAGCATTACCACAAATAACAAGTAACTCATATGTATATTCATTCCTAGTGAATGAACATTTTTACTTAATTATTAAAAATACTACAAATAAATCAAAAATACTTAAAAACCGTTTTTATAATTACTAACTAGATTAAAAATGAAACTCATTTCGCTTCTCATTATTTTATTGGAGCAATATTTCTGGTAGAAAACATCATTATGTGTAAAAATTGAAAATAATGAAATTGTGTCATAAATTAGATAAAATGACATTTCATAAAAGGTACTACACTTGATATATTGTAGTAAGATTTATGATAGAAAAGTTGTTCATAGTATAAAAAAAATAAATAAACATCATTCTAAAACCAATAGTTTCCTCACTATGTTCAGAATTTAAGAGTGAAAAAAACGAAATATTTAGTTTAAAATAGAGACTTTATATTTGTAGAGACAAATATTTTTAACAGAATTACAAAAAAAAAAAAAAAACGAAAGTAATAGAAAATAATAAAACTTCAATAGTTAAAACAGTTAAAACACTTAAAGCAAAAATAGTTTGCAAAAATTAAAAACAGTGCATGTCGTAAATATTTGTGGTTTTACCCATAATTTTTCCCAACTATTTTGAAAACTCTCGGGAAAATCAAAAAATGACTTCCAAAATGCAAAAACTAGAGTAAATTATCTTCCAGAAAATATTTCCAAGCAATATCTCATGTAGAATAATTGTTCACTGACAGAAAAAAAAACACCCTTGCTACACTCTGAATCTAACATGATTACGCAGGCCAATTGAAACCAGTTTGATTTTGATTTTAGAGTAAAAGTAATGAAATTTATAAAGAATAATATTTAGGAAGGAATTTTCCGGATATATTTTGAACTACTTAAAAATTTAGTTGTTTAAAAAAATAAATACATTTTTTGTGCTTTTATATTGAGCTATACATTTAAAATAATACAAAAAACCAATAAGGTTCTCATCAAAATATTCTTCTCTTTTACTGTAAAATCAAAATTAAGCTAGTTTTACTTAGTCTGCTTAAAAATTGTTTTTTGCATGTTGCTTGATAGATGGACTGAGACAGTAGATATGGTGGTCTCTTAAGACAAGACATTAAGATAAACATGAAGAAAAAAAAAGTTTTTCATCTCTCCTGAACATTTGTTACTTTGTTGTTAGAACTCTTACAACAATTTAGTCTAACATATGTAATAAAGGATGATAAAATCATAGTTTATTTAAAAAAAAAAAAGTTTAGGTTCAATCATGCACTGGGTCCATTTTTATTGGAGGTTGATTTTCTAATTTTTCAACTTTTATTTTAAATTGCTCTTATCTTCTATTTGATTACTATTTTGTACCATGATCTTCATTACTAGAAAAAAAATGAATTAATTTTAAAATTTTAAACCAATTACAATGAAAATAAAAATATAAAAATTACTTGAAAACCAATGGTGAGTGAACTTTTCCTCTTTTTTTTTTTCTAATTTGATTGATTCAATAATGTACCTAAATGATATACAACCATCAGTATCTCTTTGGTAATGTTGAATAAAAGTTTCAGAATAACCCTTACACACTTCAATATGCAATTGAGTGGTGTGTTTAAATGTCAAACACTTACAACAAAATTTGCAGCACCAAATTGTTTTTATATCAGATTCAGTAGCATTAGTCATATCTTTTCTCATCATAGACAGTGGACAAAATTGTTCATTCATTTACTATGTACCAGTATCACATAGAAATCTGCTTTTATCAAATAATGGTAGTTTTGCAATAGGTAACTAAACAAAAAATTTAAAATTATCAGTCAAACAACTATTACTTTTTCATCCACAGAAACATTATATTTTTGTAAAATAGTTAAACTAAAAAGTACCAAAATAAACATTCTCGTAAAACATATTACAAATAAACAAATAATGTATGGAAATAATGATATTAATTTCTGTTTAGATATTTTACCACCAATTTGAAAAAGTAATATACAAATTATCAAAAAGGTGTACATAAATTTCAATTTATGATAATTTATATAGTAATATATAAAGAAATTCTTTAATTTATGAAAAGTGATCCAATCAATAAAGCAGAAAACATTTTTTTCCAAAATATATTATATTATAATATAAATATTATTATTTTTTAATATTTGATTATCCACTTAGTAGAATAAAATGTAATATAGATAAATTCAATACATGCAATTCTACCATTGGTTTTAAAACATACAAGTTATATATATACCATATTACTACAATTATTTATTTCAGCAAAATTTGATATTAGATTTAATTAAAAACTTAAAAAAATATACTAATATATATCAAGTAAGTTCAACTTGTTTAATTTGTAGTGTTGGCCAATGATATTTTAATATTGATAAATATTATATAATATGAATACAATATAGTATTTATATATAGGATTTTCTCAAATTATATAAGATAGACATACAATAGATATTATGTTATTTAAATACCCATATCATATTAATATAGGATACATACTCATTGAAATATCTTCTGAGATAATAAAGATAATCAAATTCTGTTTTTTTAAATGTATATACTTGCTGGGATAAGGAATACAAATATTTATATTTGGATTAAATTTTTGTTTTGATAAAAAAGTTTAATTTGAACATAGTAATTTAATAAAGTTTTTTCTAAAAATTTTAATATATCAACTTTTTTATTTTCATTAAATTTGTGATTAAAAAAAATTACCAATAATTATGCAGCAGGCTATAATTTGCATTTGCTAATTGATTCACACTTTTCCTTAAAATTTAAAAAATTATTAAAAACCATCAATTTAATGAAAATAAAAAGATAAAATGTTAAAATGTTTAGAAGAATAAACTATAAAATTACTATCTTCAATTTTTTCAAAAATAACTGTGAGTAATATATAAAAAGAAAAGAAAACAGCATTTTTAAATTTTATTATCTCCAGAGATATTGCAAGAGTGGGACAATGTATAAAATACAAAATTATCAATATCAATTTGTATTTAAATACACAGCACGGTGGTATTTCAGGAATATTATTGTTTATAGTAGATGATTGTAAAAGAAAAAACTTCTTAAATAATAAATAAATATATAAATAAAATCAAATTACATGAGAAATAATAGCATGTATAGTGGATGGCAACATAATTATATGGATGGACATACAGTGGCAGAAGCAGTTTTGCAGTCATTATAAAATACGAATAGTTAATAACTAATAACTAATAGTTATTAAATTATTATGATTATTAATATCAAAAACATGAAAAATTAGACTAGGTATCGATTTTGTTGGCCAAAAATATTAATTTGTAGCAAAGAAATAGTTTTTAAAATTAATTATTTGTCATTTACAAGAAAGCTACAAATTAATAAAATAATTTCAAGAAGATTACAAAGAAAAAAAAAACATTCAACAAATTGTATAAACATTAAAAACCTGAAAATGTAATTAGTTTTATTGAAATAACATAGATCATAAAAAATAATATGAATCCTATAGAACTCAACATAAATTATAAAATCAGATTGTTTTGATCTAGAAATTGAACTGACCACATAAAATTGAATTACTGTTGATCAAGTAAAAAATATATAATGTTTTGGTTAAGGTATGGTTTCCAAGGCACGACTGGTCGCTGGTGACATAAACAAAAAACCATCAAATTCCGTATCTGTATTCAGTATCATTGTGGTTTTGTGCAGTGAGGGCTAGTGTTTTCAAGTTAAATTTTAAATTTTATATTTACTATGAGTATGAATACAATTATTAACAATAATAAAATAATGTTACTTCTTCTTGAGGAAGAGCAAGAGGATGATGATTTATAAATCACAACACAATCCGAACAGAGAGAAAAAATTGATGCACTTTTTCTTAATAGGAAAACTGAAGGATACTTTGAAATTTTAATAAGTAGACATTTAATATGAAATGAAACAAAATTTTGCGAGTTTTTACTTGTTAATAAAAACCAATTTGATTTCTTGTTGTCACTAGTCGAGGTACAATTAACAAAGTTGTCTAGCAACCCAGTGAAGAAACAAATAACAGCAGCAGAAAAATTGGCATTGACATTAAGGTATTATAGTTTTATTTGCATTTATCACATTTATTTTAACTACACTAAAAACTGGATGTATTACCATATTTTTATTTTTTATTTTTTAGGTACATGGCAACTGGGGAATCATTTCGATCTGCCCTTTGGTTTTCGAGTATGTCATAGCTAGATCAGTATAATAATAAAGCAGACCTTGTCAGTTTTAAAAGAAAACTTAGTTCCAATTTTCTTACCGAATTCATCTCAAAAATTGATTTAAAAAAAAAAAATGATGAATTTTTCTATAAGTGAAACTTTCCTAATTGTATACTTGCCATTGATGGTAAACACGTACAATATTCGAAGTTCACACAATTCTATACTCTATACTTTAATTAATCTTATTACTACATTGTATATTACATTATAGATAAACATTATATACCAGATTTCCCTATAGTGTTAGCAATATCCAACCAAATACTATCTTTATGTTCTGCATCTTTATATTTGTTGTGAGACAGATCAAACAACTCAACATTTTTTCGAACCATTTCGATCAGTTGCTTTTCTTCTTCTTCTCCCGAAAAATGCAATTTAGCCATATTGATGCACGGTACAGTCGAAATTCACTACCCAATGGTTGGTTTGTGATTGAAATAAAGCAACGGTGGCACGCGACAGTCACAATACATTGCTCTCGGATCGGTAGTGTCACCGGTCGCCGCAATAAAGTTCAGGTGCCAGGTGCGTGGAAACCACTCAATAGGAATTACATACTAACAGTCAGACGGAAACTGGTCGCGCCTTGTGAACCGTGCCTTTAATGGTTACTGCTTTATCTAAGAAACAAGAATATTTTATGATTTTTATAATCAAATAATAAAGTAAAAATAAAATTATTAAATGGTTAATACTAGTATTATAAAATGTGTATTGTACAATTGGTTTTTAATTAAAAACTCATCGTCAGGTAAAATCATTAAGTCAAAAAGTAAAATGCGACTAAATATGAAAAAATTAATTAATTAAATTTCTAAAATAACATTTACATTAATTCAGTTTTAAAAGAATGATGACATACGCAATGAAATAAAGAAAAATAATTGTAATAATATTTTTAATGTTCAAAGCCATTTAAAAAATAATATCTTATATCAATACATTTTAGATAATAAATAATAACCGAACAATTTATATTTCTTAACATATCTTTGTTTATCTAACATGTCAAATAATAACTCATTTTAAATAATTTCTCCTATTAAAATGAATTATTTTTATGTTTCTATGGACCAGTTTGTATAATTGTTTTGCTTTTATATTACTTCATTTATTTTTTCATTTGCAGTTGCGTTTTACTTTTTGACTTTGTGATTATACTTAATGTTGAATTTTTATATCGAAATTAGTCATACAATATACATTTCATAATACTTCAGGCGATGCATTTATTTACTTATTTATGTAAGAATATTTTAATTGTTTAGGTAAAAAAAAAATGTATTCAAACTACTATGCATTTTTTAAGCTAAATTGAAATGTAATAACTTTTGTCATATTTCAAATAATTGTTTGAATAAATAAATTGTTATTATTAAATTTAAAAAATAAAATAATAATCACACATTTTTTTAAAAATTGATGGCTAAATTATGAAAAAAATTGCATTATAACTATCAGTGTACATGTTTTGTTAAAAAATGTTTTGACTTCTTGACATATTTAAGTATTTCACTAGTTAAGTAGAAAAAATGATTTCCATTTCATGAATTAGATTCCTTTTTATAAAACGCAAAATTTTATCAAGTGAATGAGACACACATTATTATGTTTCATAAATTATACTAGTATCAACTTATGCGTATCGATGCATTAAAAAAAAAAATGTGAAACATGAATTTTAAAAATATATAGGTACTTAAAACTTAGTTTTAAAATATTTTTAAATTAAATTTATACATCAATATTAAATTATTTGAAGATTATAACTGTTATAAGATGCTATGCGTAAACTAAACATTGTACTACCATTAATTGTATTAACTATTAAGAACTAATAATAATAAATAGTGTCTAGGTAGTAAATAAGAAGTATGCTATGTTATATTGTTATAAAGGGAAAGAACTGAACAGTATAATAAGTGACGCTAGATACTGCGTATAAAATATAAATATGTCCTATTTTTGAGGTTTAAAATACAGTTTTATCTGTGTATTGAGTGTAGCATTTTTATGTTCAAACGATGTATAATTTTGTGAGAAGCGACGAACAAGACATAATTACTGGATGTATCCACGGAGTAAAATTATGTTCACATTCTTCGAATTAATGGAGAAAATTTAATTATTTTAATGTGTTTATTTTCGATTATTTGTTACAAATAATTTAATTGACTTACCTACAGATCATTGTTTAACAAAAAATGACTGAGTGAAATTCAAAAATCTTACAGGTACAATACTAATATCGTAATTAGTTATCCAACATACCGAGGTGATACAGATTCTTAGATGCTCCAATAAAATTAAATATTACGTGCTTAATACACGTCACTATACTGCATGTCAAATTCGTAATTAACATACAAATTTCGTTCAGCCAACGTACGTGTTCTCTCGTGAACAGCAGTAAAGGATACGAGTCAGGCCTTCGTAGTCACTATGTACACTAATAAAATAATAAATAATAATAATTATAATACCCAACTTGGGTGTTTACGGACCACAGTCATAAAAAACGTTTATTTCTAACTGACCCAAAGAAAAGGTGCACAGTGGCGTGGAGAAGGAGGTAATAGAGAAGCTGCCACCTCTGACGTTTTTAAGGGATCTACATATATTATGCTAAGTTATATGACAATTTTTAAAAAAGTGATACAAATGCAATGTTAAATATTCATAAGGAGTAAATGTATAGCAAATAGATGTCACGAGTTTGTCGGTAAGTAGAATAAAATTCTCGCCTCTAAATATTTGATTTCGCCACGCCACTGTCCGCTATCGATAAATACGTATGAAGCGTAAAAACTAAAAACAATAACAAACTGAAAAGCTTTATCACCAATTATGTGAACCGCTACATCGTATATTATCATTGACGGTTTGTCAAAAGATAACGTCCGACGTTCCACTTGCAAAGTTGACAAAAAAGTAAATAAAACAATCAAATACAACGGAAATATTCGCTCTCATGATGGTATTGCAGCCAAGGTAGTTGGTATTATAACATCTTTGGTCGGAGCGAATATTTCCGTTGTAATGGTTCGTTCCGACCAAAGATGTTATAATACCAACTACCTTGGCTGCAATACCATCATGAAACTGAGCGACGAGCATAAGGTGGGGTGCGAGGTTGATGAAACGAGAACTGAATGATCGGAAAGATGGTGGAAGCAAAGGTTTAAAGGTTATAAGGTATTCGCTACATATTTGTTTGTCGCCGAGGAACCAATCGGTAATCGGAACACGCGGGCGTTGAGTTCGGGTGCGTTTGGTTGCGCTCGGGTGCGTTTGGTTGCGCTCGGGTGCGCTAGGTTGCGTCCTACACAATAATATTTCAGGTTAACATAAAAATTACGAAATTAATATTGTATTAGGCGAAACAAATGTCATTTTAATAATTATTTTATTATTTAGTTTTTAAACACCCGAATAGTTTCTTACGTTTCACGTGCTTTAATTTAAATCGTAATAATTATTTGTCATTTTCATTTTAAATGTCGAATTTCGCGGTCAAATAGTAGGCGGTGTCCGACAATAACATTGTCAGCAGTTGTACCATTGCTTATTATTTGACTCTAGCGGGCTCGTCGTTTAGCGTGTGTTTACGGTAGCCATTTTTTTTGGTCTTGTTGTGTTGGATCCTTCTCCGTTTTCTTTTGTTTACTGTTTATGGTAGCCATTTTTTTGGTCGTGTCGTGTTCGAGCCTTCTCCGTTTTCTTTTTTGTACTGCGCATTACCTCGTTGTTGCGATTGGCAAACGGTTCAAAATGGAAGTCGATGAAACTCGTAATGACAATAAAAAATTCATGTTCAATGAAGGTAACTACTACTTGTTATTGTTATTAATGCATTTATTGTTATTACCTATCGTTGATCACTTGTGACTGGCTCCATGGGCCAGTTTTACCTTACCGGTATATTTTTTGTTCCTAATATTTAAACTTTTTAATATTGGGTACCTACATAATATATAATATGTTTAAACTGTTTCTTATGTCCTAGTTTTCACCGTTCTCAATCGTAAGTTTATTATAGTTTCATACCATTAATAGGTACATTTTCGTGTCTTTGTTGATAGTTCATTGCTACACCTAGGTTAGTACCTACTTTTCGAAATTTTGTTTGAATGGGTGTTTTTTTTGTCACATTGGTTAGCACCAAATAGATAAGGATTATAGATGGTCATTTGTATAGCAATAACAGTTTTTACTGCTATTAAAAAAGTAATGGTGAAAATAGCGGTAACTGTTACTTGGTATTATGACTAGTAGCAGTGATTGCTACTTTGAAATCGCCTGTAAAAAATCGATGATACTTTTGTTTATGACGTCACTGTAGTCTATAATAACAAAACAAAGGTTCCACATTTTACAAGTGTATAGATTTTAAAATTTGTTAATATATAATATTCATCTAGTGATAATTAGGTACCCGTAATATATTGTAAATGTCAAGTAGCTCTTGTATTGTTGCCCTTTGTTAGAGGTTGTGTTATAGTGATAATAATTTGATTACGAACACTGTATTCCAAACAAATCTTAAAATGACATGGAGTCTCTGTTACTGATTATTTATTGATTATTACTTTGGTTTAAATTAATATAGTATATAGGTATACTACAAAACTAAGCGTTTCATAATAGACAAAATTCCAAAAAAAAAAAATAAAATAATGTGTTACAATAATTAATAATACAAATTATTATCTACTTACCTACCTATCAATTTGTAAATTTTATTTTATTATTTATATTGATTAGGTACCATGATAGTTATGACAAATTTCCATTATTTTTTTCAAATTATATTTATTCTGTTATTTATTTAACTATAATAATGGGTGGCTGCTTTCTTCAAACTGAACATATTTACTATGTACTTGATTTTTTGTGTAGATACCTTATGTCCCAGTCATTCTGTGTATAATTTTCTCTAAAAATTATAATAACAATTTTATTCGTTCAATAACAATCAAAATGTAAAAAAAAAACAATACCTAATATTATTTATTTTATGTTTTAATTATTTATATTAGGTATAATGAGTGATGAGAAACTAAGCGCTGTTTATGTATAACCCATTTGGCTTGATTTAACTCTGAATTTAATTACCCTGTTTACAAATCTAAATGATTTTTTTTCATTGAAAATAATATTTTGTCTCAGCATTATTATTAACAAGTTAAATAATATTTTCATAAACACATTTACTTTATCTCTGATGAAATTTGTTATTGACATTCGACTAATTGAAGACTACCTAGCAAAACCTAGGCTTAAAACCGCTACCAAAGATATTGATAATGAAAAATTATTGAGAAGAATAATTTTGAATTGAATTATATTATACTTATCAATTTTATCATTTAATGAAGGGAAGAAAAAAACAATGTTTTTTTGAACTGAAAAAACAAATACAGTTTTTTTTTGTGTTAAATACTAGAGCTCTCTGCGTTATAATTTTTGTATTTTATATTATATTTTATTACTTCACAACTAAAAAAATAAATTAAGATTATTTTTTTTATTAAATTTTTTTAATAATTTAAGATAATTAACTTTAAAATTAATTTTTTTTTAGTTTCTTAAAAATTTAATTTGTTTATTGATGATTTGGAACAAAAACAGTTTAGCTACCAAGCAAATTTTTGAAATTTTTTTTCCTAAATGTGTATTTTTACATGCCTAATTTGATTGTACTTCCAAAAAAAGTCGCTCAAATTTCATTTTGAAGTTATGACCAAAAAACTTTAAAATGCTCAATTTTTATAAAAATTGTGTTTTGAGTTTAAAATACCAAAAATTTATATTTTTAGAATTTTTTTTTTTATATAAATAGTATTAATTTTATGTTTAACATTTTGGTGGAATCAGAATTCACCTATCATAATCACTTTTTATGTTATTATTAATAAACCACGTAAAAGCTAATTATAATGTTATTTCAATCATTTGCATATTAAAGTTATTTTATTATACAATTGATTAAAATAACATTATAATTAGGCTATACATGGTTTATTTACAATAAAAAAAAAATTAATGATGATAGATGAATTTTAATTATTACCATTTCTAAAAAAAAATCCTGAAATGTATATTTATGTTATTTTAAATTTAAAAAAGCGATTTTTAGAAAAATTGAACATTTTGAAGTATTTTGAAATTAACTTCCAAATAAAGTTTGGGTGATTTTTTTGAAAGTACCATCAAATTATGTATGCAAAAACATACATTTTGAGGGAAAAAATTCAAAAAATTGTTTGGAAGCTAAATTGCATTTATGCCATTAATAAATCAATATTGTATTATAATATTTTACAAAGTTTAAAAATTGTCTAAGGTATAAGGTTTACAAAATGGCTACTTAGATTTTTTTTTAAAATTTAAAATTTTTATTTCGAATTCCTCAACATCAAATTTAACTAAAATATATTTAATTTTAACAACAATATTTAAAAATAATTTTTTTAAAAAAAATACCTTATTATATTTTTAAATATTCCTTGTCTCTGTATCTTAAACTGTCCACGTTCTAGACTCTTTTAAGATTGGTGAGAATTAATGAGAATAATCCGGGGTTGGTAATATTCGCGTATAAAACTACTAATAAACTTTAAAATGACTATGAAATCATTTTTTTTATTTTTTTTTGAAGTTTATTATAATTCATAATAGTAATACTGTATATTTTAAATTTGTTAAGGTAGTTAAATTTATAAATTAATATAGCGAATCACATCAATTTAGTAAATTTTTTTAAATTTAGAATGAAATATAAAACAAATAAATTTTTGGTATTATAAATATTAATGTAGTTATTAATAAAGAATAAAGATGAACCTAGTAATTAATAGAAAAATAATCACATATATCTTAAATAATGAATGAAAAATATTTTATAAAGTGATAATTGAATTCAATTGACAATTATCTTACCTGATCATTTTTATTCAATTGTAGTGAAAAAAAAAAATTGTATACAATATAATACTTGTTTTATACTAGTACATAACTGTATTGTATGTTCCAACTCCGGGATAATCTACTATGTTATTCTAATTTGTAATTGTTCTGAAGGTGTACCTATAGTTTTTGAATATTCATTTAGATAAAAGCATCTTTTTAATCTAGGCTTACATAGATTTTTTAACTATTTTTAACTAAATGGTTCTAACTGACAGTATGAATTGTTTAATGCAAGAAGAGGCTGTATTTTGTTTATTTAGTTATGTAACCAAATTGTTAATAATGTTTATTCATTATCAGGAAATATTCATATTTCATATTTATCTAGTGCAAGAATGTCACATTTTTATTTTTAGGCTTTATTGTTCTCAACTACCTAATTCACTATTTCAGTTCATTGATAATTTAATAATATTATTATTTAGATACCGCTGCCTACTGTTTTATGAATTCAGAGACACCAAAGTCCTAAATTTGAACATTTTTGACATATGGCCTTCTTGCATTGATGTTTTGTGAATAAAGAATGAACAATTAAATGGTTAAACTTGATAAACCACATAGACACGTTTCCGGGTGTGTATTTATCCTCTTAAATATATAATATAACATTAAATTAAAAAAATTCCTTATAAAGGTATAATATTACTGTTTGAATTATAGTTTTTATTTAAATTGTATAAATAATTAGTTAATTACTTTGCCATTTTGTTGTTTGTTTTAGGTGAGCGGCTTTTCGTCTATTATAAAAAAGAAATCTATGAGGGAATGTGTAAAGAAACACGTTGGTCTATTGATAATAGCCAACCCGAGTTTCTAATCCACTACATCGGTTGGAAAAATAAATGGGATGAGTGGATGGATGAAGATCAACTATTAAAGTGGACCGATGTGAATTATATTTACTATCGGCGTGCAAAAGCAGCGAGGATGAAGTAACTATTGAATTTATGTATAAAATAATTAACCGCAATAATCCTTCTATATTAAGGAAAAGATGTCCGTAGTGAAATGTCTTAGCTCTTGTGATATATGTTCGACTGGATAAAAAAGGTTTCCTCAAATTTTGATATTTTAAAAATTATTTCTAAGTATTATATTTATCAAACAAATATCTGTTTTTATTCTTTTACAGTCTAAATATTAATTTCTCAAAAATAAATATATAATATTACAATAATAAACACAAAGAAAGAAACTACATGATATCTCTTTTTTTTAAAAAAAAAAAAAAAAAAAGGACATACATTGCATGATGAAAATAGAGTAATGTGGTAGGTGAGACATTGAAAAGCTGAGATGCATGAAGTTATTTAATTTATATCTGAAACCAACGATAAACCATTGTTAAGGATAAATTATTCGGAGTGAAGTTCTTGTTATACATGTTTTGAAAGGCCTTAAATTTACGTATTAAAATTCTTATTAAAAAATTAATACATTTAACTCTACTTTTTCATGTCAACCACTAAGTATACTTAGTGGTTGACATGATGTTATAGATGTATATTATAGGTTATAACCTATAGTATACATCTTGTTAAATTTTCAAACATTTCTGTTGGGTTTAACAATTTTATCCTACCAAATAAAAATTTCTTAAAAACTCAAAAACGCAAAATCAAAATGTCTATAAATAAGTTTTCCAATAGAAATTTTGTACACAATTTAAAAAAATAATAAAAATAAACATCATTGTAAAACCAATATATTCTTTGCTGCATTCTAAATCTGAAATTAATGCTTATTTTAGACCATAGATTGATTAAAATTTTAAAATTTAATAATCGTTAAAAACTTCACATGGAATTTCCAATGTCTAAAAATGCCTATGATGAAAAATATAATTTCAATGAATCCAAAAAAAAAAATTTAAAAATTGCGATTTTTATAATTAATTATTGAATATTAAGTCATTTTTGTTCAATTAAGAATTATAATTACTCCCCAATAATTTTTGATGGAATATTTTTCCTTTTATTTTTTAATCGTTAATTTTTTTACACTTGGTATTTGTTTTCTTTGCGTCTCTACAACTTGAGGCATAAATTGTTTATATTCCTTGTTTTTTGTTAGCTGTAAATTGCACTTTAGTGCAACACCCCATTTTGCAAATTCATTAACAACCAATTTTTTTTTTTCAATTATCTTCTGATCATTGATGAACAGTGATCTTGGGATCCTCTTCTCACATATTATAAGGTTCGTTTTTTTTATGAATTCCTAATAAATATTTTTTGATGAGAAAAGTATCTTGTTATATCCTTCTGAAATACTTTTGATACTTAAATATGGTGAGAATTATTTGTACCATCTTCACCCAGACCGATAATAATTTTTCTTATTTCTTTAAGTAACAAATTGAATTAACATTTTTTTAAGAATTTTTTCAGGTTAATTTAATTTATAGTTTTCATCAAGTGGTTTGGATTTTATTCCTCTTTTATGATGTAGGAATAATACAAGCACTTTTTCAAACCTTGGAATAAATTTCCGAAGGTAGTTTTGAATGGTTGTTCATAAAAAATGCATACATTTTATTTTTATGAGCTTATAAGCTTAAATTTTTTTTTCAGAAAAGTATAGTATCTTTTTTTTAGTTTTTAATACATCTGTTATTTTTTCTTGAGAAATAAATATTAGGACAAAAAATTAAAACAACTAATAAAATAGTTATTTTTTGATAAATTGGATACTCACTCATGAATTTGAGACCTTTAGAAATAATTTTAAAAATCTGAAACTTTGAGGAAAACCTTTTTTTATTAAGCTGAATATCAACTTTGTTAACAACTTAATATCACAAGAATAGTAGTAAAAGATGAAAAAAAAAAAGATTCCTGGTCCACTTTAGTTATAATAATAATAAAATATATATTTATATATAATTCATTTAATAGATATTCCAAAGAATCTAAAAACTTCAATTATTTAATTTCCAAGAAGAGGAAACAAGTGGAGAGGAAAAAAGGGAAGGTGGACATGAACCAAAAGAAGCCAGGGAAGATTCCAGTCAAAATACAAATGAAGAAACCAAAGAAAAATGAACAGGAGAAAACACTGGAGGAAAACAAGAAAAATCAGAACAATATTGAAAAAAAGATGATACTGAAGAAGAAAGAGGAAAAGAAAGAAAAAAATAAGACACTAGAAAAGGAGCCAAAGAATGAAATGCATTCTCAGCATGAAATGGAAGATGACAAACAAGAAACACTTGAGAAGCAGCCAGAGAAGAAAATATCTCTACTTTTTTCTTCACTTGCATCTCAGCAGGAAAAGGAGGGTAAAAAACAAGACTTATCTAAGATAAATTTTCATAATGATTCAAAAATTCTGAATGTGCCTCGCTCTATTTTGAATTTAGACCAAGGTAAAAGTAATATTTCAATTAAACTATTATTTTAGTAAAATAAAAATATTCTGATTTGAGTATTATTTGATTTTATTAAATGTCCATATTTGTATTAAAAGTCATCGAGGTTCTGTCTCAAAATTAAACATTGTAGTCCAATCAAAATAAAAAAAAGTTATGAATTAATTCCTAGAAAACTGAATTTCAGTACACAATTAGTCTTACTAATGAACATACTAAAAGTCTCTAGGTACATCACATAGATTAATAATATTGTGTAACTATGTTACTATTTGATAAAACCACCTATAACAATAAAATTCAAACCAATGGGCTTGCTGCTACACAAATGTTGTATGGTTTTTTTGTGCTTTAATTTTATTAATTTCTATACTCTATGCATTATTATAAGTCAACCAAATCATTTAAATAATCAAGATTTTGGTTCTTTATTACTTCCAAATTGAAAAAAAGATCACAAGTATTTTTTTGCCTTAAATAGCTAATAATCTTTTAAAAATGGAACACATATGTCTTGATAAATGATTTTGTTATTTTCTGGAATCAAATGTTTAATTAATTTTGATGCTATACAGTTATGATTTTTTTGAGTTTATCCGTATTTAAAGTGCAATATATTGAGCAATACTGTCAATCAATTAGTTTTATTTTTCTCAGCCAAAAAAGATAATTATTGTTTACCTATTGATTACAATTTAATTTAATAATATGCTCAGCAAAGTAGACTGCTTAAACAGGAATAGAACTAAATCTTTAAAATTTCCTTTAAGACAACTTAAAAATTGTTTCTCATTGTGGCCTCAAAACCCCAAATATTATTTAGAACTTATATGTTGGCTTTAAATTTTAATCAATAAACATCACCAATAAAATTTAAAGAGGGAAATATTTCTGAGGGCTGTACATAGCTTTTTTGAAAATAATTGTGTAAAAAAAGTTATAGTTATATTGGTTTTTGTTTTAAATATTTTTAACTTTTTGTATGATAAATGTTTACAATTAGCTCTTGGGGTATTATTCTCTGTTTATATTTTCTTATTTATGTTTAAACTAATTTTAACCCAAGCACCACAATATTTGTTCTAAGTAACTTAATTTTCTTATGTTCGGTGGTTAGCCTAAAACAGTAAATAAGGAGCTTAGTGTTTTCTAAAAGCATGTTTGTATTTAGGATCAATGGACCTGCAATGGACTAGAAAGCCATTAACAACGGAACATGAAGAATTCAAAAAATTTAAAAAATTTACAAACCCTAGCATTGAACTTGGATCTTTTAAATATGAACCACCGACTGCAGTTATGTTGGGTATTATTTTTAATATCAAATAATTAATTTAGTTTTTAAATCATTATATTTTTGTTGATTTAGATAAAAATAGTCCATTTTCAGTAAACTATCTTCCATTCGGTAAACTTGTGAAAAAAAAGAAGTAATAATTAAGTTTCTATATTACAGATGCATACTGGCTCACTAGAAACCAGGAATTTCATGGGGGGCCCATCAGATTTCCCTGTACTAATTAATAATACACTTTCATTTTTTTCATTAATAATAATATAGTTTAGTTTATTTAAAACTCAAAATTTTAAATCTGCTTTTATTGTATAAAAAATTAATGACTCTAATTCATTTTAAACTGTGCTTACTTGTGCACAAATTTTAATATCATACTAAAAAAATAGATTTAACACTTTAAATAGATTAAACTATATTATCATAAATGAAAAACGTGAAAAAGTGTATTATTAATTAGTACAGGGAAATTTGTGCACAAGTAAGCACAGTTTCAATAAATTATAGTTATTGATTTCATATGTCATAGCTAATATTAGTATTTTTAAATATATATATATATATATTTAAAGGATGTGAATATCATCAACTTCAAAGATAGTTTCTACATTTCTGATTTTGTCTAATTGGTATATTAGAAGGTAATTTTTGTTTTTACTTTTTCTAAATTTGTGGAAAAAGTGATACAATTTTCAAAATTATAAATTTAAATATAATAGTGTTTGTTTTATATGGATAAAACATTAAAACATTTTTAATCACTTTCAAAACATTTGAACAAGTGGCTCTCTCCATTGTTCTTACAATAAAATATAAAATCGAAAATTTATATTCTGGATTATTTTTTTTTATTAATCTTTAAAATTTCAATTTATAATTTATAAAAACAATGAAATTTTGCTTACTACTACTACTGCTTCTATTAGTACAATTTCTATTTATCCTTTATTTAGATAAAACTCATTTTGACCTCCATACAAAAATGCTCAAAAAATTGAGGTTTATTACAAATTATACTTAGGTCGAAAAAAGTAGTAGGGTCCCGTACAAAATGAGGAGACAGTGTGTACCTGTGTTTATCATATAATATATGTGTAAATATTGCATTTATAATATAACATTAATTTAATTTTTTGAAATTTGTAGATATGAGTAATAGATTGCTACCAGACTGCATACCTAGAATTCCTGAAAGTTTTCTTAAAAAGATCTGGATATAATCGTATCAGAATTTCATCAAAGGAAGATTTGAAAAGTACTGAATATTATTAAACTTTTTAGTTTTTGTTTGGTTTAATTGTTAAAATTTATTTGGCTTTTTAAATATACAATACAATTTAATACATAGTTTATTGGTGGCCAAAGTCCACATATATTATATATATTCTTGCATTTACCCAACAGAATATGAGTGGTAAAATGAAATAAAATAATTGTTTAAACATCCTTATTAAATTACTAACATAGCAATTGATATAACTTAAATCGAATTGATTAAACATTTTAAATCATCCAACATTGGTTCTTTAAAAGATTTATCACTGTTTTCAATACAAAGAATTAAAAAAATGAATGAAACTTCCTACCTACTTGATGTATATGTTGGTTGATTATTAGAAAAATAAGAAAATAAATTTTAGTTAAAACCTTTGCAATTCAATTAATATTATAATATAATAAATGCTTAAAACTTTTGTAGCTCCAAATCCATTTTGTTTCAAAATTAACTGTCAAACGAACTCGGCTACTAAAGGTAAACTCAATTTTAACTTATTTCATAGGTTTATGTTTCGATATTAATTGTTGTTTTATTTGTACGAAATAAATTATAGCCTCCATTGGTACAATAATCTCATTTCAAACCTATTTACTTCCAAGGCTACACATATCAATGCCACCAGCTTTAGTCAGTAATAACTAGTGGAGAAAAATATTAGTTGGCAAATTGCAAACTAATATAATGTAAATAAATAATGTATAATAATATAAAATATAAAACCCTATTTTTCAACAGGACCTTTAGTACTCTTTTATTCTTTCATGGAATTTTATATTATTCCCTTGACCTATATTTACCTAATCTCTCCTTGCCATAGTACCTATTTTCTCATACTTGAATTTCATTTATTTGGTTACATGGATTAGAAAGAGAGAATAAAAGCGGTGGGCAGAGGGTTACTTTACCAACCAATATTGATATTATTAACAAATAAACATATAATAATATTAAGAAATAAGAGATAGATGTATAAGAAAATTTCCTTTTTGAGTTATATTTTATTAAAATTATTATTATATAATATATCTTTTTGTTGGATTATGTTTCTATTTCTCCAGCTTAAAACTAGCTTCAATCAAAAATTTTCAAACAATTTGAGCTATTTTTAAGCTTTTAGACATTTTAATTTTAAGAGTTTTTACATAATATTTATTATTTATTTATTCAGTAAGTACTCTGTAGATAAAATTGTAAAATCAAACAAAAATGTTGGAATATTTAACAGGAGGTTTATTATAAGTGATAACAAATTTATTAAGTTTAATGTATTATTTTTTTTTTTAACATTTATTATATATACAATCTGTAATAATATTTACAATAAGCATATTAGCATTCAGATATATTGTAATGACACAAGGGACTGAGGAAAAAAGCTACCTAGTAATAACACTGAAATATAAGAATTTTAAATAATAATAATTACAACAAATAAGCTACCTACAACCTAACCTAACCTAACCTAACAAATAAGAGTAGCATTATTTTGATAAATTTCCTGATTTCTTTTGTTTTATTCTGGTTTTTCTCAGATATGAAAGTCTCGTGGAAAATCAGAAAATGATGAAAAAAGTATCATCTGAAAAATATTTCCTTTCAGAAATAGTGACATGCATACATATCAGGGCAAGATTTCTAGTAGAATTTTTATACATAGGATAAAAAAAAATAAACATCTTTGTAAATCAATACATTCTTCGCTACAATCAGTTTCTAAAAAATTATCTAAGTACCTAAACATTTGTATTCAATTTTATGTATAAGTCAAAAACATTCTCTTCCAGCCACAAAACATAAATCTGTGTTGCATTTTGTACAAAAAACATTTGTTTAAAGTTAGCAATTTAAAAATTTGTCGGACTTATTCTAATAATTTATCTAGGTATGAATATTAACATCTTTAACGCCTAATGTAGTAATGTCTCACGTTGGGAACATACTTAACAGCTGTATTATCAACATAAGTATTAATTTTTTGAGAAAAACTGACTTGTTGATTACTCTATGGTGGAGGAAAATTATATCAGATAAATATTGTCTTCTTTAATATTATAAATTATTTAACGTAATATTTCAACGTGATATGAGTTACGTTTAATAATTTTTTAAACTACATGTAACATGTACTTTTAATAAGATAAACCTATTTAAATAGTGATCAATAATGGGTAGCTACAACTGCCACAAAAGTCAATTGCCACTATTATAAATTACATTGACCATATTACTTCGAGTAACAACTGTTCCGAATATAACTTACAAATTTTTGTTACTCCAAAATTAAATTAAACTTAATAAAAACTGTTACGAAAGGCGATAATTCCGAATTTATTTATCTATATAAGTAACCTAAACTCACTTTAGAGTATTGATTATATATTATTCCTGTTAGCACTTTGATCCTTTTTAAAAAAACCATACCACACTACTTTTACTTTAATTTTATCATAAATATCTCATTCATCTCATCGTTAAGTTTGAATCATAGATAATTTATGTCTATATAAGGCAATCATGTATACCTATTCATCTTGTATATTACCTAAGTAATTTTTAAATCCATACAATATCTCTTTTATGTGCTTTGTTTATCCCAAAATATATATTGAAAATTTGTTTATGTAAAAGCAGACATTCAGAAGTCCGTGAAATATTTTTAGGATAGTGCTTACTGTAAATAGATTGGATCAGGATATCAGCAAAACTATCCTTTGTCCATTTAGTCAATATTTGTCTTACTAGTAAGTTTTAGAAATAACACTTCTTTGTTATGGTGTTTGCTGGGACTTCATTATGTTTACCTATTCGTACTTTACTACAAACTATGTATTCATTTTGTATTTATTTATTGTGATATGTATCTCAATGAAACTACCCATACATTTTCAATGTGAAAGTAATAGATATAAGTAGAATTTTTAAACAAAACTTACAGGTTTAGGACTTCTGCGGGCATATATACATACTTTCGCTCGATGAAATTAACTAATTAAATTACTTAATTAATTTACCCACATTTAACGGGGGGGGGGAGGTTAATCAAAATTCCAGAGGGGGGCTATTGCGCACTTTGTCATATATCTGGATTCAACACTGATCCCAATGCATCTCCATTTTCTCTAATGAATAAATTAAAAATAAACTTCAATAAAATAATTGTATTTAATATTCACTTATTTAGAAACTTACTTGATTCCTTGAGTTTAATATTTTCTTAAATTTAATTGAAGTGTCATTTATAAAATTTCTTTCTATCAAAAAATAACTTATATTTTCTTAAAATATCTTAGTAAATATTGTAAATCTGGTTTATTAATACCAATTGTTTGAAATTATACCAAGGTTTACTAGAGAATCAGCTATACAATATTAGGCAATGAGCCCATGGGTTTTGTATTTTGTGTACCAACTAAACGAAAAAGTATAGGTACAAATAGTAATAGTTTAAAACAGGTATAAATTAAAATGTGCCATTTAATTACTCAATTAAGTAGCAAAAAATAAAAAATATAATAATAGGCAGGTATCTCAAGTATTAAACTTTTTCAGTTAACTAAATTTTACAAAAATAATGCTTTTATTATTTTCAATTTTGTTTATATTGTAATTCAGTTAAAAATATTTGTAGAGATTTGAAATTCGGGCAGAACATTTATATTTGCCTTTTCTTGATGTGGTAAAATTTTTGAGCAATTTATAGATATTTTAACTTTGAGAGTTTTGTACATGATTTTTATTTGGCAGGTACTCTATACAGGGGCTGTTTTAGTTCTTTGCCTAAGGGGGGGGGCAATATTTTTCGTTATATATATATAAACCATAATAAAATTAGTCAGCAAGTGTTTATATAATTATAAATTATAATAATTTATTAAATTCAGAAATAACATCTTGCTTAACTCCTTGAAAAGCTTGACTGGTGGGTAAGCTTACACTTAAAACGTTTGATAGGGTAATAATGACATCACAAACTAATAATTACAAATTGTATTTAAAAGTATTTTGGGTTTTGTTAAAGAAATGTGACTATTCCATTCTGAGATTGCAACTAGAGATTTAACAATTTCTGAGAAAAAAAATTGAAATTAAATTACACTAGTATGGCGTTCAGTCCATTTGGTTTCACAAAGACTTGTTAAACTCCACTTTTGTTCTTTTAGAGTATTTTTTTAAAATAAAACCCCTTTTTAATGACTTATTAAAAAAAGAAATGACATCTTGAATTATTCCTACATTATTTCTTACTGATTGTACATTTGATAATTTTGATATAAATAGATTGAGAGAATAATTAGAACATGGACTATGAATAGCATAATGTGTAGTTTTTAATTTGTTGAATTTGTTGCTCCTCGTATGGATGATATCATTACAGCACAACCATCTGTACCAATTCTTATAGAGTAATCTAGTTCTAAAGACATTTCTTTTAGCATAGATACAACAGTATTATCTAATATTTCACCAGATCCATTTGGTTCTAGTTTTTTACTAAGTTCAATATTATGTTCTTCATCAATGCTGTTAACTGCTTCATCATACTTGCTTTGGGTATAAACATATTCATGACAATCAAGAAATCTAATAAATTGTTCATTAACTTTATTATTAGTATCAATATATCTAAGTATGAGACTCATTTGTGATATATTAATTGTGTTGGTTGTTTCTTCAAATAATATTTCAAATAGTATAATATTTTTTTTTTTTACAACTTTCAAAATATGAAACATTATTTTATTTTGCCTATAAATAATAATATAGTTTTGAACAGAATGTGAATTTAGATGATTTTTCAATACATGATCACCAGAAGCTATTCTAAATTTCAATACCTAACGAAAATTACCTTCATTTATACAAGAGGAATCAGATATGTCTGATAGAAGACTATTATGTTCTTGATGACCTCTAAATGCAACATTCTGACGTCCCAAAAAAATAATTTACTGTATAATAGGCTTTAATTAGGTTTCCTGTTCTCATTAACTTGTCTCATACATACTGTGTTAATTAAATTAATAACTTGTTTATTATGTTCAAGATAGTCAAAAATATCAGTAGAGCTTAAAGCAACATCTTTATGATATTTAGTCTTACTGTGAGTTTCCAAATATCCATTTCTGCCATGCAGTTTTGCAAACTCTTGCAATGGTTTAGTTACAAGTTTCTGTAAAGATATATTTTTTCTTTTCCACCATTCTTGTGAACTAAACAAAGAACAAATATTTTATAAAATAAACCAGAATATTTTTCTGAATTAGACAGCCAAGAGTAATTATCAAATTATTAAATCTTAAAAATCTTTTTCTTTCCACTCCATTTTTCATGTGAACAGAAAACGGGAACTTGTAAGGTGATTCTGGTTTCCATGAATAATTTAACAACCGAAATTTATTATGATCATCAATTTTATATATTATCAAAAAAATTTCCTTTATTAATATTAAAATTGAAACAAATGCCCTTATGATTTTCAATTTTTTTATGCTTAAAACGATGGTATAAATTATTTTACCGGAAACTATTATTTTAGAAGTTATAATCTTCCAAAGTTTGTAACAAGGTGTACACGATTGCCTTATGTAAACATAATTATCTATGATTCAAACTTAACGATGAGATGAATGAGATATTTATGACAAAATTAATGTAAAAATAGATACCAAAAAATAGTGTGGTGTAGCTCTTTTAAAAAAGATCAATGTGATAACAGCAATAGTATATTATGATTTAAAAGAATCGCCGTAACACCAAATCAAGGTTAGTGGCTACATCACTTATATAGATAAATCAATTATCGGAATTATCGCCTTTCGTAGCAGTTTTTATTAAGTTTAATTTAATTTTGGAGTAACACACATGTGTAACAGTTATATTCGGAACAGTTGTTATTAGAACTTCGAAGTAATATGTAGTATATAATTGTTTGCAAACGTTTTGATACCTTCGTGCTCCCAGTGGTTGTCTGAAAATTTGATAATTGTTGAGGTAGGAACAGACTATTGTCACGTTACGTGAGCTCACGTGTTGTCACGTTGGTATATTTTAACCGTGATGTCACGCTTAGAAATAAATTATTGTCACATTATCAAGTTGTCATGCTTTATCACGTCACCGTTTTATTCAGAGTCACTTTTGATTGTACGACTGTTGAATGAACGCCACTGTTTATCTACTGTGTTCACACACATTTTTATTTTATAATAAATTTAAAATGAATAGAAAAACTTCAAGTAGTTCAGAGTAGGAAGAAGAATTGAAAACAACAGCTGTATTTGTGATTTCAGATGAGGCAAATAAAAAAACCACCCGATCAATCTGGGTACATGAAATCAATAAAAAAAAGGGAACAATTGAGCGAATTCCATCGTTTAGTTCGTGAATTACGAAACGAACCAAAACGGTTCCACATGTATTTCCGGATGACAAAAGAAGAATTTGATTATTTGCATGAACTTATTAAACAAGACATACAAAAGCAAAATACTCAATTTCGAAACATGATGTTCACGAACTTTTTCGATGAGAAGTTCATCCATAATAAAAATGTTAATTTTTTTTTTAAAGTTAATGAACTAGCTTAAAATTGTTCTTAATATCAATAGCGTTATAATTATATGTACATATAAATTATGAATAATAACAAAATAGACAAAATTCGTGAGCTCATGCAGTCGAAAATATGTGTGAAGTTAGAAAATCAAAACGTGACATCACGGTTCATCACGCGTGAAGTAGGAAATATGACATGACACGCGTGAGGTGACGTTAATGTGGTGCTGATACATTAAAATACTGTATAAACCTATATCCCACACTTTTTTCTCGTCACGTGGGCTCACGTGACAACGCGTGAGCTTACGTACTTGACAATAGTCTGTTCCCACCTTTAGTCTCAATTCTTCCCAGATAGCAATTCCATGTTGCTGGTACACTGTAAATATAGTTCGTTTTAAACATTGATACTGAAATATTTCAACAATATTGTTAGCAAGACCAATGACAAAAACGAATAATGTGTTCACAATATTGTAGGGTTTAAAATTAATATTGTGGCATTACTAAAACCATGTAATGAAGGCGTACTGGAAATATTATTATAATAACAATAATAATAATTATAATCGAGAAAAAAAAAATATTGGAGGAAAAAACGCAAATAATCAGACGAGTGGGCGGCCTGATAGGTATGTTTTCCATTGCGCGATCTCGAACGCGACCCGTGATCTGAGATAACGTGCTTCGATCGCACGACTGCTGATACAATATTCTTGGTTGTCTTTGCGCGATCGCGGTCGGCTATGTTAATTGTGAACTGGTTTAATGCGCGAATTCGAACTGACTGCTTAAGCAGTCAAATCGCGTTTTGAAAATAATTATTAATATGTAATCTATAATTATTATTTTATAATTGAGCAGTGGAGAAGTCCACATTAACATATGCCGCGTTATGTTAAATAATATGCAATAATTTGATAGGTACCTATTCAGTACTCATTTATGATAGACCACTCGTTGACATCGGTCGTTGAGTTCTGCAATGGCCCAAGTTTAACAAAGTCGAAGACGATGTTAAATCATCTCTTATTAGATTCAAAATAAAATCGGACTGATCGTGGTTTATTTTAAAAAATTCCCCGTACTTGATTTCATTATTTTTCAAACGGCCGTTGATAAGAATTTCATGATGAATACTTCAGTACTTCTCTTAGTAAATAATGGACCTTTTTTTTTTCTCCGGTAGAGCAAAACCAGAGTAAAACCTCATCATAATCTTCTTCTAGTAAAAAATGTTCAAGATTTCTGTATCCATATTATAATAAATTTATATCTCATTATGAACTATACATTTTATTAATCTGGATCGCAATGTAGAATAGTCTAGAATAAACTAAGATGTCGCGACTGCGATCGCGCAAGGGAAAATGTACCTTTACCGACCCATACGGACCGGCGGCGGCGGTGCCCACGGATATCGCGAACTGGCATCCATACCTATTCTATAGGGTTTTTCAATAAGAGTGGGTCGATGTTGAAATGAAATAAAATAAGCTATGTACGAGGTATTAGTGAAATTTTTTTTTTATTTTAAAGTTCTAAGTATGCCAATTATGTTTTGAATATAATATCGTTTAAATGTCCGCCACGGCTTCTCACAGTGGCACGAATCCGAGTGGTCCAATTTTCAATGACTTTGCCGCATAGATCCGGTTGAATTTGAGTGATGGCCTGGGTTATGTTCACTTTAAGGTCATCTGTAGATTTCGGCTTATCGGCATAGACCTGCGAATTCAGGAAACCCTACAAGAAAAAGTCTAATGGGATCAAATCACACGATCTTGGTGGCCAATTCACGTCTCATCGGTTTCCGGATCATACTCGAAAATCCAAGGCTCGTCTCCAGTAATGACACGTTCTAAGAAAGAAGGGTCATTTTCAATCTGTTTCAAAAAATCGAGACACCTGTCCCTCCTGTTGTCCTTTTGGTCTTGCGATAGAATTTTCGGAACCATTTTTGCACAAATTTTTCTCATCTCCAAATCATTGGTCAAAATGTGATGAACGGTGGTGTGAGTCAATCCTAACTGTTCTCCGATCATTCTGACGGTCAACCGACGATCGGATCGGACAAGATCTCGAACTCTGATGACGTTTTCATCAGTTTTTGCAGTTGAAGGTCTTCCACTGCGAGGTTCATCTTCAATCGCCTATCTGCCTTCAGAAAATGCCTTAAACCACCTAAAAAACCTGAGCCCTTGAAAGTACACTTTCTCCATATACTTGTTGGGGCTTTTGAAAAGTTTCTGTCGCACTGTGTCCAAGTTTGAAACAAAATCGGATAGCACACCGTTGCTCAAAATTGTTATCACTCGTTTTCAGAACGTACTAAAAAAAATCGGTCTACGAAAATAATTGTCACAGACAAACACGCGACAATACGGAGTTTGAATTCGTACTGAAGGTACTAGTGGTGGGTCGTTACTGCTGTATTCGGTACAACGTAACGATTACATTGGTGGAACGAGTACATTTATCGTTCCATATTCGTTCCATCAGTACAAAGTTAACTAACTACAAAATAGTCCCCAATGATTACTGATTACTGAGAACTGACACCGAGTACCGTACCGATTACCGACAGTAGTCGAATAGTAACGAGTTATCACGATCATAGACGTAAACAGCCGGTTCCACACGATTCATGTACTCGGCGAATAATCGTCAATCGTAATGCTTTACGACTTTACTAGTCGTGTATGAGGTATTTCATCAAATTTTTATCCATATAATTATTTTAAGTTTAGGCAAGTACCTAAGTTAATTTTGAAAGTTTCAATTTATTTATTTTATTGTTATCAATCCATTTGTTTGAGGATAAAGNTCGAATAGTAACGAGTTATCACGATCATAGACGTAAAAAGCCGGTCCCACACGATTCGTGTACTCGGCGAATAATCGTCAATCGTAATGCTTTACGACTTTACGAGTCGTGTAGGAGGTATTTCATCGTCAAGTATGGCGATTATTTTAACTCGCCGAGTCACTCGTGGTTTCCCGTCGTCAGATCGAACACGAGGGACTCGTGCTGATAAGAAATTTTATTGGGACCGGCTTAAAATAGATATTATGCAGTGCATAATATCTATGCATAATATGCATATTTATAAGAGTACGATAACGATCATTTTATTGTATTTTTATTTTTATCATGAGATTACACAATATGTATAAAACAATTTTTAGATTATTTAGATTTCTTCTTGACACTATTTTTTGGTAGGCTCTGTAATTTGTATTATAATTATAGGCATTAAGCAGTATTGCTAGTAGGCACTTTATGTCAGACGTACATGTGTCTAGAGTTATAGACCTATTGATTTTTCATAAATTGTAATAATGGACAGAAAAAAAAGCGGTGTATGGAATCACTATTCGATTATTAACAGTGAAAAGGCTAAATGTTCGTATTGTTCGAGTTCGGTATCATATAAAGGTGGGTCAACTTCAAATTTGAGTAAACATTTGAAACGGAAGCACATAATTCAATACGATAGTAGAAAACATCCGCGTATAAATGAAATTAATGAACAATATGTTGATGAACCAAGTTAGCAAAATACGTCTGTATCAAATAATGATCAAATCCAACATTCTACATCAGTCAGTGCAATTAATCTAATGAATAAATCTCGTCCCATACAAAAAAGTGTAGATTCTTATATTATTAACAATAAACCAATTTCTGTTTCAAAACAAAAAATAATTGATGAACAACTAGGAGTTATGATTTCAAAAGAATTCCAACCTTTCAGATTAGTTGAAGATGTTGAATTTAAAAAATTCATAAATTTATTAAATCCTGGGTATCAGTTACCATCGAGAAAAACTGTTACAAAATCTATTTTACTACAGTTGTATGAAAAAACAAGAGAGAAAGTTAAAAATAATTTATTGAATGCCAAATATATTTCATTTACAACTGATGGCTGGACTTCTTTAAATAATGATAGTTTTATTGCTGTCACTGTACACTTTATAGATCCAGAAGAGTGTGTTTTAAAAACCTTTTTACTTGGATGTTTTAACGTGGTTCACACAGCAGTAAATTTGTCATTATTTTTAAATAATTGTTTTAAAGAGTGGAATATAACAGAAAAAGTAAAAGTTGCTGTGAGTGATAATGCTGCGAATATAACATCAGCAATTGGTATGAATCAAAATTGGCGCCATATCCTCTGTTTAGCGCACACATTAAATTTAATTGCACAATCCGGACTAGATGAAATAAAAAACGTTCACAAAAAAGTAAAAACCGTCGTTGAGTATTTAAACGAAGTACAAAGGCAAATTTAAAACTTAAAAATGCACAAAAACAAATGGGGTACCCGGAATTAAAATTGATTCAAGACGTATGTACGCGTTGGAATTCCACGTATGACATGTTTCAACGGTGTATGGATATAAAAGAACCTCTTATGAGTACAATTGCTATTATAGGTAATATGGATAATTTAGTATACGAAGACTTTGAAATAATAAAACACTACTGTGCGATATTTAAACCTTTCAAAGAAGTAACTGTCGAACTAAGTAGTGAAAAAGGCATTTCGATTTCAAAAGTCATAATTTTAATAAAAGCATTACATTCACATATAAAAACTAAAGAAAAAGAACCAAATTTACCAAATACTATACATTTGATGCTTTCTAAAATGTTAACAAAAGCCAATGCTAAATTTGAAAATATTGAAAACCAGCCTATTTTAACAGAAGCAACCATTTTAGATCCACGCTTTAAAAAAAAAGCATTTGATAATCTGTATACATATCAAAAAACATATGAAAAGATAAAACAAAAGGTTGCAGGAATTATTCGTTTAAACCAGAATCCAGCAGAAAATGAAAAAAATGAGAAAACCATACCGACCGATAGTGAAAATGCAACTTCTGAAATTTGGCAACATTTTGATTCTCAGGTACATAAATTATATTATCATTGATATTTAAGTAGTTTACATAATAAGTTAATGATTTTTAGGTGTCAACTTCAACTTCAGTCAACACGCCAACATCTGAAGCTATTGTTGAGTTGGATAGATATTTGAACGAACCTATACTAGACCGAAAATCAGATCCCCTTAAATGGTGGAATGACAGAAAAAAAATGTATCCAAATTTATTTCATTTAATGTTATTGCGTTTGTGTGTACCATCAACATCAGTCCCGAGTGAAAGGACGTTTTCAAAAGCTGGCTACACCATTTCCGAAAGACGTAATAGGTTATCAACAAAAAATACCGAAATGTTAATATTTTTAAACAGTAATTATTAAATACTATTATATTATTTTAAATTTTTATCCATATAATTATTTTAAGTTTAGGCAAGTACTCAAGTTAATTTTGGAAGTTTCAATTTATTTATTTTATTGTTATTAATCCATTTGTTTGAGGATAAAGTGCAATGTAACATAACATTGTCAATGTTTTTTTTATATTTGTATTTTTATAATTATTTTTGTTGAAAACAAATTTTTTTTTTAAATCGGTACTTTATTGTAATTGTACCGATTGAAATAATATTAAAACGGTAGTAATTTTTGATTAGGCATTTCAAATGTGTATTTATTATTTATATTATAATACTGGAAAAATAGTGTATCTGTTACAAATTTAATTATTTAAAGCTAATTTTTTTTCAAATGCAGTAAAATAATGTCGTATATTATGTATTTTGAACAATACGAATCCGAGTACAAATGTAACTAAATAAAGAATGTACCGATTGTACCGACGTAACGAGTATTTTGGAATCGGTACTGTACAGTAACTGTACCGATTGGAACGATAATTCCCACCACTGTTAGTGACTGAATAATAAAAAATAAATTAGACAGACGTCAACAAAACGATATGCAGCGCAGATAAGATCGGCCCGCTCTAATTGGAAAACCCTATAACCTAACGCCTAACCGACTGAACCACTACGATGAAAACGTCGGTGTTATTATAGAAAAGAAATATCTATGGTATTAAGGGTATATTTGCATTCAACGCTAATTTTAAACACAAAATGAGTAGATAACGTGTAGGAATATAAATAATAGTGTCGCCGTATGAAGGGAATATTACATGTTTACTTAGATTGGTATGCTGCGTGTCTTAAATTTAGTATCAGATCTACCGTATAGAGTTACAATCCCCTAGACGTATGTGTTCAGAATTTGAAATTCACTAGTAAGTATTTATATTTTATCTTTGAAACTTACGATATATAATCTACAAAAATAATATAGATCTGGAAGTCAATTCCACGTGTTTGGCGTATGAAGCTTCATGACACCAGACGGGTTACATTAAAATAGTTCAAGGTTTTCCTAATCGTTTTCATCAAAATCACGATAACATATTTGTAGAATTGACGCTCTGTGGTAAAAATCAATTTTATTAAGTATTATTGAGTTAATAATATTAAATGAAAAATCTTTAAGCAGTTTGTGAATATTATAAAGTAGCCTAAATTTAACACTAAAATGTTTAATTGATTTTACCAAATTTAATTATAGGTAAATGCGTTATAACTGATAAAAGATTATAAATGTCAGTTTTAAATTTAAAAACCAATAAAATGTGTACTTTAAATTCAACGGAATTTGAAGTGAATCAGCCACCCGACGACACAGTTTCAGCGTTGGCGTTTAGCCCGGCTTCAATAGCACAAAATTTTCTCATTGCTGGTAGTTGGGACAACAGTGTTAGTTTTAAACATAATATACATACTACCTACTCGTGTGGTGTAATTTAAAATAATTTTTTACTTTAACACTAGGTACGTTGTTGGGAAGTTGAACAAAGTGGTAAAACTATTCCCAAGGCTATACAATCTATGACCATGCCGATTCTAGATGCTTGTTGGAATGATGATGGTACTCACGTATTTATGGCCTCTTGTGATAAACAAGTTAAGTGTTGGGATTTAGGAAGTAATCAAGCAATGCAAGTTGCAGCTCATGACGCACCTGTAAAGACATGTCATTGGATCAAGGCTTCAACATATGCTTGCCTTATGACTGGATCATGGGATAAAACATTAAAGGTGTGTAGATATATAGGTAAATTTATAACAAAATAGATTGAATACAGTTTTTTAATATGTACACTCCGCTCAAATATTTGTTCAATTAACTTATTGCCATAATTCTCCACTTCTTATTGGCTAACATTAATATTGCCTTTTATAGTGGAGAACTACAACATAGGTTATGAATTTATGGGTAATATGCTTATATAAATACTTTAAAAAAGATCCGTGTCCATTTAACCTCATTGGATTAGGCCTTTATGTATAATTTTTCTGTTTTTAGTAAATATATGTATACAGTGGATTTCGTTTTATCCTAGCTCGTTGGAACCAATTAAATTTGCCCACATTAAGTGGTTGCCCATTTCCATTGTTATACATAAGAATCTGGATCAGACTATTATGTCCATATTAGGTGGCTACTTGCATTAACCAGTGATCACATTTAGCGGAATCCACTGTATATATATTTGTTGTACCTATAAATCTTAATTATAAAGTTATTCAAGTTAAATACTATTACAATAAGGATATTAATATATAATAATATTACTTTGTTATTTTATATTATAATAATTATAATATACTAAATTAAATTTATACATTAACCATATAATATGTACAGCTGTATCCATGCTATTAATAAAGGAATGTTTTTAGCAAAATGTATACACTAATATTATCTCTAATGTGGGGTAAAAATGTACCCCAGTCATACTTAACATGCAAATACAATTTTTATTGTGTATCTACCTGTTTCAATCATTAAATTTACCTTCAATATAATATATGGATTATACAATTATTTCTATGATTAATTTTTGTTTTATCACTTTATACATTTTTTCACCATAAACCTAATAAGTTATATATTGATAAATAAAATAAAATATTATATTTTGTATTACCAGTATTTAAACAATGTTTTAGTAATCATTTTATTATATTGTGGTAGTGATGGGTAAATTTGGTATACTTTAATTTTATCAAATTTATTAAGAAAAATTTAATAGTATAGTTTCATTTTTCAGTCTAAATAACAAAAAAATATTAAATAATTTTGTAGTAAAATAATTGAACAATATAATTCAGTCCATTTAATTTACAAAATATAAGAAAAAAAAATGTATGTAGATATTAAAATTATAAAAGAGTTGGACAATTTTAAATACTTTAAGTTTCAATTTCAAATTAATTTTCTGTAGTCACATGACTCATATGATATTGCATCAGACAAAGAATCTGAACTAAAGTTATTTTCTTCATATTCCGAGAGATTATCATCGTCAATTTAATACTGTTCATCTAACAAATGACTATGACTAATTGGATCTGGAACCTCCAATAATAATAGTGGAGGTTAGCGGAGGTGTAAGTTTTTTTATTTTTAAACTGTGAATTGACTTAGATTAGGTTCATTTTTTCTGTTTATATATTTCATTTTTCAATTTATAGTTATGAGCAATAATACATAATTTTCCTGCCTTTTCTGTACTTAATCTATTTTTTTATATAATATTAATAATTATAAATATTATGAATATTGATTCAAATTACATTACCATAAATAATATTGATGAGCATATCAAAAAAAATATTTATCCAAATTTTGGGTAGGTAAAAATACTCATGAATATTTACTCTTGGGAATATTACTATATTATGGTAAATTTGTACCCAGTACAAGTGGTCAAGGGTTAATGTACACTCTAAAAATAAACAATCAAATATATAGTCATAATATAATAGTTATTTTAATTGATATAGATATGAACATTATTTTTACTAAAACAGACTTCAACTATCATAGTGGGTGCCATAACTTAATAATCTAAAAATGTTAAATCAACAAAATATGTATAATATGTATAATAATTTAACTTATACAGTACATGGTTAAACAGTGATTACATTTTTATCTATGATTAAGATTTTTTCCTGTTGTACAATGCCTGTAAACTGCTTAAACACCAATTAAAAGACATTAAAATATCAAAATATCTTTTGAGGTATTGTGTGAACAAATTAGTGCATTTGCCTAACTAAAAAAAAAATGTTTTAAAAATGTAAACATAAAATACAACT
The DNA here is from genome assembly GCA_902439185.1 of Cinara cedri. NCBI lineage: Eukaryota > Metazoa > Arthropoda > Insecta > Hemiptera > Aphididae > Cinara > Cinara cedri. The sequence goes on along the minus strand of CABPRJ010001443.1, from coordinate 1,065,471 downwards.
TTTTAAAAAAATATTTGTAATTTTGAAAAATATTCCCATAAAGTAGTTTCATGCCTACAATTGATATTTAAATTTATTAAGTTGTAAGTTGTAAGTTAACCTTTTGAGGAATTGTGGTATTATAGTGAAACCACATAATTGTTTTTATTATATTTTTTTTTAATGTAATGAGTATGCTAAATTTTAATATTTTCCAAAAAATTAATGTTTGTCTCAAAAGGTTAAAACCTCATACAATAATCTGTGTGTTAAAATGGAAATATACAATATTTATAGAGACTATAATTTTATTTTCTAAGGCTTAATAAGAGAAGGTATACTCCAAAAGTCTAGATTTTATATATTTTTTTATATATATACATAATATATATTGTGTATTTTATTCAGTTTTGGGATCTCAGGAGTTCAAATCCCATAATGACCATTGTATTGCCTGAAAGAGCGTATTGTGCCGATGTGGTAAGTTAGCAAAATAAGTTTTCACATAAATAAATTATCCTTATATGTAATTAATTTAATGTATTTAATTTTTGTTGTGTTGATTTTAATATTATTTATAGGAGTATCCTCTTGCAGTAATTGGTACTGCTTCAAGAGGTATAGTGACCATTAACTTGGAAGGAAATCCTAGAGTATTAAAACCAGTGGAGTCACCTCTTAAATATCAACATCGGTGTATTGGAATCTTTAGGGATAAGAAAAAACAGACACCTCTTGGTTAGTTGGTTGTATATTTTTTTTAAATAATTATAATAATTAAAAAAGTGACTTAAAATAAATTACAACATAAAACACAACATTTAAAGTTTTTATTATGTTTGTTTATAGGTATTGCTTTGGGATCTATTGAAGGGCGTGTAGCCATTCATCATATAGAACCATGCACAAAAGATAACTTTACGTTTAAATGTCATCGGCAAACTAATACAACAACCATAACTGTTCAAGACATTTATGCTGTATGTATTATATGTTTAAATATAATACATTTATCTTATAATTTACAATTCTTTTATTAGGTTAATGATCTTAAATTTCATCCTATTTATGGTACATTGGTAACTGCAGGATCTGATGCTATTTTTTCATGTTGGGATAAAGATGAGAGGTCTAAAGTGAAGATGTCTGATAAATATGATCAACCGATAACCAAATGTTGTTTCAACAGTAATGGTCAAATATTTGCACATAGTATTGGTTATGATTGGTCAAAAGTTAGTATAAATCTTGATATTTATTGAATAATTATAAAGTTAAGAATAAACCAAAGAAATATAATATATAGTATAAACTGTCTATAATGACATTCAAGGAATTAGTTAAAATTATTCTAACTAATTAACTAGTTAAGTTAATAACTTATTTTCATCATAATAACTAAAATGATAAAATAAAATTTAAAAACTTGATTATGTATATGTGTATGTATTTATATGAATATAATTTTGTACTACAATCAATGTGTCAATTATTTTACAGTGTTAACATTGAAATTTTAAAAATATATTTTAAATACATGTACATATCACACAAAAGTCAAAACTGGTTTCAAAATTGTTATCAATTCACCACGTTCTTTGGACTGATTGGAAGAAAATAGTAATAGAAAAAAGTTCCTATTCTTGTTAAATAAATACAGAAAATATTGGTATCTGAGTTCCTTCAATTTAAGTAAATTGAATATAATTTAACACAATGAATAAATAAAGTTTATAAAATTAAAACTTGAATAACTGTACAAATCATACAAATATACATTAAAAATGTAGTGTTATCTTTTTTATAGCACTTAAAAGCTACATAATAATGCTAAAAATGGTCTAAAAAACAATATATTTCTAAAAATGTTAAAATATAAAAATTACTAAAAGTCCCTAATTCTAATAATATATTATATTATTTGTTATTATTGCAGATTTCAGATTTTATATAACTAATAAATACTAAAATATAGCATTTAAAGTGAAATTTAAAAAAAAAACTTTATTTGTTATCAAACTTAAAAATATATTTAAGATAAGAATGACATTGATTTTGTTTATTATTTTGTATTAACTTCCATTAATCCTATATTTTATTTATTAGGTCTCTATGGGGCTATCTAAAAATAGATGATAATATGAAATATTATTTAACGAACTGAAAAGATTCACATGATAGACAAATTTGTCTATTATTTTTTATACTATTTATGGAAAACACAAAATAAATTATTATAATAATAGTACTAAAAGTGTATTTATCAATATAATATAACAAATAACAATAACAACTGACTAAAGGAGGAAAAATTAGAATTTAGGATTGAATAAAGTTATACTGGCTCACTTCTAAAAAGCTCAAAGCTTGTGATAAGAAATTTCTAAGAATTTCCTATTACAGTATTATAGATAAAAGTATATGTATGAAAATTAAATTATCTTTATCATTCACAATACAAAATATAATACCAAATACTATAAAAATTAAATTCAAAGAAAATTCATTAATATTAATGATTTATAGTTTTAAATTTAATGTATTTTATATACAATTTTAAAAAAGATTTTTATTTTATCATGTACAATAATACCCCATGTAATCCACAGTTTTAAGTTTTTGGTTAAAATAATTTAATTATCTAGACATTTTTCTAGTAGCCTTATTTATAACTCAATAATATTAATGAAATTTATAACATTATTAATGCCACTAAAACTTAAAATATTATGCCAATTGAGGTTATCGATATTTAAATTTAATCCATTAAAATCAATGATCAATGATAGGTATAACTTTATTATAAAATTGCTATTATTACTTTGAACAAAATTATCAATATTTAAGTTTAGACAAAATTATACTAATGTGGTCAGATATAAAATAAAGATAAACATAAAAATTTGTTAATGTTAACTGGTAAAATTTATTTATATTATTAAATTAATAGAAACCAAACCTGGCAATAGTATTAAATACTCAAATACTTAAATTATGTTTTTTTAAAATATTAATATTATTATCACTGCAAATAATATGCTACTTAAATAATTGTTATTAGAAATTAAAAAATCACCCACTTTATCATATCTATAAATCTATAACGGCTAGTCATAATGTACTCTTTGTCATCAATATCAAATATTATTGTGCATATTTCCAAAAATTGGCACTAAATCTTGAAAAATACAAATCTAAAAATAAAGGGTATGAAGGCTTTGAATATCAAAAAAGCAATATAAATATTGTATTTGGAATTCTTAGTGCTTAAAATAAATGTATAGTTAACCCTATTATTTTTATTTGCACCTTAAAATAGTTAGCAAATACTAAAAAACTAAAAAAAATCCTAGCCTTGAATATTCTCAAGTTAGTAACAAAATGGTATAATGATTATACATTTTAAGTACTTATAGTATTGATATTTTGTGAATTTATAAATATTTCTATGTATACACTATACAGATGTCCCATGAGGATTCAACAAATGCAATAACTTTTGTTCTATTCAATATTTTTGATATATTTGTATATATATATATTTTTTTAAATAATTAGTACGTCTTTGCACTTCAGATTGATATTACCTAATATCTATAGTATGATAATATTATTGCTTGATATTAACTCATAGGAAAGAAAATCCTTGTCATGTGCCCTGACTGATTAAATATTGAAATATTCACATTTACAAAAACTTCAAAAATCGTAAAAAATAAAAGACCATATTTTAATAAAAGTGTCAATTAGTTGAATTTTTTTAAAAAATTATAGTAAAATTTTAAATTTTTTATTTAAGCTCCTCCCTCTAAAGAAAAAAAAATATTCATATATAAACTGTAACACAGAGGCATACTTATTATTTAAAAATATATATATCAAAAATATTGATTAGAACAAAAGTTATTGCATTTGTGGAATTCTCGTGGGACACCTTGTATATATTGTCTATATATTATTATAGCAACATATTAAATTAGTTATTAAAACTAGTTTGTTATAATTTGTATTGTGTATTGTAATTTGTAAGTTAAATTTATTATTAAATATAATAATAAAGGAAAAACAAAATTATTAAAATGTTTATAACTTGTAAATAAATATATAAATGTTTTATTTGTGTATTTATTCACTATACATTTATTATGTATACAATGATATTTTCAGGGTCACGAATTTAATAATCCAGCTAAAAAACCCAAGATATTCTTAAGATCATGCTATGAGGATTTCAAACCAAAGAAAAATTAAACTATTGTATATTTATTTTAAAAGCTTAACTATATATTTATAGTTTTTAAATGAAAGTCCTACAAGTATTTTTTCTGTTACTATTTTATATTTAAATGATAAGAATTTACTTATTTAATAATAATAATGTTTCTTTTTCTTTTTTATATTTTTAACCATTCTTGTGTTCTATAACTAATTTAATTTGAAAAGTAATCTAAAACTAATTAAAGTATACATTTTAATATTTTATTTTCTTATTTATGTAGAATTTTGAAAGTGTTGATATTTTAAGAATCTTGGAAGTGTATGTATTATAATAAAATACAATATTAACTTGGTTTAAATTTAAATATGTACTGCTATTGAAATTGAGTAAAAACCTGTGTTATAATGAAAAAAGTGCTTCATCAATGATTTTAACTCAGCAAAATACATATAATCGAAAAAAAAAAATGAATCCTCTAGTAACTAGATTTGTTAGATATAATTTTGTACTAAAACGATTTTCGTCAAAATTTGATATTAAAATTTTTATAAAAAAAATTACAACATTAAACTCAATTTATTTTATTTTTATATGACTTATAATTTATAAGTTAAAATGAACTTCCTCTTCAGTTTTAAAATTGTTCTGTTTAATTTAAGGATGTTATTCACAGTTATCAATTATCATATTAGCATTTGAGTAGCCATTTATTTACCAAACTTTGTTATTTATTTTAAGTACACATCCACATGTATACATGCTTACACACCCAGTAGTACACTAACACTCCTCATCTTGATCCATGACCTCGTCCACTTGCTGCTGAGTGGTAACACACAGACAATAGACCAAGCAGCGAGAAAGCATTATGGCTATTATAATTAATCTCTTGGCGATTCAATATCTTTTAATTTTTTTTTTCTAATATTCTGTATTCATATTAGGTAATGAACATAGATATTTCAAAAATATATAAAACAGATTTTGAAGACAAGGTAAGTTTATTTTTAAATATTCAATCTAGGAGAAAGTATTATTATAAATGTATTTAGATTATCTATATAATAAAAATGAAATACTGTCTGTTGGTCTAAATGATGATTTGCGAAATGAAAAATTGGAAAAATTATCTGGAAGAGTTAAACACTCCACGTTCGGCCTCTTTGCAGTAGTTTGACGTGGCACACAATATATCTATGACTTGGTCGAAAGTTTTTTATACCACAAAAAGAAAGATGATAGGACTAGGGAGATGAAGGGCCAACTGACACGATCCTCCCTCACAAACTAAAGGAAAGCTTCAGGCACGAGACTTCAGACCAGCAGGTTCTGCGAACTAGGCAGTGAAGATCACGGCGAATGACTCCCAAATATTTTAGGGAATGCACTGGAAGACTTTTCTGTGCATCCCTATTATTTACTATAGGTATTGCAATGATTTAGACGTATTATTTCAATAAACTATGGCAGCAGGGACGCAGTAATTGTAATATTCAAACAAACCTTCTCTGCTAACCGTGAAACTTGGGGAAATAAAGATAGGTATAAGGTACATATGACGTGATTCTGAAACGTTTTCGAGTATTGCACACATACAAATAATAACTACACTAACCAAAATATAATGCATTTTCTAAAATAAATTTACGTTTTATTTTAATGTATCTATACGTACAATAAATAAATATTACAAATAGGTAACTTATAAATAAAGCACAATAATGAATAGCAACATTAATTTAGATGTAAATATTAATGTATACACTTTACATTTATTATACATACATATAGGTATATATAGGTATGTATCTATATTATAAAGACATAAAGTACGATGTCGGACGTATCTATATTGATACTCTGTAATTGTACGGAAGAAATTTTACGTAAATATTATTATTCGTATTGCCTATTATATTATTTTAATAATTATTGATGTGATGGTTGTAAATATTAAATTCAATCTTCAGTGCATACGAATTTAACTAAAGAATTGAGTTTAATTATTTGACACGAAACTTAGATACTTATCCATAATATTATTAAATACTTAATAAGTACCTAATAAATGTATACAAACTCTTAATTCAAACGTCTCAAACATATTAGTAATTTGTATGTATCGATTTTAGTTGTCTGTATATTATAATATCATTAAATTATATCTTTATCTATAAAAAAAATTATTAAAAAATGTTATTAAATTGGTACAAATGTAAAAAATTGTTCAACGAAATGGACGGAAATTATTATACTAGGTATATGAGTAAATAATATAATAATATAGGTACTTATATAATTTTACACTATACACTGTACAGTGATAATACAACGATAATGGTAATAATAATAGGTAATAATAATTGGCAAGACGTGAAATTAATATGAACATAAAGTAAGTTCGTCGTCAGGGTTATAAGTATAAAGTGTCGTTTTAATTTGTTTAAATGAAAAATAAATCCATCGGTTTCGCGGTAACATTTTATTATAGCTAGGTTATTAGCTATTTATAATTTAAAATTTAAAAATTAGAAAGATTTATAATGGTTTAAAATGTATTAAATACAGGTTATAGATGTATAGCTAGTTATATTATTGTATGAGCTTTACACGAATAGTTTCAGTGCGGTGCAGTATTCTAATTGTGGAAAATAAATTAAATTAAATTAAATATATATTATTATGATACATAGGTACCTATATATGTAGTTACCTAAATTGTTATTGTTTATTTTGATTTTCGCTCGATTGACAGTTTGGAAAACAATGATGACTGCTGTAGAAAAATTTAAAAACGTTAACATAACTGATGAATTAACTTGAGTGATGTAACGAATATGGTAAAACGGTGTGACCTGTAAAACTCGGGAACGTGTAACAGTGTAACCATGTAATTATTACATTAACTTGTGTACATTTAATCGCTTTTTAAGATACGTTAGTTTTCATTAGCTAAAAATGAATGGAAAAGAAAATTGAGTTTATCTGGGTGACGAAACAAATTTATTTTGTGCTAAGAAATATTAATTGATAGGTAATAGCGATTGAGTGAAGTACGAGTACCTTTAGAATATTTTTAAAATAAGATTATAATTTATAGTATAATTGATTTATAAAATGGTTTATGTTTAAGTATATATAGAATTGATATGTCTCTATAGTGTCTTTAGTGCTAATTTTTCCAATTAGTATTTCTTTTAAATTATATTTGTAAAGAACAAAATTAACCGATTTGTATAAGTCATAAAAGAAAAAAACCAATATTAACCGGTTAGTTAAACCGAAAAAAATAATTTTGGTTTTATTATTTGAAATAAATGAAAAAATATTATACCTACCCACAATAGGAAAACTGCGGAAAAAAATGTAACGTTTTAGCATTTGGTTGTCAGTATCTATATTATTCAACTAACGATGTACGATTTTGTATGGAAATAATAATTATCGTATTAAAAATATTTTCTACCACTTTTTTCTCCATCTATGTTAAATGACTATTTAAAAATATTATATTAAAAGGTCCACAGGTTCTTGGATGACGTGTAGTGTAACATTTTTTTTTTATTCTATTTATTTGATATATTAATACTATAAGACTAAACGATCATCATGAACAACGCACATGAAAAAACCAATCCAAAAATCTGAAAAAAAAAATTACATAGGTCATAGATAAATTATAATTTAATGTAGGTAACTAATTTTATCTTGTGGATGTATAATTACGCATTGAACAACATATTATTGGATTATACTTTTAGATTTTGAGCGTAGCGATGAAGCTATTGGTTTAATTGGTTTAACTAAGATGTTTATTTCATTTTATCTATTTTTTATTTGTTCTAGTCTGTGGACACATTTTTTCTTGGTAAACTTGCTCCGATTTTTACGTGTAGCAATTTTTCTGAAAGCTTAAGTTGTCTTAATGGTACTTTAAAGATGTTATTTTTTGATTTACGACGCAATATTTTGAATAAAAGAACTTAAGCTATTATCCATTAAAGCACATGCATTAAAAATATTCACGAAAATCCACGCACACGGTTTTCGACCGTGTATTGAAATATTTCAATTTAAACTCGTTGAATTAAAATAAAAATTATTTATTATTAAAAATGAAATTTAATGATGATAAATGATAAAAATCACCAACGATGTAGTCGTCTATGGAAAAATTTGTATTAGATATGACATATGATCATATCCGTACGTGTAATATAGTTACACACAGCATGGTGAACCAGTGTCAACTAGCAATAATCTCGCCAAACACAATGAAAATAAAATAATGATTGATAAACATTTATCAGCCAAAAATTATTATGAAACACAGCTTAAAAATAAGCCACAATTGGATTTTTATAAAATTAAATTGTTTAAAAATGTCACATTATAGCACGCACAAAATCTTTTAGACCGTTTTTTTAATAAGTAATGAGCTTTGAACTCTTCTATTTTCCAGACATCAGATCATATACAGTTGGAAGTTATATCTAATTATAGTTTATCACCTAATTAAAAGGTACCTAGGTTGAGTTAGGTTAATATTCCGTATTTTTGAAACAATGAACAAAATTCAAAAAATCTGATCTTTTAGACCGCGTGAAGCGTGTGCTCTATTTTTATATTATACATATTAGTTTTGTATTTATAAATTTTATATTAAATTAACATATAATTTATGATTAATTTACTGAAAATATAAATAGTGTGCCATGCTCAAAAAGAGAACGATGAGAAAAACATATTTAAAAAAAAGACCGATGTATTTCGCATGATGGGTCACTGTCGTAGGTGAGAAGTTGAGAAGATAGGATATAGAAGGAAATTTAAATTATATCTGTAAGCAACGATAAACTATTGCTAACGAAAAACGATTCAGAGGGAATTTTACCTATACAGTTTTTGAAAAGCCGTACAATTTACAATTTTCGTCAAAATTCGATAATAACTCTTATAAAAAAAAAAAAAAATAATACTTTATTACATTTCTTTTTTTTTTTTTGACCATTAAATTTATCCTGTTAAATTATCAACCATTTTTGTTTAATCTGATAATTATATTTACTATATTTATCTTCGTAAAAATACTTAAAATTATCATATTTATAAATAGGTCGAATAGGTCACGAATGCATTGAAAATGTACCACGTTTAAAAATAAAGTGAAATATAAGTTTTGTGTCAATATTTTAGTCTACGAAATTGTTTACTGAATTGCAACATATAAACAAAATTGAAAATAATAATAGCATTATTTTCGTTAATTTTCCCTTTATTTCTATGTCTTTTTCGTTTTTGCTCAATTAATTCAGGAAAAATCGAAAAACGTTTTTATTGTTCACCGACAAAATTAAAAATGGAACAAACCTAGGTTTGTTTTTCAGTAAAATCAAAAAATAATATTTTCTTAAAACTGAATATACATTTCTATTAAATTATTAAAAAATATAACAATAATTAGGTTAAAATTGGTTAACATGTGTTTAAAAAAACCATATGGGTTGATACGTTTATATGATTCTATGCCAACGCTGTATTGAAACTAAAACATGCATTTTTATTCTATTTGTGTTTTAAATTAATCGAAATGATTATAATAATATTTTAATCATTTAATTTTACTAGTACTGTGTGAATTGCCTAAGAGAACGTGAAATATTACAATAGGTGTTTAGGGCAATCGTAAGCTCGGATTAAGATGATTTTGGGCCTGAAACCAAACAAAGGGTCCATAAATATATTCAAAATATTGGTTTTTATACCAGCCAAGATCAGGGGCCTACAATATTAAGATATCCAGGGAACTGAGGCCATGGCCTCCTCTGGCCCCCTCTTAATTTAGGCTTGGGTCAATGATAATCTTAGACAATTTTGTTGGTAGAATGAAGGTTTTGAAGGTCTTGTGGGTAGAATGACACGATTCGATTATATTATGCATTTTGGTAATGTTTTATAAGTTATGTCATATTTTATATTCTGTCAGTATGATATTTATGCATTTATTCGAATAGAATGCTGATTGTGATAGAAGTAGGTTTCTACAATACCTACTGTATATTATGCTACAGTAGATACTGTTTAGGTATAAAAAAAATATGCTTGATGATTTTTAACGGAATTAAAATTGTATTAAAATTTTAAGTTATATTATTACTATTATTATATATTATGTTATATACCAGAAACAGTGACACGGCTATTCCGACGGTCCCAACGGTGGTCGCATGGTCCTTCATAAAAGCTGTGGTCACGTTCAAACAGCCGGTGGTGTATATCTGTTGACTCGCTTGAAAACTTAAGTTACATGGTTGCTTCTGAAAACCCGTATCGATGAATAATATAATTACTTAGATTTTTATACACACATCAATAACATTATAATTTAGTATATCGTGTGTTGGGAATAATAAAATTATATTGTCCGATTAATTAAGCCAGTATATGATTTTTAATATAAGTACATATTACATACTTTAATGTATATTTATTTGCCTCATTTAGAACGCGATAGGCGCACACTATTATATGATTACTATAATAATCCAACATAATTTAGGTATGTTGTATATTTTAAAATTGGTATTATATTTAAATTAATTATTCACCAGTCACCACACAAAAGCCAAAAAACAGACATGCTATTTTAGTCTCAAGTGTTCAAGTACACTAATATTGCAGGTCTAAGGTATGTTTGAAATATACCGAGTTATTGCATATACATTTTGGCGTTATCAAATCAAAAATTTATTGGCCGCTATATAATGGCAAGGTACGGCTGTGTTATCACATCATTAGCGGCTCTAGAGTTTTATTTCGGGGAGGGGGGCATAAACATAACACAATTATGTTATATCGAAATATATTCAGATGTTTCAAAATAATGGGAGGTATCATAGTTAAGTACTTTACTGTAATAATTGTAAAAAAGAAATTGCAAACAAAAAATTATTAGAAATTTTAGAACTATATTTATCAGACAAAACTTTATTTTCTATTAAACTTAATAATATTTTTAAATTTAAAAAATATTAAGATTATTATTATACTACAGATTATACAAAATATTACAAAAGTGAAATAAAAAATAAACAAACAAACTATAAACATCTATAAAAAAAAAAAAAAAACTACAAACAACTAAATACTAAATTACAAAAATTACAATATAAAATCTATTTTTGGAATTTTTTTTTTGAAAATCTATCTATTACTTCTTCTATATCTATAGAAATGTCTCGATGGATATGCATAAGTCCGTACCCATAACTCTGACATTGGTTCGAAAAATCAATCATCATTTTCGAACATTTGCCCTTTACCATCATAAACAAATTTAAAAACTACCTATTATGTTTCGATTTCAAGCTCTGATTTAAAAATAGGTAGCGATATTAAATAAAAAAAAATTAATCAAAAAAAAAAATTTGTTGAAATAATACGTAACCATCACAATATATAATATAAATTATAGTCAGAAAATGCAAAGTTGTCCGTTGGTAAAATTACTGTGGTAAACTGGTGTACAGCTACAAGTATTGAAGTAAGTACTAATCTGTATACGGCAGTAAATTTTATAAGAAACTAACCAAATTAGAATTTGAAATAGAAACACAAGAGTTCTAAATTGTGACTAATAATCGGAAAACAAAATACGTACTAATGTACTAAGCGAAAAGATAAGTTAAGATAAGAGAGGGCTTCCTCTAAAGCCACTACTGCTATACAGCTATGCTTTTTCATTATTTAATATGTTTATTCACTATTCATATTTAAATCTAAAATCAGCAGTTTATTTAACTATAAACAACTCACAAATTTTGATTCAATTTTTGTATTTATTTTTTACACATTACCTATTTCATTTTTCATCTTGGTTTTAAAATATATTGCACAGATAATTTGGAAGTAAAGAACAAAATTTGAACCAATCATAATGCCTTTTATGCTGCCATCTTCAGTTTGTATGTTTTATAAAATATTACAGTGGGGGTACCAGCAAAATAAATTGGTATATTTTAACTATGGTCTAAGGTATTGATTGGAATTAATTTCTAAAACTATCTTATGTAGGTTTTTTTTATAAACGTCTTGAAGTTTTTAATATTTATTTGACACAATTGTTATTAAAGGCATTTTTCGTATACGATGTAATCGTTGGTAAGTATATTTTGGACGGTTTACCTTTCCATTGATCTCTTGGCAACAACTGCTGGGAATAATACCGCCGATCCTATGCTGTCTCCAATCGTCGTAGGTGGTTACGCCGCAACAGTGCAACTAAAACAGGAAAAACGGCGACGTTTATTGTTTATTGCAATGATATATTATAGACATATGATTATTTACATTTGTATAAATTCCGAATATTTCAATAAAGTGCTCATGAGATCATTTTATTCGTAATAAACTTTATAAGATTTATATTATGCACCGCCAATATTGTGGGTCTGTTAGAATAAGGAATGATAATTGTTTAACTGACTGCGGGATTAAAATTTTTTTTTTAGAAAATATTTGAATTTTAGTAAATTAAAAAAACAAATTAAGATATCATTTTTAGATTTAAAAACATTAGTTTAGAAGATATCCATGTTGTATCCGTCCGTCCGTATGACTAATTGGTACTTTTTGATTGAAGCAATATTTCTGGTAGACATAGTACATACGAATTACAAATTATTGAATGAATGAAATAGGTAACGTCGTGGTGCGCCATAAATTTTTACCGATTTTCTGAAATTTTGTTCGGAATTTTCCAATTATTATAAAAATCCTTTGGAAAAAATAAAAAAATAAAAATGCTTTAACTAAATGCTATTTCCTTTCAGAAAAGGTACTCAATACCTTGGAGTAAGTTTGCTGTTCGAAAAGTTGCTTGTACACAAAAATTATTTTAAAAAAATCGACATATTTCGCATGCCAGGTTGTAGGTAAGTAGTTGGGCAGGTAGAATGTATGAGGGAAATTTTAAATTGAATTCCCCGTATTTAAATTCTTGTAAATCTATACGTAACGATTAATTATTGCTATAGGAAAACGATCTAAGTGAAGCTCGGTCAATACGAGGTGTGTTTAATAAATATCCAGACTCAAATTATTACAGATAATCATTTTAAGTTATCGACAATTTTGTTATACCAAAATAAACTAGAGATAATGACCATTATTTCAGTATATAATATTTATAATTATCTCAAATCAGTTATCGATAATGCGTGTTCAAAGTGGGTCGTTTTGTATAAAATCGCGATTTTAGGATGGATAATATTACGGAGCAACGCGAGTGTATTAAATTTTGTTTCAAAATTGGTAAAATTGCCACGGAAACTTTTGAATTGATTAAATTGGCTTTTGGAGATGTTTCACTAAGCCGTTGTGTAACTTTTGACTGGTTCAAACGTTTTAATGAAGGTCAGATATCCATTGAAGATGACCATCGTCCTGGGCGTCCATCAACATCAAAATTAAATGATACCATTACTATTGTTCGAAGCAAAATTAGAAATGACCGAAGATTAACTTTTAGAGAAGTAATCAATGAAGTTGACATATCAATTGGTATTTGACATTCAATTTTATCAGATGAATTGGGTATGAAAAGAGTGTCCGTAAAATTAGTACCAAAATTGTTAACCGAAGAGCAAATGGAACATCGCATTGAAGTGTGTTTGGAACTAAAAAATGTGGTTTCTAATGATCCAAGTTTTGTAAAATCAATTTTTACGGGTGATGAAACATAGGTGTATAGATATAAACCTGAAACCAAAGTTCAATCATCGCAATGGAAGACCGCAAATTCACGTCGTCCAAAAAAATGTCGTCCGGTTAAACATCAAAGCAATGCTCATTATTTTTTAAAATTTTTTTGGTTTAATCCATTATGAGTTTGTACCTACAGGTCAAACAGTAAATCAAGTATTCTATAAACAAGTACCTGAACGATTAAGAGAGAAAGTACGCCGTAAAAGACCAGAAGCATAGAAATCAAAGTCGTGGTTTTTGCACCATGACAATGCACCAGCGCATTCAGCACGTAACATACGTGATTTTTTGGCATCTAAAAATATGCGATACCTCACCTACCATATTTACCTGACTTAACTCCCTGTGGATTTTTTTTTTATTTCCGAGACTAAAAAGTATCCTCAGAGGCCACAGATTTGAAGACGTTAACAAAACTATTCATGACGCGACACAAGAGCTGAAGACTATAACTATGGAGTGGCAAGACCATTGAGAGCATCGTATTGAAGATAAATGACACTATTTTAAAGGTGATCCATTTAAATAGTTTGTAAGTTTTAAATATAATTTTTAATACATTTTGTCTAGGTATTTATTGAACTCACCTCATAGTATTGTTTTTTCAACAATGTGCGTTTTCACGAAAATAACGATTATTTAATAACAGAATCTAAAAGTACAATCACACAAAATACACACAATATATTAAAACCAATAGGTCCCTTAACTATTACGCCCAAAATCTAAAATGAGTACCAAAATATAAGTAGAAATTAAAGAATTTCAAACATTTTCCTCTTTACATTAAATTAAGATTTTTATTTTATTTAGATTTCTATAATAATAATATTATACTAGAACACCAAATTCATTCGGAATTGCATATTCAATTTTTTTGGGGCTAATATTTATTCTGATCTCGTCTTACCCCTTCCTGAAGATCGTCCCACGCTCTAGTTATGGACCGGTCATCACCATAGAACCGAATGGTCCTAAGCATCTCTTGTTGCATGGTCGTCTGCACCCTCTGCCGAAATACGTAACACAGAATGCCTCCAACAAGCATCACGATAAATATTATGAATAACATAATAAAATACTGCGAAAATTAATAACAATAACTCATATAATTAAATTTTATTTGTAAATATTAATTATACAACACATATTTATAATAATAAATAATAAGAGATAATAATCTATAGTTAAAAATAAATTTTATATTCGTGAAAACATTTAATTAAGTAAATAAAATAATAATAGAATTGAATTTAAGTTTCGAAAATTCGATATTTAAAATACACGTTACTGAAAGTTTGAATAAATTATTACACCATTATTACACCATTATGTAAATTATCGATTTTTTTTACGAAAACAAAATTTTGTTAAAGCAAACGATAAAATATATTGAATATTTAAATTTACGCTTCGGTAGTTTTTTCGTGAGTTTACAGAAACTATTAAAAATCACACATGCAAATACCAATTTCTTTATTGTGTCTACAATTCAGGTTCAATAGGTATGTCATATGAAATTATTAGACAATTTTCAGCACAAACAAATAAAAGTGTGTGAAAACCTAAAGAAAAAATAACGTCGAGGCGATTATGCATTTTATTATATTAGCAATTGATTTCATTTATTTTTCTCAAAATCTAAAATTTTGGCTGTTCTATAGATCGTATAGAACTTAGTAGGACCTATAATGTCTTTTTCAGGAAAATCGTAAATGTCGATTTTGTTACAATCATGTATAATATACATACATATAATAAATAATATTGTACAAGTCCTGATAGTCGGAAAAACTATATTATATGGATTGCAGATTAGCCTTACCGTGAGCAGCATGCATTTAACTTCCTTGACGGCACCTGCACATCCTAAAAACGACAGGAACGACAGCAGGACGCCTGTCACGATCAGTATATACACAGCGCCGGTGAACAGGTTAGTGCCTAGCAACTCTTTAATGAACGATTTATCGTACAGGGTATACACTGATATGGCCACCAACACTATACCTCCGATCTGCAAACGAAACATGTTTCCTACAAGTTCCCCAATGCAAAATATTTACACCGTGGCAGTTTAACGCCGGAAGGGCTTAAGAACGAGCTCTATCATTCAGCTTTGTATATATAAAGACTGAATGTAATATATGTATATAATATAAACGATAAGGAAATTAATTATTTTACCAAAATTTGATAAGGTCTTTTATATCGGACTATCATGAGAAAAAATGAAATCACCGCCCTTTGACATGATACAATCATATAATACAATAGTTATATATCGGCACACGAGAAACCCGTTGTTTGATCGAAAAAAAAATAATAATAGTTGAGAAGATTTAAAAATGTTTTCAAAATTATCATAATAATGTTCTGATTTAACAAGTATATTTTTATGTAAATACGGATTGTGAATTGATCGCGAAAACGTGAGTTAATATTGAATTAAAAATAGTTAAATTTTGAGTTATCTCAGCCTCGCGGAAAAAAAAAATGTTGATCCCAGGTATTCTTTTAGTCGGTTATAAAACAGTATAATATTATAATATTGCCGTAACGTAATTACGCTGTGTACTTATAGGTATACGTACTTATATAAATATTGTAATAAATCCGTTGAGAAATATAATATTGGAAAAAAAAAATCACGTGACTTACGAATATGATGAAATTGGACAAAAACATGCTGTACTTGACGATGGTTCCACACCACTCGTCTTTGGAACCGAACCCCATTTTGGATTCCTGTAAAACATAAAATACTTAAGATTATAAAACTGGTAGTCGATATTTTAACAAAATTGTTTCTTGCAGTTTCCAGTCATAAACTATTTAATTTAACTGCATATTATGTACGCGCAAAATGTCGTGGCGGTGATATTATATTTATAAATATAATAGAAAGTGCAAGGACATTACGATCATTGTAAACTCGTTTGGCGTACACAATAATTGCGCGAGACAATAACCCACATAATATAGGTAATAATGATATTAAATTTTGTATTAAGATCCAATACCTGATGACTATCGTACAGCTATTTAAAAATGCATTGTGATTTTCTACCATGGTCCATCGATTATCCATACGGAGATTTTAAGTAAAATTGATTATTTTCGTTTTTTTCTGACATTATTACAGAATAGTTTATTATTTTATTTATTAATCGATTATATTGATTAATATCGATCTTATTTACGATATTTTCAAAATGTTACTCTTACTTCGTACACTATAAAAACGAAGTACATCTAAAATTTGACTTTTAAAATAGCAATTCCCCACTATTTTAAAATTAGATTGAGAAACAAAATATTTTTCTAAAAATTGTAAAAGTTCTTAAACATAGATTCTGATTATATCGATTTCCGATATTAATGTTGTACAAAAATAACAATATTTTGAACAAAAATATTCTGTTTTCGAATTTGTGTCGAAAAATGAAGGTTGTCATTTTAAAATAAAATAATTAATACTTATTTTACGTCAACCCACGTAAAGTACCAAATCTATATGTAGATTTTTTTAAAATTATTATTATGTTTGGCAACAAATTTTAATCTGTGTTAAACAGAAATAAGATTTGCATAGTGACTATTATACTGTTGAGTGATATTGTCTGAAAATTAAAAATTCACTTTAAACATTATTGGAAGCTTGCAATAGATCTGCAGCAATAGTTTGTACTTTAATATAAACAGTATACCCGATCATCTCGCACCACTGAGATTTAAAGAGGGCCAGAACACTTGTGATACTTTCGACAGATTTAAGTAAAAAATATACTGTAACGATGTTGATACGGATAAAGAGAGTAATTTGTGGGTTCCAAGGCTTCGGTTTGACGGCGGTTGATTCCAACGATACTATAGTCAAAATACGATTTTCGGCCGTATAGCTCAGGGACACGCCGATGCGCCGCGCCGTAAGAAAGCGGCCAGCTACAAGTCAGTGCTGGTTCGTGTCAAAAAAACGTCGACTGCGATGACTACGGCCGTCTTCCGCGTTACACGGATTAACGAGAGTGAGAGAAAGAGCGAAAAAGACCATTTCATGGTCCCGCTCGAGGTCTTTGTAGATTAGTCAGGTAAACAATTAATATTATCACCATTTTAAATTTGTCATCGTAACTGCGCAAGTGTATTGTATTACTAACTATATAATAATATTATATACGTCATATTAGAAATGACGTGTAATTTCAGCATGAACTCCGTGTAAATTCAACAAATAAATATAATGAAACATTTACCATTGTACGAAATATTTTTTTATAGTACAAGACATAGGACTGAAAAACCCGCAATTTTATATTATTTTATCGATAATAGTGAAACACGAGACGTGAGCTGATATACAATAAACACTGTACTCGAGGTATTGGAACTATATTCGATGTGTTCAATCGTGCGAAATTTTAAATTAAAAATACCGAGACAAAGTGTGACATAATAATATTTTTTAACTATTATATAGTATATATATATATATATAGGTACTTCGCTCTTTAGATTTTGAGTAGGTCAATTGGATAGTATACTAAATAATATTTACCTATTTTCGTAATTATTAAATTTGTTACGTGAACATTTAAACAATTTCCTTTGTAAAACACAAACTGTATTAATTTCTAAGTAATGAAAGATCGGAGCACTCTTAAGTCTACTAAAAAATTTAGACACAAACATAATTATTATTTATAAAACAAATATGTAGTTTTGTAGGCCCGTTCAAGTAATACATATTCAAAATTTTAAACAATTATAATAATTGATAATCATAAACTTACGTAAAATATTCCCATTTATCATATTATAGATTAGAGACACATTCTATCACCAACAGCAAACATACGGGTAAAACATAAACGAAAACTAAACAAAAATATTGAAATAACCATTTTGAGCTAGATGGTAGTTTTAAAGTAATTGTTATTTCATTAAAACGTTATCTTATACATAACTACTTTATAAATAGAATCTAATTATGTGCCCGCGAGAAAAATTAAATTTGCACATTCTCTTGTCGAAAATGCGCCCATGGAAACATGCACATTCTCGAATCCTTGTATTCAAAAATTCCCCGTTCTTTTATTAGGTACTTATGGCCTTTTCATGGTCATGTTCATTTTTGTATAGCGTAGTTGTTAGGGTACGCAAACGTTATAATATTGTACGCTTACATGACCAAAGATCAAGGAAAATGTTATAAAAAATAATGTATTGTTAAATTTAACGCCATTTAAATTGAAACTAAATTATTATTGTGACATTATGCAGGTTTAAAAAACTGACTGCAGGGAGACTTAAAATGTGAAATTTTTTTTTATTATACGATAACTCTGTTCTACTGCATTTGAATATAACCCAGATGGGGGAGGGGGTATGGGGGTTAGCTGATCCACAGTTTTTATCATTATTATGAGGCCCCCAATTTTGATATGAATACAATTTTATTTGAATAAATATGTATAATAATAATAATAATAATTTTAAAATTATACACGGGCCTCTCTAAAATCTTTATAATAATCCTAAAGCACGGAACTCAGTCTAATACACAGCTTACACCACCTTTAAGCCGACCCTGTTTAACTAACTAATAATAAAATCTCGAATGGTTTTTATTAAAAATATAGTTGTAGAAATAAATTTTGCGATTTTTGTTTTCTTCATCTTAATACGCACATTTTATGATATATTATCATTTAACGTATAAACACTGAATAGTGTATCTAATCAAATAAAAAAGCGAAGATATATATTTTTTTATTTTATTTATACTAATTTTTTTTAAAGTAAATTATAAAAACAGCTGATACTGGGAACGGGTATGTTGCAGAAAATAAAAATATTGGATTTCTTATTTTAAGGCTAAAAATGTAGGAATGACGACTTTCTTACAAAAAACATTGTATGGTAAATGCTAGTTATAAGTTTCAGCATAAATTGATATCGTATATCAGCCGATATTGGATGTATCTGATTATCGGATATCGGGTTTTTTTCAAAACCGATATTGGATTCGATATTTTCGTAAACAGTTTTACATTAATAATGTAAAACGAAGAATGTTTAATAATATATTGTTTAAAAAATTAAGATGAACTATATTGGCAAATATCGGTTAATCTCATTATCGGTTCACAGTTTTTGATTTCAAATTTTTGGATCGGTTATCGGTTTTATATTGGAATCAAATATTTGAATATCGTGGGTATCGGAAAAAAGTCATATCGGCTCACCACTAGTAAATACCCTCTATGAGACTAAAACCACCAAAAAGTAATTTTAGACAACTTTGAACTTGCTTCCGTTTCGCAGAAACTGATTAATTTGACTTTTTTAGACGTAGTGAAATTTTCAAAAAATGTTGGCGATTTCCGAGCTATTTTAAGGCATTTTATGTATACGTGTTTTTACGTAGTTTTTATTTGGTAGGTGTAATGTGGATATAATAGTTTGACTAAACAGAAATGTATGGAAATTCAACAACAGATTCATTGTTCAAGGTTCAAGTTGTACAGAGTTCTTAAAAAAAAATAGTTGATACTGGGGACGGATACATGTTACTTTTGTTGTAGGTGTAAAGTTAGGTAGTTAGGATACATAGATATTTAATTTATATCTGGAAGGAACGATAAGTCATTGTTAATAAAAAGTGATTTGGCATGAAGTTCGGTTATGTTTCAAAAGGCCGTAATATTTACGATTTTCGTCAAAATTTCATTTTAAAACTACGTGCGTGAAGTTGCCCTCCACTTTGGCCGATCGCTTCCGGACTAATGCGTTTGTTCATCCATTATAAATTCTCAAAAAACTTAAAAATCAAAAGCAAAGCCGGAATAATAAAAAATGACTTCGTTTAAGTACCGAGTAGATAAAATATTCTTTCAGAAAAGATGCTACACTAGATACATCGGAAAAAAATGTCTAATTGAAAAGTTACTCATGGGCACATAAAAAAATATATAGAAAAACATGCAATTGCTACGCTCTGAATCTAAATCAACACAAATATAATAGTTAAGCACCATAAATATAAGGTGTAAAGTCAATAAGTAATATTGTTATTTTTCATTTTTATTTCAGATTAGACAATACGTATCTTATATTAATTTTTTATTAAAACATACAAAATAAAGAATGAAAACAACGCAAGCACAAACATGAGACACAAATATTAATTTTTTCTAATGATAATAATAATTAAGTTGCATTTACTGATTTAATTATAACTGACGAGTGAGACAGTTTAGTTAATATTGGTTATTCGCTAATTGAATAGCAATTTTTAAAAATTCTTAATATCAATTGTTCTTTTGAAAGTTTGTAAAATGTATTATTGTTTTATATGCAAATTAGTTCTTGATATGAAATAAATTATGTAAATCGCAAGTGAAGCGATCAGCTTTAAATTTAATAATTGATTTCCTACACAGGTGGCCACTCGTGAATTGAGTTCACCATAGAACTAAAATACTAGGTATAAATATCTGCGTACCGATTAGATATAGTTATACTATAATCAATAAGACAGAGTAAATGTAATCTATCCTGACAAATCTTGGGAGATAATTTATTTTTATTCTCATATAATAAATTTAAATATCACTATCGCTATTAAAATTTCATTGGTCTCCTCATGAATGTATGAAAATAAATATATTTTTACTGGTAAGGTCACATCACATATTTTATTTTGAATAAAAATAAAAATGAAAATTATTATAGCGATAAATCTAATTAGAATCTTAACTCATCTATTCGCTTATGATTTTATCCCTACATTTAAAACTCCTTATTTAAACTATATATTTACTATAGTAAATAAAAGTCTGTTATTGGGTATACCTAATAGATAATTTTAGATCCAGTGAGTAGCGAATATATTGGTTATACAATGATGGTTGTATTTTTATCCGTGATAAACCACTTTTCTATCAATAACCTTGCTCAATTTTCAAGTCCAGTACCTTTTCTGAAACGAAATTTTATCTGAGTGATACTTCAAAAGGTCATTTTTTGATTTTTCAAACGGTATTCATAAAAATTTGAAAAAACGGGAAGATGTACGTGTGATGTATATAATAAACTACGCTCTGAATCGTTTGTTCGTTAGCAATGGTTTATTGTTGCGTACAGACATAAAATAAATTCCCCTCTATAGACCTTACCTTTCCAAATTTTCAACTATAACAATAGCACACTTATCGTACAAAGTATATTCGTCTTTATATTTTTATTTTTATTGGAATTTGCCAAAATTAATGTCACTTTAGTCACGAAACGTATATTGCACGAATGATTTAAATTATTTCTGCGTGTATAAAAACGTAATTTTTATATTAATTATATTACAAAAAAATAAAATAAAATATGTAAATATTATACGGTACTAGTAATAATCTAACTAAAAAAGAAAATCTGATATGGATCTTTTAATAATATATAAATTTGAATGCTTTCATATATACACATACTTATACGTAAATAAAAAAAAAACTTTAAAAATATTAAACGTGAACTCAAATGTTCCAAAAAAAAATTTAATAAAACATATTTTAAGCTAACATTTAAAGTAATTTGCCAAATTGTTTTTGATGATTAGCATTAAAAAATTAATTTTAAATTCGGGGCGTAGCGAGAGATCTATGATGGATGTTTTTTTTCTTTCTGTAAATAACTTTTCTACCAGAAATTTTGCTCCGAGTATCAAATATATATTTTCTGAAAGAAAGGTAAGGTGATTTTTTGATTTTCTTTTTTTAGTTTTCATAATAACTGGGAAATTTAAAAAAAGAAGAAATATACGATTTTTTTTCTTCAAATAATTATGATGTATAATAATTTCATTATTTGAAATTTGTACACTTTATGTTTTCTACCAGAAATATGGCTTCAATAGAAAAACAACAAGTCATTTTTAATTGAATTTTTAATCTAGTTCAAGACCAAGAAAATTGTTCTTTGATTTTCTTTGTTGTTTATTTTTAATAATTAAGTAAAACCAAAAATACGTAACCCCATTTTAAAAAAAAAAAAATAAATGTATATCTAACATGATTTTTTTAAAAATAATTTTCGAAAAATCTCGCAGGGGAATACAATAATAATTTATTGAGATTTAAACATAATTTAAATATAAAATACAGTATTATTGTATTTTTTTTATTGACTTTGAATATTTGTATTTACGTAATTTATATAATAGCAGTATTTTTCATCGGCCCATTGTCGTTAATACAAGTAGCGGCCCATCGGGAAATTCTCGGTGTCCTGGCGTGCTTATACGGCTATACGCTCCTGGTATCGTAGAACCTCGATTATCCCCAAACGTTATCGCGGCTGGTAAACCGATTTATCCATCCCTGAATTATAGTGTTCCACGAGGAATCATCTAAGGACCATTACTATTCTTTATATGTATAAATGACTTACTCAGTTTAAATTTCGAGTGCTCGATTTTTCGTATTGTCGGCGATTTTAGTTAACGGTGTAAGTTAATTTAATGTATTAAACAACATAAATTATGTCTGATATACAAAAATTGGTTTAATGATAATTCTTCGGAAATAAATTTTAATAAAACATGTTATACACATTTTTTCTTATCAAAAGTTAGAAATCTTATTATTCTAGAACCCATAAAAATTACACAATATTAAATGTCAAAGGACAAATTATACGGGTACTTGCTTATATTAGGTATCTGATATTATAATAGATTAATACTTAAAATGGGATCGTTATATACGTCATATAAACATTAAAAAACTAAGGAGTATGTTCAATATGTGTTTAAAACACATTAATATTTTATCACCAAGTAAGTTCAATAAAAATGGTTTTTTTTGTTATTGTGCAATCAATATATACTTATGAAATTTATGTTTAAATAAATATTTGAGACTACCTAAATCTACAATAAATTCTTTACAATCAATAGCAGTCAGGAAATTCTTTAATTCTAGTACCGACTTACTATGTACTAATTTTCTTCTTAATAGATATCCTACTAAAAAGTAGATTGAAAAAAAAAATTTTAAAAATTGAATATTAACAGTTCTAGTTCTGAATATTAACACGGTTAGATCCTGTATATTATAATGTGTAGACAACATTTTATTTACTTCAATTTTTCTTACTTGAATTTTCATTTAAAATTAATAATAATTAATTATTTAATTATTTATGTAAATATAAAATAACTAATATTTATTTGTTAATTATGTTTTAAATTTAATTCAATTCAATTTAAATTTAATTAATTTAGTCAATTAAATTTAAAAACTGTGTAACAAATATTAAATTATAATAAGAAGCGGCGTTTTTGTTGTTTAATGTTTTAAATTCCTTGATAACCCAATAAGTGTTAAGTGAATTTGTTTTTTTTTATTCAACAAATAACAACATTAAAGAATCCAATATCAACTCATTATGGTTCGAGATATACTTTAAACAAAAGATAGTTTTGAGAAAAAACGCTTAGAACTACAACTAACTTGTAACAGGTATTTTTACAGTTAACAGTATAATTTTCAGAAAAGTTATAAAAAATAGAGACCCTTGTACAATTTTGTAATGGATTTGACCATTCATAAATTGTTTGAACTTTTTTTTAAAGATTTTTTTTAATCATTTTATTTCTGGGCACAAAAATTATGTTTATAAATAAAAACTGTTATTTTGAATTTAAAATGCATACGAAATATTTTCGCGTGTCTTCAATGTATCATATTTCCAATTCTAATCAACTATGAATCACTCTCCATAATGTTATGCGATACTGACTACGGACTAAATAAACATTCGAAAAACATAATTATTGTAATATTATTTTTATAATCGGACAAAAACTGTTATATCACATTACCAATTATATTTGTGTATGAAATTCATATAATAATAAATTATTAAAAAGCCAACAAATTTTAAGTAGTGACTGAAATATCTGGTGCATCATAAACTGTATCTATAAAAACATCTATGGTTGATTAGGTTAGATTAGGCCAAAATAAAAATGACCCATTGATATAGGTATTATGGTTTTACGACCTTAAAAAAAAAAATTAAGTCCGATTGGGAAATTGAATTTTTAAAAACAAATTAAATGTTTTAACAAATTTCTATTTGTCACTATTAGGTTCTATTAGGTCACTAGAATAGTGACCTAAAGTATAGAATACTATTAAATCAACAAAACTCATTATTTTTTATTCGAAAAAAGTTAATATATTATAGGTATATCTTCGTGGTAAACTCTGTATAAATGTAGAACGCATGTTAACTAAATATAATATACAATAAGTATCCTCTATACAATAATTATTATAAATGATAATAATTGTATATTTTATCGTTTATCAGTATCGCAGACAGAAATAATGTTGGAGGAGGGGGGGGTTGTTATCCAAATGATTCGTCAAAAGAATAAAAAAATAATAGTTCGGTTTATACGAAAATCAAAAACTAACCAGTTTTTTACTATAGCTAATATATTGAGTGTTAATATAGTTCATATGTATGAGTACATACATAAATTTCACATATTTTCTTACTTGAACAATTGTAACGAGAATATCGAGTGAAAAAATACTTCACAATGAAAATAAAAACAAACCAGTTTTTAATCATATTGAACGGCCGGTTCGGTGTAGTAATCGAATTCTTACCTAAAGTAATAAATCTTAACTAGTGTATGTACCTATTAAGCGCATGTGGGTATTATAAATCATAATAAATATCCGTCATAATACATTTTTTTATCATAAACCATCGATTTTATATCTACGAAGATATTTATAGCTTTTAAAATTTAGGTCTGAGGAATAGGGAATGAGAGTTATCGAAACATAGATATAAAATATATACCCATTTATAATACTCCATGAAATTTAAAAATATTATTTAGGCACAACTCATTAACGGTATGTTGGTATATACTACAACAACTGTAAACCAACTCAAAATCAAATTCATTGAATATAAGATATAGACATACAGTTATAAGACATATCAGTATAATCACTGGTTCAATACAAAATAATTAAACAGTGGTTTAACTATCTATTCAATGGTAATATGGTATGCACAGAGTTATGGTTTATAAACCATTCTCTTATTAGCTTAAAAACACAACAAATATAAGAATTTATTAAGTTATTTTATCTTAAAATTAAATATTTTAACCAAGTTACGAGGAAAAAACCTTGATTAATTATATAAAAAAAAAAATGGACATATTTCATATGTGATACACCTACAGTTGTAGGTGGGAAGTTGGGAAGGTACGATAGAGACGATAATTTAATGTAAATCTATAACTTGTAAGCAACAATACACCATTGTTAATGAAAAAACGATTCTGAGCGGAGTTCAGTTGATAGTGTTGCTTTTTCAACAATATATGTATATCATATTATTGTGAAATGATTACAACAATAATGTGCGTTTTCATGACAACAATTATCAACCTTATTTTTAATCTGTCAATCTTTTTTAACTTAAAGAACCGGCTTTTTCTCATTATATTAAATATCAATGAGAATTTCAAAAAATGACATCATCAAAGTACCACCCAGAGAACATTTCCTTTCAGAAAAAGTGCTATACTTGATAACCGGAGTAAGCTTTCTGGTTGAAAAAGTGTTTACATAAAAAAAAATAAACATCATTGGAAAACTCGCTTTACTTAGAATTTAAAATTGACTCTTTTTGGATCTAGCTTGGAACCTAACTGTCAATAAAAATCCTATTCCTCGGCGTGACACTGACTACATCGTGGATATTAAATTTAAATAAAAATCATCTAGTTGACGATTGGGTTTTGTATTCCACGATGAGGAATCTAAACATTATATTGTTGACGTATAACACAGTTGTTTAGCAATGAATATTATGTTTTGATTACGTTACAAATCATGTAGGTTTATTTTTTATCGACTCCGGATCTCTATAATACCTATTTCAAATCATCTATTTCATAAAACCTATTTCAGCATGCAAAGTAGTAACGGCGGCGGTGGCAGAATAATAAAATATGTAACACAGCCATTTTTCAATGACGACGAGGTGAACAGCTGTGTGTTTACCAATATCATATACTTACATCGGATGAGATTCCGTGCACCGCGTGTGCAGGTCTTTCTCCTGACACTATACTGCAGTACATTATATTATAATATCGTAATAAAATGATTTGTAATAGTATGTCGTCCGAAAGGAATCCGAAGGTTTCTATATTATATTAAACAGATATGAGATAGGACCTACCTATATAATAATATAACACGACGACGACTATAATAGTCACGTTCGTCATTTGAAAACTTTTAATCACTCGTCGCACATCAGTGAATTCAAATTCCATCGAATGGTAACTTACCCGGCTCCCCTTTCTCCTAATTCGTTATAATAAACTTATTATATATGTAAAATATACCTACGATTAAACATTTCCAGATATTGTATAATGATCTTGCAGGGTCTCGATTGAAAATGTACATCATTAAGTAGGTATGCCAGATATATCGGACCCCAACGTTCAAAAAAAATATTTTAGTAGATAGGTACCTACAATTATTATTTTTTAATAAAAATCATTGATAGTTATTATATTATACATAATACTTTGAAAATTGATATTTTTAATGTAAAATAACATTAAATGTATATAATTTTGTCGTTAAAGACATTCGTTTTACGGACATAAATATTTGAATATTGTCGGATAATATTATTTTTATTCGTTCAATTAAGGACTAAAGTCACATTCCGTATTTCAGTTACGTAACTAACGAATTATCTAACAAACAAAAAAAAGAATTTGGAGTCCAAGTAATTAAAAGTGATTTGATCATGTTTTTTTTTAAATTTTACGATATGTACAACTTTAAAAATACATTTAAAGAAGAGAGAAGGCAACCTCACTTGAACTGTAAAAATTGTTTAGAGAAGGTATGAATTTGTTGTTAACTTAAGGGTTTCCAAGTGTTTAGTTGCGCTATTGGTTACATTATTATTACGTGCACATACGTAAAAAAGAAACCGAACAGATAGGTACGAATACCAAGCTAGGTACGTTTAAATTTAAAATCGAGTGAAATAATATATTTTTTTAAAAGTATGTGGTAAGTGAAGACATTTTGGAAACCACTGATTCTAAACGTACAATATAAACTCAACACCCGGTGTAACAGGTCAGGGTATGGTGATCATTTACTATGATTGCGTTGTGGTCATCAAAACATAATAAATCCCATCGGCGTTTTAACAATGAAACTGTCGGCAATGTCTATACAGCGTCAAAATATTATAATTGCAATTTTTACTTCTGAGATTATCGTTTTATAATATTTTCACGCGATTGTTACATAAGTACTTACTATATTATTATACACGAGTAAATTATTATACCGCAGTATGTCGTGTATAAAATATATGAGTATACATACGAACAGCTTTATCGATAATAATATTATTACTATCAAAGAGTAACTATAATATTGTATTCTCGGGGTGCCATACTATAATTTTCGGTTTTGTTGTTTTCTTTTTATTTAACCATAGATTGTCCAATTTATTTGTTTTGCTGTTGTATAACGTTATTACTTATTATTATATTACTGCGTTATTTTACCATTTCCGACTAGTAACGTTGACCTATTCGATGACTTCATTTTTTAGCGATTTTCTCAGAGGATTTTATTTAAATTTGATTTAAGTTTTATTTTCACTCATTATGGAACCGTTTAAATCTTATTTTAACATTATTTTAAAATGTTTACCCCTCTTCTCCTTACACTGAGTATTGAATTACGATTTTCTAATGATAACCTACCTCATAGATTCGAAATATGACTGTTTTTCTTAAAAACTTTGATATGCACAACACTAATAAAGAATATATAGTTATAACAGTTTACAATTTAGACCGAAGTATTATAACTCATAAATGGTAAACAAAATATAAGACGTGTTTATGTATATCCAATTTGTTTTTGAATATTCTCTTTTAGACTCTAGTTTGAGAATGGGGTTTTCAATTGAAAATAAAAAGTTTATAAATGATTATGATAACCTACGAAATAAGGATAAAAGTTTGAAAATATTGTAAATAAGAATATTAAAATATTAGGAAGGTATCGATAATCAATTAAAAAATTTAAATTATTTTACCTACTCAAAAACGTCGTATAGATAATTACCGGATCGTAATAGTTAATAAAATAATAATCCTGCATATGCACTTGTATCTATGTTTATACAATAAAAATTTAGATGTACCTTAAAGTAAACAAATTATTACACTCAAAATCGATAACCATAGATTACAACGTACCTTTGCCAATATTATAATTTATACGTGTAATCTGGTCATGTCAATTTGACCCAAATACGTTATACATACGAAATACGAATTATATTATGAAATATGTTCACTTTGTAGAAAAACGTTTCTGAAGCGATCGTTAAATAATTTTCTTGTTTGCAATACGTTATACCGTATGTATGTACAGAATAATTATAGCTTTCTTTTATACATATGTAGGTATGTTTGTATCTATAGGTTAGGTTCAATATTACATTTTAATACATTTGCATAACAAGTACAAATTGTTTGTTTACGATTTAAACGAGTGTGCCTTCAAGTTTACGTTGTAAGCATATACAACGACGTGAATAACTATATAGTATTAGCATATTTTTTTATTTTCAAGGATATTTATAAACAGGGGAAAAATTTCTGTACCTCCTATTGGTCACTGATACGTATACTGCTTTTGATCAATCGTAGATAGACACTATCACGGTCATCATGGTTACACGACACTAAATTATGGAAGTGGAACAACATTATCTCAAGTGAAATTGAAATTTCAATGCTCGTTCGCATTTCTCTCGCAATTATTTCATAACATAAAACTAAATTACCGACTTCAGCATTTAATTATCTAGGTACACGTAAAATGGTTGCACAGGATGAAATATTATGTATACATCATATGAATAAGTCTCCGTAAAATGTTAAAAACAATATTTTGTACGAACAATAATATTAATATTGTTTAGATTTTGAGCGCAGTAAAGTTGTTTTTGGAAAGATATATTTTTTACTTTTTTCGTAATACACTTTTTAGGTTAGTAGAAATGCTTCGATTTTTTCATGTGTTTAGAAGTTTGTCAAGATTTCTGAAAGTTTTTCTTGAGAGGACGCCATCTATCCACATCTACTATCTCAGTCTAATTAACGAATAACAGAGCAAAATTAAACAAAAATAGCAAATGTAAAGAGTTTTAGCCATTTTAGTTTATGTTTTTTAAATAGCTACACAACTTTTTTGGATGAAAAAAAACTGACGACAAACGACGATACATTGGTTTTATTTATGGTGATTTCTGGATTATTTTGGCTACAAGAAAAAATACACGACTAATAATTTTACATCATTAGTTTACTGAGTTTTCATCATTGATTACAGTGTATAAACAAAATTAACATATATCCTTATCAACTTGGAAACTTCCCATCTATCAGGCCATCTAACAGTGGCCTACCCGACTATCTATGGTGGAAAGTATGTGCGGATTTTTAATCTTTCAAATTTTGTTTTCAAATATCCAACGAAAACTACAAATCGTGAAACCTAGACCTCATACAATAATATTTCAGTCATGTATTAAAAACTAATGTTCTTCCCCCCCCCCCCCGAAAGGGACATTTCAAATGTAAGTCAGGTTTAGTTTGTCTTTGGAATCTATACTACTTACGACTGTACGTACGGATGATTGGTACTGAATAGTGAATAACGTACGGCCATATGACTTACCGCATGAACGCTGGCGTTCGAAATCATATGTTGTAATAATGCGGCGCACCTATAATCATAAGCTGACGTATTTTTGTTTTAAAAATGAAGAGAGTAGCACGTGAAACATCAGTCGCATTAGCATGAACATAATAATACGTGGGAAGGGGGTTGTAATATAATCACTACAACGAAATCGTCGACAACACGTGTACGGTAACACAAACATTGCCAATGTGCATTGTGCAATTTGCATCACATAGTACATACCTATTATAATAATCATTTTTTTTTCAATTATTGGTTAAATAATTGATATTTTTAGAAAATGTACGAAAATAATGCTTTTATTATTTTTTATTACATATTTATTATTTATTGTAATTTAGCTAAAAATATTAGTAAAAACATGAAATTTAGACAGAAAACTTATATTTGCATTTTCTAGACGCGGTAAAATTTTCAAAAAAATTGAAGCCATTTTTGAGCTGGTATTTTAATTTTGCGAGTTTTGTACATAATTTTTATTTGGCAGGCACTTTGTGGTAAAATTAACTATTTTACTTGAACAGAAATGCTTGAAAATTTAACAGGAGGTTGATTAGATATGTAAATGTATAGTAAAAAAAAGTATGAAAATTGTTTGAATAAAAAATTATGTGAAATAAATCTAATTTATCCAAAAATTTAACAAAAAAAATCTCTTGATATTATTTAATTGGAGCAATATTTATGGTGGAAAACATAAGCTGTAAATATTTAAAACAATGAAATCCTAACGCCATAAATTTGTCAAATTTAATTTTACGTTTTTTTTCTTATTTTAATAAAACTTTTGAGAAAATCAAAAAACGAATATCTTACTCAAGAACTAGATAAAAATTCAACAAAAAAGATCTCATATCGTTTATCTGTTGGAGAAATATTTATGGTAGAAAACATAAGCCATACAAATTTAAAATAAAGAAATCGTTGTGCTGTAATTTGAAAAAAAATTAATTGTACATCTAATATCATAATAATAATATCTATATATATATTATTATTCTTTTTATTTTACATTTTTTCTTTGCTCAGAATCATTTATTGTATCGCTGTTTACAGGTATAAATTAAATAATTTTATGTGTTTCACCTTCCCAACTACCCACCTACAACAGTGATCGCACCCGTCCCCAGTGTCAGTTCTTATTTGTAAATGTAGGTACCTTCTTTTATGTTTATCTAGTAATATACCTAGGATATTAGTGGGGGGCGTGAGGGGCTAAAAAAGTAAATACAAATTATTTAAAATAATATATTTACGTATAATATACATTAGCCTTTTTCTTAAGGCAGTGTTAGTTGCAAATTTACAAGGTTGGTACCGAATTTCGTCCCGAATTTCTTGGCAGCGCTAAACCGAATGTCTTAATTCCGTCCCATGGGTCAACCAGCTACGTTTGAATTTCACCCTTGTTGTAACTAGTATTATAACAACTATAGTAAGAACAGACAGAACGCGATTTTTGAGTGCGGTGCGACGAGACTCGGATACATTTTTTTAAATATGATAGAATGTCTACGACTTTTTATATTATACTACAGTTATAATAATAGAAATAATATAAACTCACAAAATTAGTTTTTGTAAATAATTATTGTTATTTCGTTTACGGATTTTACGTCTAAGACGTTACAAATAACTAAAAAACAAATAACTTGTGAAGAAAAAATAACCATTTTTAAACATGCCAACAGAGCTGCCAATTCTAAACATGAAGGGAAATGTTACTAGTTAATATAGATACTAAAAAAAAACTGAGAGATGGATTTCAGACGTATTCCAACCCCGGGAATGAATTCGAACTATTTTACCAGCTCAGGACGGGATTCGGTAACTGCCATTTAACTGAGGATCTGGAGATCCCTAGTAACAAAGAAGCACACAACTTCTATAATATTGATGAACTTGACTTAGATAGCATTCATCGTCTAAATTGTTATCACTTCTCTCCCTTAAAACAAGTTGTATTCAGTTGAGTTAGTAGAAAAATGTCTAAATAGATATTTTATTTTTAATTTATATTTTAAAACAGCTAATAGGAAAAACTGAAGCACTTTTTTCTTCCCTGGGTATACGCCACTGAGTTAACCTTTAATACAATCAATATTCTCAATATATTTACTGAGCATTACATTCGAAAAATATTTAAAAAATGTGAAGCCTACATATGTTATTATATCTGTTAAATTAACGGGTGATTGTGGCGTTTAGAATGACATTTTTTGAAATTGTTAAAAAGTATTGCACGTTACGTATTGCACTCAAAAATATTCTTTTCTTTACATTTTGTTAAACGTGTTTAATTTTTTTTTTAAACAAAATATTTAAAACATAAGTCAATAAATTTCGCCACTGCACTGTAGAGAGTATATTATTATTATTATTATTATTATTATTATTATTATTATTATTACTATTATTATAGTACGAAACTATAGGTATAACACCAGTCGTCATTTACCACTTCGGTCGTTTCCGGTGAATCGCGTGGGCGCATCTATAAACAGCAGGTTTAATAATAATGACAAATGTAGCAACAGTCCTATAGCAGCGGCATTCCACCCAAAATATTGCGTTAAATATTTATTTTTTATTAAGATTAAAAAAAAGTTTAAAATACTGTTTGCAAAACAAGTGATTATTATTTTTTGAAAATGTAAATTTTTTAAATATGAAATACAATATTATTTGCAGGGCTGTGTTAAGGGGGGCATTTGTTCCGGGGTACCAGAGCTTTTAAAATTATGAAGCACCCGCTCAATATGAAATTCGAAATAAAATTAACATTAACACGATATAATCAGTGGCGAAGCCAAGAGGGGTTTTAGGTATTTAACTCCCCCCCCCCCTGTAGTTTTTTTTCAGATATTTTAAAACTCTACTGTAAAAAATATGATATTTTTTGTCATACTATTATTAGATTAATAATCTAAAACCATGCTAATAGAAAATGCGTATAAATGGATGAAGTAAATTATCCTTTATATTTATCATGAGCACGTTATCATTAGTAAATTAGTTGAACAAAACACTTCTACAACTCGTCCGGCGACCAAATTGAATATACGAGGTCTGGCTATTAAATAACGAGACTACTTATGAAAAATGGTTTTATTTTAAAAATTATTCCACAACCAAATGTTCCTCTTCAATATACTCTCCTCCCCTCTTCACACACCGTTTCATTCGTTTCTTCCATTGCTCGAGGCAGTGCTGAAAGTCTGTTTTCGTAAGACCATTCAAGAGTTCCACCGATTTTTGTTTCACCTTTTCCATCGACTCAAACCGGATTCCTTTTAAGGCACACTTTATCTTTGGAAACAAGTAAAAGTCGCAGGGTGCCAAGTCGGGTGAGTAAGACACGTGTTCGAGTACTGGAGTGCCTTAAGATCTACGACTTGTTTTTCCACAATATCGACCGTTTCTTACGAACTCATTCGTGCAATTTGCCAAAACTGTCAAATAGTAATGTTGGTTCATCCTCTGGAGGGTTAGGTTAGGTTAGGTTTAACCAGCGCTGTATTCGATTTTCCCCAACCTTTTTGGGATATTCTTTGCGCGCGCAGTCTCGTTATTTAATAGCCAAACCTCGTAGATTATTATTATTATATTATAATTATTATTATCATTTATCATGATATTTTAACAAACCGTGGATTGTGGTTTACACCACAATTTGTGATTGTGGTTTATGACTATTCTAAGAAGTAATGACTGATTACTATATTAATCACAATATTTGATACATTCGTGTGCTTATATTCATAAATGTAACTGTTTTCTGGGAAATAATAATATAGCTGGCAAATGTTTTGAATCAATTAGCAGTGAAACAATAAAAATACGTCTGTTGTAAATTAACAGTAAAATATTTTAAGACTTTCATATTGTAGTATATGCATACCTATCAATTGATTAATTTTTTTTTTGTATTTACACCACTAAACTTAATTCTTGAATGTCTTAATGAGAGTATACTTAAGCATTGAGCAAAACACATAAAAAAAAAAAAGCTGTCCTAAGATAATGGGAATGGGTGCAGCCAAGTTATAGGTTGGAAAGGTAGAGAGGAAATTTGTAAGGAATGATAAACCATGGCTAATGAACAAACGATTCTGAGTGGAGTTCGATTGATAGTGTTGCTTTGTCAACAATATATATATCATATTATTGCAAAATAATTACAAAATATGCATTACCAATATATTTTCTTTAATACTATTTGTTTAATATTGTACCTATTTTCCCATATTCCTGTTTTTTTTTTTGGTTTTGGCAATTTATTGGGAAAACTTCTGAGAAAATCAAAAAATGACCTTCATAAAGTACAATCACAGTCAGATTTACTTTTAGAAAAAGTGTTATCATTGCAAAATTGCTGGTAGAAAAGGTGTCCACAGAAAAGAAAGAAAAAATTAACATCATTACATTAAATCATTACATTCCGAGGAATGTATTGGTTTTATCGCTCCACTCAGAATCTAAAACTCTAAATAGCTAATAGTATAATCCATACTTTAAATGCCTCCCGTTGCATAATCCTGGTCACGGCATTGGATATAATAATTCTATAATATAACTTGTTAGTTGTTTTATTTCCAAACATGCTTTGATTAGATTAATAGGTAATGAATGTAGTTTAGCAGTTAGAAGTGCAACCTAGTAACAATGTTTATAGTGTGTACCAAAAAAAAAAAAAAATCAAGACTAATATTATTATTGCGGCAATAACGAAATAAGTAGGTAATGGCGGCATTACAACGGAATAAAACGCGCGAATCGCGTTAACCTAACCTAACCTATAATTGCGTGGTGCTCGGGCGTACAGAAGAAACTCGCGCGCCAAATTCGACGGCGGCAAACGACGGACAGTGACGACAACGACGATGACCTTGACCGCAATACTGTGGCGCGCTACAATGTTATTATATCACACCCGACGCGAGAAAGTCGTCTATGTGCGTGCCGTGTCCCCGCAAATATTCCGACACCGCCACCGCCCGTACCATACACGTATCCGTCCGTCCGTCCGTCCGTCACGGACTTGCAGGCAATTTTCGTTCAGAGTACGCGGGTACGTAACCGCTTACCGCGCATACGATATTACCGCGCACACAGTACCTATTACCACCACGCATACGCATGCGTTTACACACATAATATCCGTGTATAACGCAATAATATAAGGTAAGGTAAAGTAGTAATAATGAAATGGACACTCGATAACGGCCACCCATCCGATAATAATTATGTTTAACAATAAGTACGTATATTACATTGTTATAATGCGTACTATTATTATTATTATTGTTGTTATAATTTTATCGTAAGCCAATTGAAAGTCGTGTCACATAAAGAAAAAAAAAACTACTGACTTGGTATAAGAGATAAGGCGCGTAAAAATGATAAAAAAAAAATGTACTCAAGGTGGCTGGCGACGACGGCAGCGTTTAATCTACTGGTATCTGTAGAAAGACAAACCGCCCGCGGATTGTCGACTAATAGAAGGGAAAAAATCCAATCGCCTCCCGAAGACCTTCGTATACGAAACGATTGAACGATACACCGCTCGTTTGTTGGCACGTACGGATTTATTTATACAAATATTTACAACTCGTGTACGATTTTCTTGTACACTAAACGAGATAGACAGAAAAAGATTAGACTAGCGTAATAATAATATTACGACCATAACATGCAACAAGTAAACATAGAGCGATGCGATACGTCTCGGGTATCACAACCTTAAAACCAAAACGGTAAGCGATAGGAACCTATCGGTCATCGGGACGTCAAGTAGTGTTTATCTGCGTGCCTGTATCCACAAATTCGTTGATAGTAACCGGTAACTATTTCCCTTAAAAATTGGAATCATGTTACGAAATAATGAAATTTTTTTCTTCTCATTGACCACAAATATAATCACAAAATTGTGTGACTATCCCGAGTAGATGGTGATGAACGGTGAATTTTCCCTCAAGAATTATGATTTGTCCTTATTAAACCTATTTGGCAATCAGTGTGTTATCTCTTGTCTCTTTTCGTGATCATAATATCAACCGTCATTATATCAAACGATTAATTCAATTGGAAAAATTTCGTTTTAAATGTTTACTTTTGTTCAATTTAGTTTTTATTTTATATTATTATACAAACCATTAACAAAATATTTCTACGTTTTGAAAATTGAATTGAATGAGGGGGTAAGTCATACGTTTTGGGACAAGTTTTAAACGAATTTCTTCGTTGCCGCCGGTTACTATGAGTTTGTGACAGTACTAAAATGATTCACTACCAAGTTGTAACCAATGATTCGTGACGAATTTGTGGTACAACATGGATAACGCGGGAGCGCGTGAATACCCCAAAGGTACGAATCTGATTTTTCGAATTTTCAGATTTTCGATATAATTGAAACAATTGTGTAGGGAGGCGTAATACTGGAATTTCCGTATTTCCGCGTGATTTATCTAATATGGGTAAACAGATCAAGAGATTTTTTGATTTGCATAATACACCGACGACGGCGCCGCCGAGTAAACGCAATGAAAAGTTCTGAACACCCGAATAATGATGTTATACTCGTATATTATATAATAATGTGTACTGTATTATAGTATAATATACCTATAACCATTATAACAAAGTAGTGAAAACCAGATTTTTTTCATGAACGAAACGTGTTTTGTGAAATATAATGTATCTTACAAGAAGAGATTTAAATAAGAGGGTTGAAAGAGAATTAAGCTCCCCACGTCTGACTGTGATTAAATAGATTCTCATACTCCATAGTTTGGAACATCAATTCTCGGAACGCTAAAATAAGTTTAGGAACCACAATGCCGTTTATCATTTTGTAACACTTATAAATCCCTTTTCTTTGCCTACCAATTGTGCCCAAATTATATTTTTATGGTGTAGTAGAATTTGAAATTTAAAACCACTAACAACCTTAAAACATTTTTACCCATCACAATTTCCGGGAACATCCGCCCAAAATATAATGTGTATCAACTGCTGTACTCGAAGTATAGTTTGGGTGCCACTTCTACCTATACAAGCTTTCACAACAAATGAGAGAGAAGTAGAGGGATTAAATAAAAATCATGGTGGCTGTGTATTTACACGTATCTCTGAGCGTAGAACACAAAAATATTCCATTAAACTATTATTATAAGATAATAAATATTCTAACTGTAAGTCAAAAAAAAAAAAATGGTAGAAAATCAACAATATTGCAACCATGACCAAAGAACCAGTAGTAACTAATGATGACTGTCCATTCGTATACACA
This sequence comes from Cinara cedri, assembly GCA_902439185.1. NCBI lineage: Eukaryota > Metazoa > Arthropoda > Insecta > Hemiptera > Aphididae > Cinara > Cinara cedri. The sequence goes on along the minus strand of CABPRJ010001443.1, from coordinate 1,027,355 downwards.
TTTCGACATTCCGAGTTTCGTCTCGTCCGACTACATCAGAAACAGTAAATCACACAATTGTATAGGTGCTCATTATCTATTCTTTATAGGTATGAGGTTTTTTTTTTCAATATTGAAAACTCAAGTACATATTTTCAAATATTACTACTATAATACACGAATACGAAAATCCCACCTTATTATTAACATAGTTTTTGGCCAAATAACAGTATGACGCATAATATAAGCACACCATTTGTATTATGAACAATACAGACGATAATTGTAGGTAAAGGTACTTTGCCTGTTAAAATTCATGACGTAAATACTAAGTTTTAATATTATTACTCGTATTTACACAGTACTGCACAAGAACTATATTGTTAGACAAAAATCTAATAAAGGCATGTAGTAGTCAAAGAAACCCATGGTGATGGATATAGGGAGTCGGTGTCACATCATCATGATATGGGAAGTAAAACTGAAGGTATGTATAATAAACCTAAATTGCGTGGGCCGTAACATGTTTGGATACCTTGACTCCTAGCTCAACTCATTTGGGCACCTTATGTTTTATGAAAAATAACACGATAGTCGAAAACGTAACCTATGTTTTGTCCAAACCTGATACTGACTTGAGAAATTTAGTACCTTGAGTGTAAACCTACAAATTAACCAATGAAAACGGTGGAATTATATTAAGCAAGGAGGAAATGGAAAAACTACATCGTGGGTAGGTCTCAGGAATCAAAGGTAGTATAATATTATGAAAATACTAAGACAGTGGTTCCCAACCATTTTAGTTGAGCAGACTACCAATTTTGAAAAAAAAAACTTTGAGGCCCACTAAACTAATATACTGGTAAAAATATTAACAGACACCTATTATGTACGTATGACCAATTATATACATTATACTCATATACCTATAAATTATAATGTGCATATTGCGCATACGTCAATAATTAGGAAAACAGCGTTCAAGAAAATTAAAAAAAATAATTTTTTATAAAAAAAGAAGTTTATTATTGTTTTTGACTTATGAACAAGTGGTTAAAGTTAAATAAAATCAATTCGATTTTCGACATTGTTTATATCTTACGAGAGATTCAGTATCGAAATTAAGTATATCGCAACGTGTACATCCACACTCCACGCCGAGCAGATAAAATACGATACAAATGACAAAAATACTGTATATGAAAACAACAATCAATACAATTTTATGATGGCCATAATATTGTGGGATTATCATTAAATCTCAATCGAAATATAGATGTTTATAATAATATACATATTTTTTAAATTTTCTGACTCTTAGCTTATGTCCTCAACCAGCGTCCGCAGCCTATAGGTTGGGAACCACTGTGCTAAGGAATCTTCAGTTTATTGGTATAAATTGCAAGCCTGGGCATTAACGAGTTCATAAGTTAAAAGTTAACTTAACTTACTTGTTTGCTATTTTAATTGACTTAACTTATGTGTCTCTACGTTAACTTGAAATCAATTTATATTTTTTTGTTATTCCCAATTAAGTGAATTTTAAATTTTTATATTATCCAGAAAAATATTTTATTTATTACCGTTGTCCCTTTAAAATATTATAAGTTGGTGGATTTAAGAGTAATTTTAAGAGTTTAATTTTTATATTTACAGATAAGAACTAAATTATCATAATAATAAAGACATAAATAGCTACAAGCCCTCAAATTATATTCATAATATCTACTTGGGTATTAATTGGATACTACTTATCTGTTAAAATTTAATAGATATTTTGAATAAAATTTAGAACTAAGGTAGGCAAGTTGTTTGTACTTTTTTGTTTAAGTTATTTATTTTGTAAAAAAATAAATTATTAATATTAAATAATACAGTAACCACATTTGCACTCAAATTTAAATTTAAATAATCCCTAAGTCTGAATTATGAATTCTATAATTCATGCTACAACTCGACAGATTTTAAAATACATACATTGGTAATATTTCATATTTGCATTTACTTTCATTAGGTATTTTAATTTTTAATACCTAATAAATGCATTTTTTTAAAAATAAATTGACTTATTTGTTGAAGTTAAGTAAAGTTAATGGTAAATTTCAACTTAATTGTCAATTTAATTGAAAAATTTTTTTAGCTTAACTGAGTAAAAAAATATTATTAACTTGCCCAGCTTTGATCAATTTTCAAGATCATCGTGTTCATTTATGTACACAAACGTGTTATGTGTGGGATAAAGGCGAAAAAAAATTAAGGTACTTTAATATTTTAAAGCATTAAAAGAATGACAGTTTATTTTCGTTCAGGCTTTGAGATTGTTATAATTATTGTTATTCATTAATTTTTTATTATTATTTCTTTCCTTAGATAACGGTTACATACTCAATTATTTTATTGCAAGTGCATACCTAATATTAGATTATTATATACAGATTGTATAATATTAGACAATCCAAATTAAAAAATATATTTTTACTGTGTACAAAAATTCTACCAGAAATCTTGCTTCGATTTTCAAGTGTAGCACTTTTTCTTAAAGGAAATTTTCCTGTTTTATATTCACTAATATAATACGTACATATTGGATGCGTTTACTTTAGGGAGGTCATTTTTAGATTTTCCGAGTGGTTTTCAAAATAATTAGAAAAAACCGGGAAAAACGTAGGAAAAATGGGAAAATTTACGACAATAACGCTTTTATTATTTTCAATTTTGTTTTTTATTGTAATTTAATTTAAAATATTCGTAGAGACTTTAAATCTGAACTTAAATCTTATATTTGCCTTTTGAAGACGTGGTAAAGTTTTCAAATTATTTGAGCACTTTTTGAGTTATTTATAGACATTTTAATTTTGCGAGTTTTTTACTTAATATTTATTCGATAGGTACTCTGTAGATAAAATAAATTGTTAGACTTAACAGAAATGTTTGATAAATTGATAGGAGGTTAAATATATGTCGAACTTTATTATATATATATATTTAATATATATCGAACGTATTTTCAACCGTTACTCAAGTATATTAAAAAGAAAGTACTATATAAAAAAAAAAAAAAAGGTAAATTTGGCCAAATAAATAAAATACTTTATAATTTGTTAATTTTCTTGAAATATAATGAATTTACAAAAAACTATGTAAGAACATTCTTCATGGATATTTATATATTTACTCAATATATTTTTGTGATAAATTCAATCAATTTTGAAATAAATTGAAAAAAATCAAGAAATTTACCTCTTTGAGAACTTTTCAACTATCTTGTAAAAGGTGAATGTGGTGAAGTATAATAGCCAAATTTAACACACATTAGTTTCTTATATCAAGTAAGAAATGGGGGGTGAGGATAAGAAATTAAAAATATTAATTTTTTTGGTCTATGTATAAGGACCAACTTATGTATAATAATTTACTTATTAATACTTACTAATTAATTAGTACATAATACATTAATTAGTATTTAATTATAATACAATATATAATATATTTGGATAGTATTTAATGTTATCTATCTATCTATCTATCTATATATATATATAAAATAACATGTCCTGACTGGCTGATTGACTGATTCATCATCGCCTAGTCCAAACAACTGGACGAATCGTGCTGAAATTTGGCACACAGATAGTTATTATGACGTAGACATCTGCTAAGAAAGGATTTTTGAAAATTAAGCTCCTGAGAGGGTAAAATAGGGGTTTTTAGGTGTATTTGGTACTAATATCTAATTGCTTATTTATTTATTTTTGTTTATTTCAGGGTTGCCACGGAAAAAAAAACTTAAAATTATTATTATTAACAATATTCAAATTTCACAATAGAACATATTTAGTCCGCCAAGTGGACTAGCCACTTTCCACCTATTTATTTTCATTCAATTCTGACACGGCCAAAATAAAAAATAAACATGGGTAAAATAATATTAATAACAATTGTCACGGGCAACGCCGGGCGCGGGACAGCTATAGTAATAGTAATATATATATATATAATATATATATAACAGTAATATATACCTGTATTATTTTCAATCGTGTATTACAATATTATACCCTCTTAGTGCAACAAGCAGTAAAATACCAAATTTTCAAAATTGAGTTTTTTTTTTAATTTTGGGATAATTGGATAATTCTACGTTTTTTGCTTCGTTGAAACCCAGCAACTACACTAGAAAAACCTTTAAAATGTATCGAAAAAATGTTGTTGTAGAGAATAAAACATTATATACAATGGAGATACTGCTTATTTTCTTGGTAAAATGATTTCTCAATACGTTTATTATGTAGTATACCTAATCATTGAGAAATCATATTTACCTAGTTATTTTAGTTAAAACGGTTTAGTAGTATGTACACTTTATATTTTATTTATGAATGGTCGTACTTGTCAGATACGACATTTATCAAGATTAATCAGATTTCTTCGCACTAACTACTATAACCATCATGTGTTAACCATTCTACTAATATTTTGTTATCAATTATTACTATTAGTAATTACAAAATTGTTATATACATTTTTTTTATCATACTTCAATAGGTGCATTGTACTTTTAACTAGGTACTTAATAGGTTTAAGTTTAATTTTAACTTAATACAAAATAATAATACAACGAATACAATATAGTATAACACTATTTATGTTAAATATATACAATTTATACATTTAAATTTACTTAAATCAGTTAACTTAAAAAACATCTTCATGGAGATTCTGCATTTTGTAAATTTTATTTTTTTTTGTACAAAATACAAAATTCAAAAAATTGTGGACGCGTATGACTAATTATTAATGTAAAAAAAATAATTTTATTGTGAAAAACGAATAACTCGAAATATGAATTATCCCAACAATTCAATGTTTGGAGATACCTACTGCTTGTAGTACTAAAAGGGAAGAATATGCAATAACTAATAACGAATACGAATACGAATAATAGTTTATTAATAATTGAGTAAGAAAATCAATTTGCAGCTAAACTAAATAATAAAATTGTCCGCATGCAATTAAATGATTTGTATTAGTAAAAACTAAAAACATAACCCGAAATCTACTAATTACAATTACACAATATGTACGAAAATGAAAGAATAAAACTATAACTATCTACTATCTACACACCAGTGGCCGATTTAGTTCTTTGTCTTTGGGAGGAGGTAGATTTAGGGGGGATATTTTTTAATATTTATATATTCCCATAAATAATTAGAAAAAAAGTACGCGTAGAGTTACATAAAATGTCTAGAGGGAGTCATGGCTCCTGTGTTCCCCCCAAACTTAACGTCGCCTCTGCTATACACGAATTTATTCTGATATAATATTATGATGCACATATAACTATTTTTAGAACACATATAACATATTACTATAACTCTAACGTAAGCATATTATTATTTTTGTGGGACAGAAAAGTAATTCAATTTTAACAACTATATGTAACATAAAATAGATATCAAAGTAATGAAATCAATTACACAATACATTATTAGTATCTAAGTATTTATGAAAAAAAAGTTGTTTCTCTGCTATGTACACAATGTACGTGAAAAATATATTTTAACTTAAAAAAAATACATATATATTATTCATTCCATCATCGTATTCAGTAAACTCGGTAGGTAGTTAGGTGAATTCATTTATGTACTTATAGTTTTACATGGACTTAAATTACTATAATGGTATAAGTGATGTGGATGCAATACACACATTACATACAGCAAAATAGAAAATTGAATTTTAATACAGGTTTTTCTGTATTATTATTACATTTTTATGTATGTACAATAACAATTGAATACGCGTACTATATTTTAAAATTATATAGTACATTTTTATAGATATAAAAGTCAAAATAACAAAAATAAAACTACATGACGTTACTATTTGAGTAAATACACTTATTTGATTATTCATTAGACTAAATAATAGTAAATATCGAAATTATTATTCAACGTTAATATAAATACGTTGTTACGTCTGTACCATTATTATTATGTGTGATTATCTTTACAGAACTCATAGTATTTTTTAACGTTTATACAATACTCATTAAAACGAATGATAATTATGTAACACGATGATTGACAGCTTTGATGGACAACCTAAACATAAACTTTACAATATTTTATTTATACACTTATGCTTTAATACTGATCTTCTAATCAAATTTTAGATTCTGAGTGGAGCAAAGAAGCTTATGGTTTTACAAAGATGTTTTTTTTTCTATGGACAATTTTTTTATCAGCAATTTTGCTCCAACTTATAATGATAGTAATTTTTCTAAAAGGAAATTTCACTAAGAAGTTTTTTTAGAAGGGTCGTTTTTTGATTTTTTCAGTTTTCCCAGCAAATGTGAAAAACCGGGAAAAACGTAGGAAAATTGGGAAAATCGGTACAACATTAAACAAATATTATTAAAGAAAATATATAAAGCTAATTTAATTATTTTATTATAAGATTACATATATATATATATATATTGTTGACAAAGCATCACTATCAACTGAACTCCACTCAGAATCGTTTTTTTCGTAAGCAATGGTCTATTGTTGCTTATATATATACATAAATCATCTATAACAGTGGCTGCATTCTTCTCCATTATCCTAGGACATCTTTTTAGCTAATGGAGGTATTAATGCAGACTATTTAGGAACGTTTATTTTGAATATTATACATGAAAAACGTGAATAGCAACTATTAACTATACTTCTCGGTATTAACTAATAACTCATTTTCTCTAAAAACATAATTAACAAGGGCTTCCAAGTTTCAAGTTAAAGCCAAATTGTTCATGTCATACTTTTTTTTAAAAAAAATGTCTAGTATATATTTTTTGAAACCATATATTTTAAAATATTTTTTTATCCTACATTTTTTTTAGAATGAATCCACTACCCACTTGATTTTTAAATACCTACCTATATAAAAAATTCAATAAAAAGATGTAGTTTTAGTTTAATTACATTTTTGTGTTACTCATTAACGAGGTATTTCACTTTAAAGTTTGAGTAAAGAGAAAATAGTGGAGAATAATTTGTGTGGTGAAACGGCACACAAGCTATTAAAATAAGTTTGGTGTAAAACCAGAAATATTATATTTATGTAAATTGAAGGATAAAATAATTTTTGGTAATACATAAAACAACAGAACAGTGACCTAGGTAAGACTTTTTAAAATGACGTTATACCTACCAGCATCTACTGTCTCAGTCCAACTACTGGGTAACATGCAAAAACAATGTTTACGCAGAATAAGTAATACTAGCTTAATTTTGATTTTAGAGTAGAAGTATCTACCATGAAATTTATAAAAAACAATATTTTGAATGGAATTTTATAGGTGATTTTTGTAATATGAACTGTTAAAGAGTTACATTTATTTAAAAACATAAAACAAAATAGGTTTTTGTATCTTTTATTTTGAATAATATAAAACCCCAAGAAATTCCCTCCATAATATTGTTCTTTATAAATTTAATAAAGGGTATACTTTTACTCTAAAATCAAAATTAAACTAGTTTAATTTATTCTGCGTAATAATTGTATTTGCATGTTACCAGGTAGTAGGACTGAGACAGTATATACGGGTATAACGTCCTCTTAAAGAACCTGTACAATTATTAGTTTAGTTTTTTATCATATAAGAAAAAAATCTGAGTACCTATTTTAAATATAATTGATTGTATTAAGCTTTTGATTAATTTTAAAGATGTTATAAAGTATAACGTGGTGTCAATATTATAAAATATATTATAATGTATTAATTAACATTCTTTGCGCGGTAATGATATAAGAGTAACACTACGGTATTGATACATTTTTTTAAAAAGTTAGACGTGGTTTTTATACAAAACAAATCGTGTGGATAAGAGTCATTATGAAGTATAGGTACAGCACGTACATACGTTAAACCTGATCGTCGTTCGCGTCTACTGTAGAAAACGTACTAATAACACGTTATTAATAGCTATCTAAAATTTCAATAATTTTTTTATTCGAACGACTTGCCCTACGGTTCGTTGCAAACAACAATGATGATAATAATAATAATAATAATATTATGTACCTGTATGTTATACAGGGAATTATATAAACTTTGTGCGACGTTACAGCATGCGGAAAATCTTCGTGCGATGAGTAAGTACCTATAATATTATGACGCACTAAAACACTAGAACGGATGGAATAGAAAAAAAAAAAATTATAACCGAAAAACGTTCACGACAGTACTGATGAGTATTCAATGACGTTGTGGGCGGCTAATAACTACTGATCGTGAACGAAACGGCGGCGGTACCGGAGATTTGGCGAGCAGAAAAACGTGCGCGTATGTTCATGACGTCGGATGAACGACTGGCCGCCCGCACGATGGACTATAAAGGCGACCCCCCGGCATTGCGTCCCCCCTCTTCCCCCGGAGCGTCGCCGGCAGTAACAATTCGCTGTTTCAACGAGAGGGAATTTTATTCAGTTTTCGATTTCAACTCATACGCGCGCTCGTTCGTGTTTCGCCCGTTCGGAAACGCGAAATATTTTGCCAGCCATATCTACTTAGAATCGAATTGGAGGGAGGTGGGTTATTTTCATTGGAAGACCGAGGGAATTCCAAAATACACACAGTTTTGAGTCTATACTTTCGAAATATCAACAGCGCGCGTTATAAATTGACTTACATTCTCATAAACGCCTATTTTCGACATTCGACTAGATGGTCAAGGTTAGCTACAAATATGTTATTATGTAGTAGGTACGTTCTGTTAAAATGTACACCTCCCGACTCTTGAAATTAATAATTATAATACGCGATCCATTTAAAGGTCCTTTCATGCATATCTAATATTAATATCCGAGCGTGATTCGTCGGGATGACCGGATATGGGTCATAGAGTATAAAATTGGGCAAAATCTAACTTTTAGATTCCGACCGCAGCAGAAATATATATATTCATTTTATTATGGTGTGTGTTTTTTATTTTTTTCTCTCCGTTATTAACTGTCTAACCTAATATTGACTCTCTAATCTTGATCCAATCTTCAACTTTAGAAGTTATGGTTACACATTTTGTTTCATCAGGGTTTTTTTGGTGGGATATTTTTAAAGGTTTGGAAAATCAATAAAAAGTTCGGTAAAATAATCGGTTAAATGTTTCACCGAATTCTGTTCAGAATCGGTTTTTGTTTGCAATTTTTTACTGTAGAATACTTTATATATCTCCTAAATATTCTATCTTCCTAATTTTCTACCTATTACAGTGATGGTTAACTCATGTTTTGTGAGCAGTATCCTATTTTTTTTACGAATAATATTTTATGGACAGATATATTCCCATCATTTTTTTCGAGAGTATACTTATAACATTCTGCGTACCTTATGTCGGATACTGTATATTTTTCGTATGGTTTATACTAATTACATGGAAATATATATATCGATTTATAAAAATTGAATTAAAATGTCCAAAATAAAACACCAATAGTTAAAAGGATAGACAAATTTCTGTGTCACCAATTTATTCGTCACGACTTTTTAAATGTATAATTTAAAATTTGACAAAATATAATTAATTGTACAACTTTTTTTCAGAAAACCGACCAAATATAAAGAGAACAAAAAAGAGCTGATATTAAGAACGGGTATGGCCACTGTTGCAGGTGAGTAGTAGGGAAGGTGGGATAAATATAAGTTATTTCATTTATATCTGTAAGCAACGTTAACATTGCTGATGATAGACAATTTTGAGTGCAGTTCAGTAATACATAATTTGAAGTGCCATATTTTTTTTTGCAATTTTCGTTTAAATTTAATTTCAAAATGCTTATTAAGAACAAAAAAAAGTCGTCCAATGATTTGAAAAATTGTATCCCGTCTAGGTTAGTTCAATATAAGTATTATTACCAAGTTTCAAGTCTCTACGCGTATTTATAATCGAATAACAGCAAAAAAGTTAACAAAAAAAAAAAAGAAATTCCTTAAAAGCTCAAAATTGGCTTAAAAGTTTTGGCGATGATACCATAAGAAATTAAATCAAAAAGCCAAAAAAGAAGGTATTTTGTGATTTTTCGATATAATTGTTTCTTCTGGTAGAACGCGTCATCCGTATTTTTATAAAATAATGATTTCGTGAAATATTACGTTTTCCTACGTTTTTTCTCACTTAGCGAGTTCAAACCCGAAATTCGAAAAAAACTGTTCGCATTTATTTTTTTCCTTTTTCCTAAATAGGGAAAAGCAAATCCATTTTAGGTGTACCTAAAGATCTAGCTATCGCTCGCTCAGACTGTTTTAATCGCAAAATACCTCTCAATTTGTTGAGCAAACTTTTTTAACTGAGAATCTGAAATCTGACTGAGAAGGTACTTAAGGGTGGTCACTTTTCGATTTTCCCAAAGGTTTTCCTAGAAAATGTGAAAAACCAAGAATAAACATGGGAAAACCAGGAAAAACTCAGAAAAAACAAGAAAATCGTTACAGTATTAAACAATATTATTATTATAGAAAATAATTGTATAAATATAAAATATGAAAATATATATAAAATATAATATAATATATAAAAATAAAAATTGCTTACAGATATACATTAAATTACCTATAACAGTGATTGCACTTTTTTCTATTATTCTAGAACTTTTTTTTTTTATTATTTGAATATTTTGACTAGCAAAATGTTGGGTGTATACGGCGTATATGTAATATACCCTATGGCGGTTTTCAACCGAAGTGACATAGTGCTCTGGGGTTTCGGACCCAGTGCAAAGGTGACACGAAATCATCGGGGAAATGAAAAAAAATAAGAGAACTTAATTTTTTTAGAATAAAATCGTATTATTCCTATCGCTAACATGTAATCACAAACGCCGTCCGAACAACGTAATATTCCCTCCCATCGCTCACTTTTCAACGATAACGCTCCTTGAATATCCTATAATTTCAATGGATATTATGCATTTGTAGGGCGACTCAATGTTGGATTATTGCATCGATAAGAGTGACATGAATCAATAAAGGTTGAGAACCACTGCCCTATGGAAATACAACTGGTTATGGGTCTATATGAAAACGTTTATATCTGGATAAAGTTTACATGTTTAAGCAAAACGATTATTTCACTACACAATGTTCATATTATCGCATTCAAATTATAGCCAATGTATCGTGACACGTAAGCAGGACCGGATTAAAAAATATCGAGGATTTATGCAATTAATTATGTGGGGCTCAATAAAGCATTATTTTTCTTTTGTTTTTTCGCCTTCTGATACATAGGTAAATCTTTTATAGTGCAATTTTTCTTAGTTTATTCATCTTAATTTGTACATCCAAAATAATAACGTGAAATTACTATCTAGCTATAATTTGTGACTAAACGTGTGGCTTCTAAAAGCAGGGGGTTCTATGCGAGTGCAAATCTTACATCGCCTTTAAACCAGCCCTGCCAGTGAGTAAAGTCACATAAATTTTTAAATTGCATGCATCTATTTAGCTACTATATTGTAGTATAATATTTGTTTATGAATCAAAATTACTATTTAGTATTTTAATAGTATTTAGAACAATATTATTATGAATAATATTTAAATTTAACACAATTAGGTAAATAAAGTTATGCCTTTTTTACTTACATTTACTTGGATATCATCGCAATCAGAGTTTTTTGATTTATTATTGTTTTCTTCTAATGATTCTTCGATCACCGTTTCAGCATTTTCGAGTTTATCAGCATTTTTTTCTTTTGCTCCAGTCGCACTCATACTAAGGATCTTACTTAGGTACCTATTTTAACCAAAGTAATTTAAATTAGTTATCTTAATTGTTCAAAATAATATTATTGTACTATATAGACAACGTATACATTAAATAGTAATACTACGAATATTAGAGTAAGTAATGATTTCATATGCAATCAAAAAAAGAGCTGATATTGGGGATAGAAGTGGCCACTGTTGTAGGTTGGGAAGGTAGGATACATAAGGTTATTTAATTTATATCTATAAACAACGATAAACCATTGCTTGATGAAAGACGATTCCAAGTGCAGTTCGGTAATACATACTTTTTACGATTTTCGTTTAAATTTGATTTCAAAATACTTATTAACAACAAAAAAAAGTCGTCCAATGATTTGAAAAATTGTATCCCGTCTAGGTTAGTTTAATATAAGTATTATTACCAAGTTTCAAGTCTCTGCGCGTATTTATAACCGAATAACAGCAAAAAAATTAACAAAAATTGAAATTCCTTAAAAGCTCAAAATTGGCATAAAAGTTTTGGCGTTGATACTTTTAGAAAGTAAATCAAAAAATCAAAAAAGAAGGTATTTTGTGATTTTTCGTTTTTATCATTTTTTCTGGTAGAACGCGTAGTTTGTGTTTTTATAAAATAAAAAAATTGCGAAATCGCATGTTTTTCTATGTTTTTTTCCCACTTAAGTGCTTTTATTTAAACAATAACGTCGAAAATCAAAAAATGATTTGTTTAAAATACAATCTAGACAATTTGAGCTTTCATAAAGTTGCTGTTTGTAAAAATCGGAGCAAGTTTACTAGGAAAAACATATCCACAGACTAGAGCAATGAACAAAGAAAGAAAAAATAAACAGTATTGTAAAACCAATAGCTCCCTCGCTATGTTCGGAATCTAATATAATAATAACAATAGTTATTGGATAAACTAAAACCATTTATATTTGATAACCCTGAATCACAGTTATCTTACCCGAGTAGATAACTGAGGCCTGAACAATGATAAAAGATAAAACTGTAGTATTTTTGTGCCAAAAAAACAACATTTCATTATTTTTTGAAGTCAAAATTAAGGGGACTGACACCTAGTTTCTAAATTATAGCGTTTTGAAGTCTTGATATTATGTGGATATTGTATAATAATAGCCGTCCTACGCCTGGCGTTTCCCGTGCCAATTTTTTATTCTTCTTACCTTTATTTTCATATTGCTTTGCCCGTATGTCGAACGAAAGAAAATATGTTGAATAGTCCGATGGACTAAAAGTGTTCTAGTGTGACATACTTTTTTCACTCGTGTTACCATAGATACTCGTACAGCTCATTATTATACGTTATTAAATTATTTTATATCCACAATAACGCTAAAATTATGAAGAAATAAAAGTATACTTTAGTGTTATAAAATACAAAGATTCAAAAACGACGTTTTACGTGTTTTCTCTTTTCATTTACCCGTCCAGTACAGTGCATAGTTTTGAGTTTTGTTCTTCATCCGTGTTACCAAGGTACCCCTTCCTATTTCAAGCCAATATTCGACCGCCAGACAATCAGACCTACTCTTTATTTTAATTTGTCATAGTTGTTATGGAATTTTTATTTCTGATTATTATTTATTTTTATTTTTATTAGGTTATCCATAGTTCAACTGAATGCCGATCTATTACTATTTGAGCTAAAATTCTATTGCGTATCCTAGTTGTTAACGACTATTGTCTTTCTCTCTATGCCATAAGCTATTGCATGGGTTCGGTGCTTCATTCCTTCGCGCGTGCTCTTAAATGTCTGTCTCTATTTCCAACAAGGCGTTGCGACCGTTCGGCACTAAATTTACTGACCCGCGATTGCGACGCATACTCTCTTTAACTTGTGAGACGATCTGAATTTTCAGAAAAAAATTCTCAAATTCAACGTACTTTTGCTAATCTTACTTGGAAACTATATTTAGATAGTTGAAATCTTTTTTTTGTTGGCATATTGTTTGGAAATTTGTTTTTTCAAATCAGAGAAAACAAACAGTGCATATACTTTGCTATTGTTAGATAATAGTGTACATAATAGTTAAAACAGTGTACAGTGAAACCTCTGAATAGCGGACACTCTCGGTCGCCGAAATTTTGTCCGCTATTTAGAGGAAAATATGTTTGTGTGAAAATGTTTCCGTCCTCGAAAAAACGTCCGCTATTTAGAGGTGTCCTCTATTTAGAGGTGTCCGTTAAGGGAGGTTTCACTGTATGTACTTTGCTATTGTTAGATAATAGTGTACATAATAGTTATAATAATAATACTATTTTTCTTGTCCGCGACACCCAACTTATCATCCATATCACCAAGGTAACACACGAATAAACAAAAAATGAATAAATAAACAACCAAAATTACCTAAAAACCTAATTATTACAATTTTCGTAAGGATTTTCGTAAGGTGAAAGAATTTTTGAAATAGGTCTAGTAGTTTTTGAGTTTATTCGTTACTAATATCCTCTTTATAATATTATTTCTTTTTTTATACCTTTTCTCTTTTTTTAAAAAACCTAAATGTTTCATAAAAACCTTTTTTAGGGTTAAACGAATATTTAAAATATAAAACGTCAAATCGGTTCAGTTATTCTCAAGTTTTGCGCTTACCAATGTTTTGAGCGATTCATTTTTATTTATAAAGATTATATGTTATGTTAAATACAAGGTGATCCATTTAACTAATACTCCATCTATTTATACAATTTTTAATATAGTTTGCCTTTTAAAATCAAATGTAGATAGTGGTTTTGCTCTCAAAAATAAAGGTGACAAAAAATAACATAACTACAAAAATTGTAGAGCTGCTTATTTCTTAAATTTTCTAGAAAATAAATTCCGAAAATAATAACTTTCCGAAATAATGAGTGTACCCATTTAAATAATTCAATCGGTATATGTTTATTTAATTCGTTCTATTCAATAAAAATTTATTTTACTTACATATAAATGATAGAAAATTCTATTTACAAAATACAGTATAAACAATGTACCTACTCTTTATTACTTTTGGATTATTGTTACATAATTTTACAATATTATGCTGTATTTTTGAAAATAGAAGTTTATTCAACCATTCAAAATTCACCTGACTTTAAAATAGTTTTTTCTCCATACTTCTAATAAATAACTATAGAATGGTAATTTTATAATTTTTAAAAATCAAACAATATGTTTAGCGGTTTTTTATTTATTTTTTAATTTAGACCAGTGGTCGACAACCGGCAGCCAGCGAGCCGTATCCGGCCCGTGCGTCTATTTTATAAGGCCCGCTTTAATTTCCAAAACGAGGACATTTAATTGAATATCGTATCACAATGACTGCCGTTAGTACTTTGAAGGGGACGATGAGAAGTAAAGATATGTTTTTACGTGTTTAAAACGTTATATATTCATTGGATCTTCAATTAGATAAGTTGGCTAGCGTAATAGCATTTTGAAAGCCGACAGTAATAACTACTGAATTATTCCATTCGCATACGTATATAAAATAAAAATGTATTATTTTCTATATTAGTGTCAATTAATTATATTACACCTAGATTTCTGGTATAGTGACTCTTCGGGGACAGGTAAGCAATAATACAATTTACAACATCCAGATATGTGTAATAAATTAGGAATAACTTCAGAAGAACAGTTATGTTTCTCGTAGGTAAATTTTAAGGACAGGTAATATTTATTAATTCTTTACTCATGACTCCCACTAATACTTCCTCTAATAGTTACAGATAATACTTAAAGGCGAGACATTTATATTCTTGAGTTACTTCTACCCTTACTATCTCTCTTTTTTAGTGTTATTATTCTCTAATTTGCAACCGAAAAATTGTAATATTTTAGATTCTGAGTGGAAGGAAGAAGCTTATGGTTTTACAAAGATGTTTTTTTTATCTGTAACAACTTTTCTACCAACAATATTGCTCTAACTTATATTGATAACAATATTTTTAAAAGGAAATTTTACTAGAGAGGTACTTTAGAAAGGTCATTTTTCGATTTTTCTCAGCAAATGTGAAAACTCGGGATAAAAGATGGGAAAACTGGGAAAAACGTAGGAAAATTGATAAAATCGGTACAACATTAAACAAATATTATTAAAGAAAATATATAAAGCCTATTTAATTATTTTTCTATAAAATGACATATATATATTGTTAACAAAGCATCACTATTAACTGAACTCCGCTCAGAATCGTTTTTTCGTAAGAAATGGTCTATTGTTGCTTACATATATATATATATATATATATATATATAAATTATCTATAACAGTGTCTGCACCCGTTCCCATTATCCTAGAACGTTACTTATTTTTTTACATATAATTAAATATTTTAAATTTTTAAATTAAGACTAAACATTTTTATTTTTGCCCGACATGGCTTGTGAAACTGTTCAAAATTTTGAATGCGGCCTCAGAGTCCAAAAAGATTGCCGACCACTGATTAAAACCGTTACAAAAGGGAGGCTATTAATTGTATATTATTTCATTAAAAAAAACTGCATTACAATATCTGTATTATACTTCAAATTACAGCTCACTGACTTTCCAATTAATTTACATACTGTATATTGTTGAAAAAGCAATATTATTAACCGAATTCCGCTAATAATCGTTTTTCGATGACAATGGTTAATCGTTGCGTACAGGTATATATTAAATTTTCCCTTTTTGTTTCTAACTTCTCACCTTTAACAGTGGCCCACCTATTGTACAAAGTATGTAATTTTTTATTATTATTATTATTATTATTATTATTATTTGACAATCATACATTTTATGCATTCGTATCATTAAAAACCAATAACAAATGTATAGTTATTTATTGTCGTATTATAGAAATACTACAAGGTAACGTGAAAATCCAATTTACTTTATCTAACAACGAATTAATGTTAATAGAACTACAAGTACCCTTGAAGCAAATCATATTTACTATTCCAAACCAAATTCAAATTGTAGACCATAAAGAAAACGATAAATATTATCCTTTCTTTACCTAAAGCGCTGTTTAAAATTATAACATGATTGTCGCTACCAGAACTAATGTATTTGTAGGTTGGTATTTATTATGTTTTAATTTATTAAGTACTTATTATTTATTTAATGTAATTTAAATTACTTTTCTTTATATATTTGTACAATATTTTAATTTATTAGTTCTGTTATTAATATTAATTCTTATAAAACAATCTCAAGGTATGCCATAGTAAGTTATTTGTTATTAATTATGTATTATATTTAAGTCGAGTTTATATTAAAATATAATAATTATAATGAAATAATGTTCTAATTAAAAAATAAATTACGATGTTCCAATATCGATAAACGCAAAAACATTAATAATTAAGATTATGGTAATTAATATATTATGTATCGTATGTTTAGGACTTCAGATGTATTTTAACTTTATTTATTTATTTTGTTTACGCGTATTAAGCTTAATAATATAATTCACAAAATTTAATTTAATCTCAGCGAGCGTTACATGTACCTACTCAAATTTATAATTTGGTACATAATTTTACTTAACACTATCAATTGAAACTTAGATACAAAACTAACAAGTTTAATTTAAGTTTAAATTTTTAAATCTATGTTTATATCAATCGTCCGGTATGTATAAAATATTGTAAATTATGCGTCTATAATATTATATGTATGCAATCATACCATGCATTGATGACTGTGACTTTATGATCTATCCACAACACCTATCCTATTTAGAATTTTGTTTGAAAGCATAATGAAATAATATTTTTACTTGAACGAGAAAAAATTGTATATATTTTAGATATTTTTTTGAGTTGCGTTTTACATTTTGACTTAGTGATTTTACCTAACGATGAGTTTTTAATTCAGAACTGGTCGTATAATACACATATCATAATACTCCAGGCGACTACATTTATGTATTTATTTATTTATATACGAGTATTACGTGTACTAACCATTTAATAATTTTGTTTTTACTTTATTATTTCATTTTTACATCAAATTATTTAATATTATGGCTATATACTATATTATAGTATAGGATTTTAATAGAAAATTGAATAAAATAACAGTTGTACACAGTATTAAAATATATACTTATTTTCTTTAATAATCAAAGTTAAAACCATAAATAATTATTTTGTGTCAATTAAAATGTAGGCAATGCATAATAAAACAAAATTAATAAACCTTATGAATTATAAAATTATATACCTTATATCTACTATTATAGTCTATAAGAGTAATATTATAATACAAATACCTACTTAATATTATATATCAACTAGTAATAATTTTACATGTCTATATACTTATATATTATAGCACTTTTTAAATTGTACAAATTGTAAACCTAGTACCTAGTATTTTATTTACACACAAAATAAATGCAGTTAATTACTTAAATAAATATAGGGCATTTAAATGTTTTCAACCGAATAAAAGCCTGTAAATAAAATACAATTTTTTTTTCATATTTAAATAATAGGTAGTATAATAAAATAATATTGTTGTTGCTTTTTTTAGTATCGATTATTATGTGAGGTACTTACCAAAATGTATTGATATAGATATTAACGAAAACAGCGGTCTTCCAAAAACGTTCGCTATTCGCATACGTGTTGACAAAAGTGAATGACTTTATTAAGTTTTGCACGGTTTGAATATTTTGTGTTTACATTTTTTGGTAGCCCAACAACGGTCTGTCTGGACTCGTACGATCAATTTAAACTACCGCGTGACCACTATAATAAAACGTTTAAAGTTCTTTGCCCCCGATAAAAGTTTACAATTAATTTTTAATGATTATTCTTTTCGTTGTTTTCAAGTTTTTTTTTATTTGTTCGAATCAAATTTGTTTAGCTTGAAAAAAACTCCAAATTCCGACACAAGGTTCTTCCTATTAATTTGAACTTGTAAAAAAAAAATTAAAAAGTACTGATATTGCTGATAAATCTGTCACTATTGTAGATGTGAATTTAAAAATGTAGGATACATAAAATTTCGTAATTTTCACACAAATTATAAAGCACATAAATATATAACTGCACGCCACAACGATAAATCATTGAAAGACAGTTCAGAGCGAAGTTCGGTAAAACATATTTTGAATTAACGTGATTTTTACTATCAAAATTTCAAATACCTATAAATATAGCTTAAAAATATACAGAATGTATCACGATTATATCAAAATCGCATTCACGTCTATAAAAAGTTAATCAGTGAAAATAAGTTGACCTATGTCTAATGTTTAAACATTTGTGCTCTGCAATTTTTAATTTTTAATTTAATAATTTAAACCAAATAAAAACTAAAAATCGAAATTGAAAAAAATAAAATCGTTAAATTAACATAAACATTCCAGTATTTTCTACGTTTTTTTTTCAGAATTTCCCATTTATTGAGAAAACTAAAAGGAAAATCAAAAAAACGAACTGCATCGCTAAAAACAAGAAAAGGAAAGCTACAGCATGACTATAGATATATTTATATCTATGACCACAGTAAAGTTGTAGGTAGATAATATCGTAGTTGTAGATAATACCAATAAAAATAGATTGGTGTCATTGACTAATTTATATAATTAATTAACATTGAGCATTGAGTAATGAGGGTATAGACCTAATATATTTAAGTATATATTATATAACCGTACTCCGTTTAATCTACTTAGAATCTAAAATTAAAACACACAAAGAACACACGGTGAACTAGAATGAAAAATTAATAGAAGGTTAAATTAAATTTTTCATATATTCATAATAGTGACATTTGGCGCGAACAAATCCATCTGTTTATATAATCAGCCAGTCAAAAAATAGTGGATCACTGATAAGGGAATCCGATTAACTTCCTCCCCTCCAGTGGATTTTCTATCTACTGTAATTAGGAACATTGAAATCCAGCGGTTGACCAATTTGATGAATTTAGGAACATACGGCCCCGTTTTTCAATCACATTTATTCGTTGAATAACACGAGTTATTCGATAAATAACAAAAAATTGATAATAATCGGTTTTTCAATGCCGGAATAAGGCTATTCGATGGAGTGCCGATTAACTTAATCGATTACTACCTATTTTTAACAAATAAGAATTTATCTGACGAATAAATATAAAAAATTGATAACAATGGTCAATGAATGATAATAGCTCTGTCGATTTATATTAATTAAATTAATTATTTTTTGCAGGGTTTTTTAAATAATTTTTTCTGACTACACATATTTATTCCCACTCCTGGGTTGTAAAAATAAATTAAATTACGTATAAATATTATTTTTTGCATACCAAATAAATTATTTATTTATTAATGCACCATTTTAGTTTCTGTGTGGAGGGAAGAAGCTTTTGGTTTTACAAAGATATATATATTTTTTTTATGAGAACACTTTTTTTACCAGAAAATTTACTCCGGTGTATACGATGTAGATCTTTTTCTGAAAGGAAATTTTCTTGAAATGATACTCTAGGGAGGTCATTTCTTGATTTCCTCAAGTTTTCCCAGCAAATATGAAAAGCCGTGAAAAAACATGTGAAAGCTGGGGAAATCTGTACAATATTAAACAAATATTATTAAAGAAAATATATAATACTTTTTAAAATTATTTTATAATATATATATATATATTTTTGACAAAGTATCAACGCCGCTCAGAATCGTTTTTTCGTTAGCAATTATTTATCGTTGCTTACAGGTATGCATTAAATTGCATATAACTGTGGCTGCACCCGTCTCCATTACCCTAAGATGGCTTTTTAAAATTTATTTTGAAACAATTTTTTTTTTATTTGAGGTTTACGTTATCATACAAATTATTATTATTTAATAATATAAAATCAATAATATTTATTGTTATAGAAATTGTTATTTCACACTGCATAAAATGTATCTCACTACATACTAAAAACCCTGATTTTCAGTATTAACTTATCTACTTATCTACTCGTATTTAATATTTGATTGCATATTTTGGTTAATTATACTTCATTTATAATGGATTTATTTGAAATATTTGAAGACTATATTGAAGTTATCGATTTTTTTTAAATACTAACGACTTACGACTACGAATTAATCATAATATGACAGTTTGGGATGATTATATTTTAGAGACAGATTTAGGTCGTCAAAATAAGTAGTCCTTCTAGGTTTAGGACACATAAGTGAGCAAATATCTCCTTTTAAATTGAAGTCTTTAGCAATTTTTTGTGAACATTTTTTTTTTTCCATGTAACACTATTTAGATTGGCTGTTTTCCAAAATATTTACATTTTTGAATGCAATAAATTGCATATCTATAATATATGTCCACCTCTGTCACAACTGATACAAACTTCACGTTCAATGGAGGATTCGCAAGCTGTTTGTGAGTTATGTCGATTCCTGTCACGACTAATAACTTCCGGATCCGGACATTTCGGCGTGGCCATCTCGAGGTAGATTAATTTTGGCGAAAAGATTTTTTCATAAAATGATTTAAACAACATAATATAATAAAATATAATATAAAATAGTAAATAATGTTTTCCATCTGATATATTTATGAAAAAAATATAAAATGTTTAGTACTTGTACTTATCAACTGGGATTATCGCAAAATATAATTTAGGCAGTAGGTACCTTTTGTAGTAGTTATGTATGTAGTAGTTTCTACTAAGTAGTTCTACTATAGTAGTTACCATGGAAAATTTCCGCAGACGTGAAGACTTTGTACACGATGATTATTTGACGCATTTAGTGTTAATAAATTAAAAAAGTTTTAGGTAAATTTGGCGATGTCGATACAAAGATTCGTGTATAGCGAGAATTCATACATCAGTTGAAACTTTGGAGATAATTTAATACTTCATTATTTTTACTATCTATTTTATCTATTATAAATTATCTATTATATCTATTTTTACTATAGGTATTAAATAAACCTATTATGGTTTAAAACAAACAAATGAACATCCTACCCATGAATCAGAAGCAGACAAAATTAAAGCTAATTATGCAGTCACTAAGATGAAAAAACAAGCCGTGAGACAATGGAGCCTACATCAAATATCATCAATGAATGTACGAGTGGATTATCACAAGCGGGAAAGATAAATATCAACATTTTGTACGAAAATAATTTGAATTGAGAATTAATTTTCAAATACTTAAGGAGCTTTGACAGCCGAAGGAGCTGCACCTGATACTCCAAAAAATTTGATTACATTAATAATACCAGAAAATTACAAGTTGTATTCGCCATCTGAAGGTGTAACTGAACAATTTTTATTACACGATAGTAGACTTGGAGTCAATAGAATCTTAACTTTTTGTCGTCCTCAAATTTTAAATATTTTTATTTGAGTCTTCCAATTGGTATGTAGATGGTACTTTTAAAGTAACGTTTATTTTCACAAGTATACATAATATTAGGTAAATACCTTGATAGCGTTCATCTCCTTATTTATGCTCTTTTACCCGATAAAAAATATCAAATGTATGAACGGGTATTTAAAATACTGCTTGAATAAAAACTCGGGTTAAAACTAACATCAATTTCTTGCGATTTTGAGCAAGCTGCAATCAAAGCAATTAGAAACAATTTTCCTGAAGTTCAAATTTACGGAAGTTTATTTCACTTAATAAAACATTTTCGTCTTTAAAAGAATAATCTTAGTTTATTATTGAAGTATAAAAATAATTCAGAATTTTAAATTTATATTAAAATGATTTTGGCTTCAGCTTTTGTTAAAATTGATGATATTGACAATAGTATAAACTTATTATATGATGAATTTCCTGAAGAAATATTTCCTCTCTTAGAATGGTTTGAAGAAAATTATATCAGTACGGATATAAGAAATCGTTGTCGAAGCCAACGTTATCCCCCTATAATTTGGAACGTTCATGAACGAGTACTTAATAAAGAAGATCGAACAAATAATCATGCAGAAACTGCAAATCGTCGCCTTAATCTTCAAATGGCAGTTGACCATTTAACACTATGGGCATTTATATCATGTTTAAAGAGAATATAAAGTGGCTGAGACACCTTTCATCAATTAAAGACGGGCAAAAGTCCTCCAAAAAAGAAAAAAAAATACATCGACGTCGATGAACGAATTTTCAAATTGGTCAGCGATTATAATGATCGTAATATTATGAGTTTTTTAAGAGGAATAGCACATAAGTTAAGAATGATGAATTAAGTATTTTAACCTTAAATATTATACCTATAGGTTACCTAACATATTATTACATTTTTATCATTTTTATTACATATTTTATAATTTATCAGTATTTATATTTTTATTTCATATTTATACTTTTATTGTAAATGACATTACTACTATAATATAAATTACAAATGATGACGAATATAATTTGTTAAAATAAAAAAAAAATCAATTCTATTAAATAACTTCTAACTTATAAATAAACGTCAAAAATACCATACGTTAAAATGACGCCAAAATACACCAAAACGGCCTTATGCCGAAATGTCCTAGACCGAAGAATTTCACGTTTAATAGACGTTTTTCCTATTTCTACACAAATTATTACTTTCTCTTGTATTAGATAGCAACTTGATTTCCCGTTTTTCTTCGGTTTCTCCATTAAGACGTAAACGTTATCTGGTATATCTCTGGTACTACAACCTATATTTGACAGGCTTCTTCGTGGCATAATTGAACGGCAAAATATGGATAACAATTAAAAATAAAAAAATCTAAACAAAATAATTAAATACAGATATACGACATGGAAAGCAACTTTGTTTTTATACTATATAAAAAAATAATTAATAACAGTTTTTTTTCATCCATGTTACCAAGGTAACCCATAGTCAACAAAAAAAAAGGTTTTTGGACTAAAAGTACCTAAAATCCGAATTTTAGAGGATGGTATTCAATAGGAAGTAGATTTCAATAGTTATAAACCTTCTCTGCACAACGCGAAACTGAAAACCGTATCAAAATCGATAGCGTGGTTTAGGAGTAAGCAGATATACAGACTAGAAACAGACGCAAAAAGCAACTTTGTTTTATTTTGTGTAAGGATGTAATAAGTTTATATTTATGAAGTTTGAATACAATGACTACGAATTAACAAAAACAGACAAACAACACACAAAAATACAAATTACAATGATTGCCTATTAGATAATTTTTCTTTCCTATTACTGATAAGGATTTCGACCAATCAATTTGGTAAATGCAACACAATACACTATTATCACTATAATCATTACCACTTTCTACCGAATAACTTTTATTTACCAAATAACTATCTAAAAGATACAATTTCATTGAAAAACACCTATGTAATGGATTACCTTACCTTAGTCAGGAGTTTATTCGCCAAATAAAATTATTCGATAAATCTATCTGGTAAATAACTGCATTGGAAAAATGATGGAAAATGCATGGAAAAATTTAACCGGGCCAATAGACATAACCTAAACAGTAAATTTCAGTGTGACCATATACGGAGAAATAGAATCGTCAAGTTGTAGTTTCGACTGATTTTTATAATTTTATTTAGCTAAGTGTGGTACAAATGTATCATATTTGTATCGCTTTTTACCTAACATGTGATCATATGTTTTTTGCCTTTTCGGTTTCTATAGTCATGGCCAGGGACCACCCTTCTGCTTCCATCCCATCCTTATTACGCCTTTTGACTATTGATTATAACAGAAATGATAATATTGCATTATAGCTGCTTGCAGACTGCAGAGTTCACCAGTCAGGTGCACTACGTAGTTTATTATTTAAATTTTACTGTAACTAAACAGTTATTACTTATATAAATTATAAGGTAATTTGCTAAAATAATTTATCTTTTATTTACTGGACTAGTATATGATTTGGTTTTTTGTTTACAGTATAATTCCGATACTTACCTAACACATCTGGCAGCCGTTTAGAGGTCAAGTCTGGTTTTTTCCTTCAAACATGGTAAGTAAAAATTTTTAATACAAATAGGTATGCATTTATTTTTATTTTTTACATGCATATATATTATAGTATTGTGTTATGTATAATAAATTTACTACACTTGAGTAGTATTTGAATAGTAGGTTGGTACAAAAATGTAAAAAAAATAATTATTTTTTATGTCAATATTCAATGACTTGAATGGACTAAGTTTTACTTTTTGATTTTATTTTTTGTTCGTGTCCTACAACATTATGCATTAAACATAATTTCAATTTTGTCTAAGATTCTTTTTAAATTATCATAGTTATTACTGTTTATAAATGTTATTATTATTAGTTTTTGTTTAAAAAATTCTAACAGAACCTTACTACTAAGTGAAATATACCTAACTATGAATAGAAGTATAATAATCAATAGGTTTAGATAGGTAGGTTCAAACTGGATACCTGTATACCTATCTGTGTGTATTTATATTTCACTGTAATCAGATTTCGTTGTTTGTTAACAAATCAAGAATGGACAAATTTGTAATTGTAATTTTATATATTTCAGTCTATAGCTGAATTTATTGATGGCATGCCATCATTTGATAAACGCAATTTTTCTCGATTTCAATCAAACCATGGGCGATATAAGCGTATACCGATTTATTTAGCTACAACAGAAACACCATCTGATCAAGGTTTGTAATTATGATGTTTAATTACAAGTTATTTTAGTAGCTGTGTGGTCTGCTATTTACGCAATAAATGTTATCTACAAATTCTAATACATGGTGTCGAATACTATTTATGTATAAATTGTAATCTTAGTTAAAAAAAATCTTACTTCATTTTAAATCAGAGCACTTTATGGATAAATGAAGATTGTAAATTAATGTTCTCAAAGTTTTAAAGTTGAAAAGTATTTTTCATATCGTCAAAACATGTTTGTAATATATTTGTTATATTTATGGAACACCACCATTCTTTTTTAAGCCGCCTTTCCAGCAAAATAGGTGGAACTGTGATTTTATATCACATGTGATTGTCCCCTTTCTTCAATTGTCAAACTATTAGGTACTCAGTATATTTTTATAATGTGTATATAAATAAATTGTACACATAACTTAAGTTTTTCTTTTTTACATAAACGTTTAAAAAATAAAACTTAAAACTCAATAAAATGTAAATAGTATTGATACTTAAATATATTTGTTATAATAATATTGTTTACATTTTATTGTTCTTTAAGCTTTATCAATTTTATTTTTAACTTTAATGTAAACAAGAGAAACTCTAGTAAAGTATTTATACAGTTTATTTGCATTATAGTAATATATTGAATAACTAATAGACTTTGAAAATTTTAATTAAAATGTAAAAAGCTATATTTTACAGTTTTACACAGAATATATAAAAATATTATTCTATGGTTGTATTTCAATATGGTTGTTAAGTGATAACGAAAAAAATTCAATGTGCCAAACTATAGTTTCCAATTTATTTTAGAAAACCAGTTAAAATCTGTTATTTGTTATTAATCTATTTACATAAATACAAAATAGACAAATTAAATTAAATATCATAAAAATCGTTTTTTAAATTTTATATTAATGTTACTTTTTACAAATATTTACCTCTCACACTAGCTACTCTTTATGGAATTCAGAATTTAGTGCCTTAGAGCAACTACCTTCCAAAGCCTAAATATGCTAGTCAATATTAACTTAAAAAATAGTATGTCTTGTAATATGTTTAAAATAAAATATAGAATGATGGAGTGTTATGAACTTATTCAGCTTTACTCACTTTGACACTGAGTTTATTGTAGTATAAATTATTATTTTTATGTGAAAATCGATAATTATTATAATTTAAAAAATACTTATTTATGATGGTTTTTATTGAGTTTTTTGTAATTTAATTTAAATTTTTGTAATAAATTTATTAAACTTGGAAAATGAAAATATAACTAATTTAAAGTATAATAGAACATTAAACTTTTAAATATATTTTGTTATTGTTTTCAAAAAATTAAAATTACATAATAATAATATGTATAACATACTATAATTGTATTATAATTTTGTTTGGTATCCTATAGCCTATGTTTATATTTTTAATTGTATTATTTTTTTGTTTCAGTTATTGTGAATGACAGGGAAAATTTTTTACTACGATATGTACATAGACAACATGATAAAAATGTAAATTCATAATCTATTCCATGTTTGTATTGTTTCAATAATAAAACAAAATAATAATATTATTGGCTATAACTGTATAATAATGCAATAATTTTAACTTTTAGAATGGAGGTAGAAAAAGGGAATTTGTTGGAATTGCCGAAGATGACCAAGAACCTGGCCCATCATCTAGAAAGTGTCCTAGAGTAGAAACAGTTTTATAAGAGTACTGGTTTGATTCCACTTCTATACACTTTTCTTTTTTGCATTAAATAGCTTAATTAATATTTTTAAAAATAATTAAATTTATTAGTTTTATTAGGTTAGTTTTAGAATAGCTTAAAAAATCTCTTTTAGTTGTATCAAATGTTTTTTTACAAAGCTAAAGTAAATAATAAATTAAATTGTAAACTTAGTTTGAATTTTTTTTTTTTTATGCATTTACATACATTTCATTAAACATTTATGTATTCCCACTTTTTATTATTATAATATGAGTACTATACTACTAAAACCTCTCTGTTTTTAATTATATTCACCTCTTATTAAACATATTAATTAAGGCAATATTCATAAAAATGAGAGAGGTTGCTAGAGTGAACTTAGTCTCCCCTCAGTTAACAAGTTAGTACTTAATACTATATAATCAGGCTTTAAGCCCTCCGAAACATTTGAAATATTTGTGCCCATGGGGTATCTCAGTGATGTGTGTTGTATCATGATTTTTGCTTTTTGACCATTATAATCATTCAGTGACCTACTGAGAAATTTCCAGGATTGGGCTAAACTCATTTTTTCCTTAATTAAGTTACAGTAACGGCTACAACCAGCAGGCTGTTATCAGTGTGTAATATATTTTAGTATTAGGCAAAAGCAATAGTATAGTAAATATTAATAAGTATCTAGCAAGTCATTATTGTTTACTTGAAATTGATGTCACAATAGTCAAACAATTATTAGAAATAAGAACAATTTTTTAGCTAAGCAAGTAATTTTAAGTAATAATAATAATAGAACTTTATTGCAAAAGAACACGAACAATACAGAACAAATATTATATAAATTTTACAATATTGCAGTACTCCCTAAAAGCATAGCTTATGCTGGGGGAGCGAGTTTTTATCATTTTAAGAGTACATAAAACCTAAAGACAAATATTTGTTAATATTTGTATATAGTAATATCAAGCATACTAAGACAATTTATTTAATTTTATTAAAGAATATTAATTCTTCTCAAAGATTTATGATCTTCAATAAATATAAATAGGTATTTCAAATGTTTTAAATTTTCAAATTAATGAATATTAATATTTCATAAATGACCAATTCAAAACCAGTATACATTGTTAAATCAAGACCAGTATACATAACACTTTTTGTCTAAAAACTTTAAACAACAATAACAATTCAATAAATGTTCATAAATATTTCTTTAATATCTAGTGTTATGTTCGTGATTTGACACAGCTATTAAATGCTTATGTTTATATAAAATTAAAAGTATAGATAATTTATAAACAGTATAACAATTCTTAGCATTACATTTTTCATAAATGAATAATAAATAATAAATAGTGTTAGTTTATCTAGAGAGACTCAGTAATACTTAATAATACAATTCATTTATAACACTCAGGCTAGAAATAAGGTTATTAAAGATTCCTCCTCAAATGGATAAACCATAAGAGAAAATTGGCTGAACTAAAGCTAAATAAATAACTTTTTTATAAGATATATCTAATATATACCTGGTTTCATTAAATGTACAGAAAAATAAATAAAAAAAAGTACTAGTAGACTTTGTGTCAGTTAATTATAATAAAAAAAAAAAAAAATGACACAATTAAATTATATAGGTATTTATTAAATTTGTTATAATTATATTACACTTGGTTTGTAATTACAGCATATTGGTTTTTGAAGTATAAATATTTTCTCACAACACAATAATTTAATATTATATAAGAAAAACACTATGGATATTTACAAACCTACAAAGTTATTGTAATAAATTATGGTTAACTATAGTTACTACTTAAACAAATATATATATTTTTTAAGGATATTCAGTGTGTAATTGGCAATTGATATTGAATACCAATTATACAATTTCTATGTTAATTATATTAAAATTAAATAATTAATTCCTATTGAACAAAAAACTTAGCTATGTCAACTGCAAATATTATGGTGTCATCCAAATTACTCTTATGTCATGTGCATGCATATTCATTTTTGTATAATGCAGAGGCTAATATGGAAAAGTATAAAACATATAATTATATATGTTTTATACAGTATGCAAATAAAATCCTTAATAAACTACATTCATAATTTAAACAATAAAATAAGGAAATATAAATTATAAATAGACAATTGTCCTATTATTATTCTATTACTAATGATTATCATTATCTTATCATGAACCTATTTAATACTTATAATAAATGCATTGTACTTGTGATACTTATAACACATTTATTATTTTTGTACTATTAAATTATACACAAAACATTAAGTAGGTGTAGTATATTTATTAATATTATAGTTCATCAGTGTGTGTTAAAATATGGAAACACAATTTTAAAATATAATTTGTGTGTAATTTTAATTACAAAACATTTAAACAAACAAAAATTATAACTATTATTTTCTATTTAAGTATCTATTCAAAACAATTAGGAAAGAAAATTGCAAACAAAAATATTTTACCTACTTAATATACTTTTACTAGGTATAAAAATTAAAAACCTAACTTAATATCTGAAATAGAAAGTATTTTTAATTTTTAAGAGTGAATTTCAAAAACAAGTTTGAAAACATATATTACCAACCCTGGTATAATGTGAACACTAAATGGGATTGCTGGGAACACTAATTTTATAAAATAATATATAATGGTAGATTATAATTAGAGAGCAGAGTTTTGGGTTCTTAAAAGTTTAAAATATGATGCTAATATGCTCTAAAAAATATATTTAAATATTATCTTAATATTCCTTAAACATGTATAAAATAATTGTAGAATTGTACACAAGTTACAATAAGAAATATTTATTATATTTTTATATCTTATGCTTACATTAAACTTTACAATATTTACATTTACCATTAATATTGCACCTCAAGTTATAATAATATAAGTACTCAAACTTTAAAATCAACCTCAAACTATGCATCAGTATCGTATTATCTTTACTTATATCATTTCTTTGGTAAATTATTTTATACAAAGTATATGTTTAACAAGTTTCAAACAGTATAAAACAAATTTGCATTTATATATTTAGTATCATTAGAATATGCAAAATAATACTATTGAGTTGTGCACAGAATTATTAAAAATAATTTTTGTTACAAGTGTTATAGCCACCTAACCTAATCTAACTAGGTAATAATTCTAAATGTTTTAAATTTACAAACAAATACAAAATTTGATCATTCACTGATTTGGGATCTGTTATTTACTTCTCGATGGAGTGTGGGGAGTGAGAAGGCAATCAATAAGTTGTAATAGGCCAGGTGGCCTATTTAGATCAGCTATATAGGATGTTATGATTCCATATTGGGGTAAATTTACCAACTCTTGATCTGTATGCACAGGTTTAACTTTTGGTCCCCGTATAACCTTATATAATGTGGGGCGGCAGGGTGTTATCCATAAGTTCTGTAAAAAATTGAATGGGGAACTCTATCCATTACAAAAGGGCAAAGATACAAATCAATATCAGATAATTTTCTTGGATTCACAGTAAATTTTATTGCTGCAAAAAAAAAAAATTATTCTATTCAATATTGTTTATTAAGGTTATTGTTTTTAAACAAATAAGCATTATAATCAATGATAGCACTTTTTTTAAAAAGGAAATCTGACTGGGGAGGTACTTTAGAGAGGTTAATTTTTCGATTTTTCAAGTTTTCCCAGCAAATATAAAAACCGGGAAAAACGGAAAAATCAATACAATATTGAATAACTATTATTAATGAAAATATGTAGAGCCTATTTATTTATTTTACTATAATATAGCATTTATGTTGTTAATAAAGCATCATTAACAATTGAACTCCACTCAAAATTTTTTTTTCGTAAGCAATGGTTTATCTCTGCTTACAGGTATACATTAAATTATTAATATAACAGGGGCTACACCCGTCATCATTATCCTAGGACGTCTTTTTTTATAATATAATATTATAAAAAAAAAAAAAAAATTAAATATCAAACTAGAAGGGTGTGTGCCAATAGTCCCTTTCATATTTTTCTAGAAATTACTAACACCCCTCCCCTCCAATGACAATTCCTGAGAACGCCACGCTGAGCAACAGTAACTTCAGTAAGATCCACTGCTTCTTTTAAGACCTTAAGTCAAGCATTTTTGCTTCTTTCTTAAATTGTGGTTACTACACGATATCAAATAATACAGGCAGATAAGGAGATAAATGGTGTCTAATCATGTTACAATCATTGTTACAAAATAAGAAAATATCTAAAATTCAAAAATACAATAGTTACAATTATATTATGTAAGTACATAATACATATAATATAGGGTAGTTTTGGAGATATCGCCACTCGCCACTCACACGAATTTCAGTTCAAAAGAAATAATCAGTTCTTAATGTATTCTCCGTCAGTAAGGGCAGACGGCTGTACAGCCGCAGCGGTACAATATTCGTTTGTGCACCAACACATCACTAAGATTAATGGCAGTTGTGCCAATAGTGGGACCGAAACGTTCCAATGCGTTTGCGCAACTGGTGCAAAAATTGTATTTGCCCATTTATATTCTGTGACTGCTGTGGCTATTAATTGTGTATGATGGCACACCTATAACTTGCGTTAACAATAGTTTTTCTCGACTTTTTGCATTAAATATTTCTTTAATTCAATAAAATAATTTTCATTCTTGTCTCTAAAGTTAATACGAATGTATTTCTAGTTTATAATATATTATATATTATAATAATTGATAATATATTTTTATATTGTAATAATACAATAAAACAATGTACCTATAGTTTTCAAAACTATAGGTGGTGCACTGCTCCTGTCCACCATAGGACGAGTTGCCACTGAATATATTATTGGTTACTGTTTTAATTTGTCAAGCTCATTGAAACAGTCCACAATCATATATTATTTAATACTATTGGCAGTTAAGTACATTGTTACCTATTTAGCTACCTGATGTAGGTATTTATGTTCATTACATTTTATACATAATAAGTAAGAATAACATTTCTATTTACTTCATCTGCGATCTATAATACGTTTAGGTTTTATAGTATAGGTACCTAATTTTAATACACATAATATTTTGTTAATACTATCATAATGTAGTGAAATTTAAACCAGCAACTCTTTCATAATGTTTGTATTGTATATTTGTATTATTTACCTATCTATCTTTCCATTTTTTACCGTAACATCAATTACTTATTGCAAATTGAGATTATCAATATTATATTGATGATAAATTTAATATATCTTACATTACATGTCATACAGTACACACCCGTATTAAAATATAAGTTTTATAGAAATTGATAATTGTCTACTTAGTACTTATGAGTACCTAATCATTAATTTGAGACAATACTTTTATAATTTCAAACTACATGGGTTTCATTTGAAATAAAAAGACAAGTGTTAAATAAAAAATAAAAATAATAATGTGTAATGATATGCTATTTAAGCTATCATACATTATGTAAAATAAAATATTATATAAGAAATAAATCAAACAATTAATAACGGAAATTATAGTTAAACATTTACATCCGATGCCATTCTTTTTTCTTATCAAATAACATATATTTTAGTGCGATATTTACTCATCGAAGGAAATAATACTTAAGCTATCATATATAATTAAAATAAATTATATAATAAATATTGTAGCCATTAATTATTAGATTAAGTTGTTAGTATTAACCAAANCGTTGCTTTTGGACAGATGACCACAAGCGAGTGTAAAAGACTACGCAGAGATTCTTACAAAAGCACGGGAACCTACAACAGTGTTTTGTATTTTAAAAAAAAATTAATAAAATAGAAACAGTTATTATATTGAAATCTTTTTATTTACTACGGTCACCTATATCAAATTCAACAGATCAATTTGCCGCCTGAAGAAGAAAGGTAATCAAATTTATAGTTAACTTATACGTGTGAATCAATTTTATATAATTAGGCACCCCTGCCATATTTATGAATTACTACAAATGTATTTTTGTATTAATGTGTTAGTGTAATAATTATGATGCCATGTTTTAATCAGTGTCCATCCTGTGGTTCATCTACAAAACAAATTATAATTATTCGATTTTTATTGGAAATTGGAAAAAAGAACATGTTTTAGTGTGTCAGTGTTGTGATAAAAAAAAGAAGACTAGACTATTATCAGTGATAACAATTTATTTGTTAGAAAGCTAAAAATCACAATTTAAAGCACACTCCATTATCAATCATTATTTAAATTCAAAAATGTCAGTTGTTTAATATGATTATTGAATGAAAAGTTCCCGTTTCTAATTCTATGACTGAATAAATTGATAGATATTGATTAAAATTGTTTTATACATTAAACAATATTTTTATTGCATACCCTTGTGTATTCCATGTAATCCTGGATTGAGTACTTACCTATATTTATTTATATTAATTTTGGACAATTTTTTTTGAAGTGTTTATATTTATTATTTTTAAATTCTCATTTGTTAGATATTCCTTATTACTATAGGTAATTTGTTTTATCATGGCTGAGTGACTAAGTATGAAAATTAGAGAATTTCAATAATTCAATATTGTGACAACCATATAATATGTACAATATAGTTGTTTACAATATTGCTTTTAATGATATAAAATTTTAACAAGTAATCTAAAATACTACTACAACTGATATAGTAGATTATCTTTTTTTTTGATAACTAATCAACTGTAGGTTAATATTTAATAAATAAAATGATAACTTTTCCACAATTATTTTGCTGTATTAGGAATTTAATGAACAGGTAACTATCAAACAATTCCATAAGTTATTGTTTCATGGTGTACAAGTTAATTTTGACTAATTTAATTGAAAAAAAAAAAAATAATAATGTGAGTAGATGTATAAAATACTTATAGATTTATAATAGGTTTTAGAAATAATATGAAATAATCATATCTATTTGGCCAATACAGCTATATAAATAGTTATTTATTTATCTATAAATAATATTAATATTATTCATTTTCTAACTAACAGTTACTTTAAATAAATACTGAAAGCCTTAGATATATTATGGATAGTAAAAAGAAAGAAGTTTATTGATTTTATTTGGTAAGACTTGTTATAAAAATACCTTTAAAAATAACTCCTTCACTTCTACACAAAAATTACAATTCCTATGTCATATTATATATCTAATCAATAAAATAAAATATTTACAATGGCTTAATTGTTTAACGGATATAAACTAGGTACCTTTAATTATCATTAATAATGACATTAATTAATATAGGTAAGTACTAGGTTCCTGAATGAATAAAATAAAAATATTATTTTATAGTTAATTGTACAAACATAAATGAAAACTCAAAATTGAACATTGGCAATAATTGTGTGTATACATATAATGTTTGGCATAGAAATATTATTTCAAACAGCAATAGAATATTTTGAAAATAAGATACTTATTTTGATAAGTACCCACCATTAGAAATACAAATCAGGAGTTGTATAGGCAACATTATTTACAAAATTGGAAACCATTGAGCTTTCTATCAAATATTGCTAGCGGAAGGTATATCATATTTATTTAATCCATCTTCAACAGTTTGCTGTTATTATATTAAATAAATAATAATCTTGACATATAAGAAAACCTTTGCTTTTTATTTGTGTGAGTGTAAATTGAGGATGCGTACCAGTACCTAAAATGATTGAAGTATCACATAATTAAGTGTAATAAATAATTGTATAAAGTGTGAGGTATTTTAACTAATGATAGGTATGACCACCTTTTAAAGCCAATATACATTTGTCACAGATAGATGTTGAAACTACCGATAGAAAGACAAATTCCCCTGTACTCCATCCAACCAACAATTCGTAACCATAATAATTATCTCGTGTCCAGTCCTGTATACACTTTAAGGCTTATAGATAATATTATCTATAAACTTTGTATACACCTAGGCTATATATCTTAGTCCGTGATTGAAAGTATGAAAAATTATAGCACTGCAACACGCTGTTAGATTGATAAGACTCGTCGCGCCAATGTTCCTTAGGAGACCGACAATTGTCGAGAAGGAACGCGCGACGCGCAGTGCTTACACCAATCAGACGGCGCGTCAACTGTACCGCGCTGTACTACTACCCACTCAAAGGGACGCGCAATGCGACATCTATATAATCGTCATCTCGCCTGACCCGTAGTCATGTTGTCCGCACTGCTTATTGTTATTGTTATATTTTTTTTCGTAGATACACGGTACGGAATACTATTGGACGGCACGCCTGGGCGGTATTCCGTCTTTTTGTAGTCTTTGTGTCCGGTGTCTCCATTTTCTCGTCGTACGTACTTATGCATCCTTTGAGTATACTTGTACTATTACATTGTCTGTGCTCTTCCATTTGTGTTCTTATTATCTACGTGAAAAATCAAGCCGTTTTTATCTGTTTCCATCAAACATTTTCATTAGAAGTTAGAACTCAAATGTTTTTGTTGGTAAGTATTTGATATTGTTATAATATTATTTGTATAATGGTCCCGTTGACTTGTGGTTATTACAGCTGTATCGTATGTTAATCGATTATTATAATAGGTATTCTAATGGCCGTTAAACATATTATATTTTTTTTATTTATTTATTTTTACAAAGCTCTGATTTTGGTTACAATACGGAAAAATAAAACGATTTAGTTTCGCTCATTCTGATTACCAAATGTGTGAGAATAATTTAAATGTATTACGAAAATTTGCTGATGCAAACATCATTATATTTTAAGGTTATATGTACCGAAAATGAAATGCATACATATTTAATATTTGTATTGGTATAAATCTAGTTTACGATCCAAGTTCATTTTTAAATTTTTTTTTAAATGTCTGTATGCTCTCACATTAAGAATCTAAAAAAAATTCGGATGAACTTCGTTTGGAAGTTATGTAATCAAAATTTACCTATTATACTTACTTAACTTAAGGTAGCGTTCTCGGATTTATTTTGTACCTACTCTATACAGCTGATTTTCCAATTGTTGACAATAAAATGATAGTTATTTTCAGCAAATAATTTTGGAGGGGTGGGTGCCAGGGTGCATTGCATTATCGCACAAACATGACCCAGTACTGCACAAATTTATTAAAACCAATACAAATAGAAAATTCTATATTAAATTCAAATTCCATAAAATCTGAATAAACAATCTAAATTAAATATGTGTGTACATCAATATAAAGCATAAATAGCATCTTTTTAGTAATAAATAGCAATACAAATATAATACTTTTATAAATATGAACGTTATTATTGAATATTATTCACAAATCACAACTATTCAGAATAATTTTTATTTTGTATTTACAATTAAAAGTATTTAAAATTAAATATAATTCTTTATTCTCAAAATAAGTAACTACTTATTTATTCATGCTT
Organism: Cinara cedri; assembly: GCA_902439185.1. Classification (NCBI taxonomy): domain Eukaryota; kingdom Metazoa; phylum Arthropoda; class Insecta; order Hemiptera; family Aphididae; genus Cinara; species Cinara cedri. Next base: position 990,860 of record CABPRJ010001443.1, on the reverse strand, counting down.
TTATTTTAATATTATGAGTGTAGTGCAGAATTTTTTTCACTTTAAAGATATAATTTTTTGATTTTCTAAACAGTTTTAATATCTGGATAAACCTGGGATAAAACTTAAGAAAAAACAAAAAATTTACAAAAATAATGCTTTTTATTATTTTCAATTTTGTTATTTGCTGTAATTCAGTTAATAATATTTGTAGAGAATTAAAATTTAGATGCAAAACTATTTGCCTTTTCTAGAAATGGTTTAAATTTGTATAAACATTTTAATTTTAAGAGTTTAGTAGGTAATTTTTTTTTCTGTTGGCACTCTGTAGTAAAATTGTAAGAATAATAGAGATGTTTGAAAATTAAACAGGGAAATTCATTAAAAATCATACTTTATGGCAAAAAAAAAATTAAATTAAATTAAACTTACTGTAGTTTTTTTTTTCGTACAGGAATTTTTATAACAAATTTTGACAAAAATCATTTGAGTAAAACAATATTTGGAACAAATTTAATTTTTCAATTTTTTTTGGTTTTTTCCATTTATAAGAATGGAATTGCCATAAGAAGTCCGAATTGAGTAGAATGGTTTAGTTTTGAAAAATTATAGCTTATTGAAGTTTTGATATTATACAGATATTATATATTATGTTAAATAATTCTAATTTGAAAATTTGACAAGTATGTTTGTCATAGTCTAATGGAGGTACATACCTATTGTTATGCTAAAGATCATGAGTTTAAAGTAGTGTTTAGAAAAAAGTTTCTTGCTCAGAATTATCTTTTTGATAGCAATGGTGTTTAGCTTACAGATATACAGTAAATTCCTGTCTGTATCTTACCATCTCAATTTACCACCTACAATAGTGTCTGCACCCATTTGTGAAGTATGTGTATCCTTTTTTTAATTCCCTTTAATAGCAATAAAACTTCAGAATATATTTATTACTAGTTAAGTTGCTAGTATAGTATTTTTGTAAATACATAGATACAAATGAGATAATAATACAAGCTTGTATAATATTTGTTATAAAATAAATTTTTTTAAATTTGTTTCAGCTGATTTATGACCACAAAATGTGTGATTAGACAATGGTTTATACACCAGGAACTTCAATTTCAATGAAATTAAAAAACAAAATATAGTGGCCAGGGAAAGTAGTGTGTCCAGTGGTATTGTCATTAACAAGGAAGAGGTATCCACTCAGAATCTAAAATGAAGTTTTCTAGAAAAAGGATGATAGGAAGGTTTTCTTATTTTGAATACTGTACTAGTATTAAAATTGATTTAAATTAATTGTATTTATTACAGACTTGTGTTTAAAAGAAAAAGAAAGGCACACAATATTGATGAAATGGTGAATTTTTAAGAGGATATAACTAAATTTTTAAAAAGAAATGAATGAAATATCAATATTTTTAAACAGTGAAAAAAAAACATAGATTAATGCAGTTTTACCTAAAGAATTATGCCAATACTCTTTTCTGACCGAAATAGCAAATCTATTGAAAAAAAAAAAAGTTTGTTGAAAGTCTACAAAATCAATGAGTTCATCAATCAGTCTATGATAACATCTAATTGATGAAATTTTACAACAAATTGTTTGGAGACATATAGCGCTATATGGAAGAACTGTGGATGATGAAACACAGATGACAAAAAATTGAACACTTCTTGAAATCCGTCTCAAACACAAAATAATCAAACAGAATTAAAAAAAACTAAAATGTATTATAAACTTTTAAAGACTAACAACATACAATATCAAGATGATAGTTTTATGGATAGTGCTAATTGATAAACATTTCAATACATTTTTTGATGGAATTCCAAAAATTGCCAAGGGTGTTGTATTAAGTTTTAAGACTTAAAAAAAAGTCAAGAATTATTGAAAAAGATTGCAGTAAGAGGTGCTTATTTAAATATTATTAAAAACCATTACAAAATTTTAGTGGTATAGTTGCATTAAGAAAAAAATATCTATACCAATAATAAAACATCTAAAAACATCTTAAAATCACCCTGAATGACAGCCAAATAAAATGTTGCCTATTATTTTGTGTATGCAATTTTTCCAATATATTACAATTGCATAATGTCTCCATTTTTCAACATAATTTTTGTTTGTTCCACGAATACCCTTTACTTAATTCATACTTATATTTAGATATTTTAATTTGTCATTAACTTTAGATTTATTTTTACTTATTTTTAAATTGTTTAACTTAAATAACAATTCATTGTTTTTCCTAGCTTCAAATGTTATACATTTAATCTTTGTTTGTTTAGTAATAAATTATTGTAATAGGTAAAATAAGTTATTAGTTTTGAAATTGAATTGAACCGATTCTATGTACCTATTGATGTAAAATGATTGTAAATTTTATTTTTTATTGTTCTTATAAAACATTCAAAATGCATACATTTATATTACTGTATGTACTTTAATGTTTAATATTATAATTGTTCATAAGATCTTAAAACTGTTTTTTGGAAAACTGTCCATTATCTGTTTTCAATACTTTCGGCTGATTATTTATTTTTTTTAATGGTTGTACCCATACATACGAAGTTTAGCTATTAAATAACAAGACTGCGCGCGCAGAGAGCGTCCCAAAAAGGTTAGGGGAAAACCGAATACAGCGCTGGTTAAACCTAACCTAACCTAACCCTCCAGAGGATGAACCAACATTACTATTTGACAGTTTTGGCAAATTACACGAATAAGTTCGTAAGAAACGGTCGATATTGTGGAAAAACAAGTCGTGGATCTTAAGGCACTCCAGTACTCGAACACGCGTCTTACTCACCCGACTTGGCACCCTGCGACTTTTACTTGTTTCCGAAGATAAAGTGTGCCTTAAAAGGAATCCGGTTTGAGTCGATGGAAAAGGTGAAACAAAAATCGGCGGAAATCTTGAATGGTCTTACGAAAACAGACTTCCAGCACTGCCTCGAGCAATGGAAGAAACGAATGAAACGGTGTGTGAAGAGGGGAGGAGAGTATATTGAAGGGGAACATTTGGTTGTGGAATAATTTTTAAAATAAAACCATTTTTCATAAGTAGTCTCGTTATTTAATAGCCAGATCTCGTATTTGGTATATTTATCTATTATTATTGAAATATATTTAAATCCACTATTATTCCTAGGAATTGCATATCAATTAAGCCATTTTGCTAAATAGTATCCTTGGAAAAAAGATATAACATTTCCATATTATAAAATATTAGACTTTGTGTACATATATATGTATACTATATGAGTTTTTACACAGTTCTTTTAAGATTAATGTAATCTTATTATTTGAATTTTTCCTGCATTTTGGGGTGATTTAAGTCTTGTAACCAATTCATTAGGACCATTTTAATATACTTACTTCATTTTATCTGTCATATCTATGTAATCCGTCTCCCTTTTTCATAGATTTTGGCATGAAATCGAATGGTTTGGTTTGAAAAACTGCATCAGCTGAATGTGCACTTCATTATTAAGTTATCTATTTTTTAATAAAATTAGGGAATTCATTATTTTTATCTGTTCATAAAAAAGCTTAACAATAGATTTCCATTTAAAACTGTTGGTAGATTCAAGTGTTGTTTTTGTTTTTAAAGTGAACTTAAGTTTGTCATAATATTCCTAATTTTCGTTATCTGACTGTGTAACTCCTTTTGGGTTATTTTCTCATAACAGAAACCAAAGACTGAGTCTTATTATATTTATGGTTTTCTACCATTATTAACCACTATTAGTCTCCTATAAACTCTACTGGATATTCTCCTATTTGCAATTTTAGGTTCTGAGCGGGACTCAATTAATATCAAAATTGTTATCAATAGTACTTAATAAAATAGTAAGTTCATAAAAACGACATTTTAAGCTTCTAATATTTAGTGTAAAAATGAATTATGTAAAATTTTTAAGTAATACCTGATCAATATTATAAACAGAAACAATTTTTACATTATTTATATTTTGCTTATTGTTAACATTCATTAAAATTGATTTTAATTTAAATGACATCAAAATCATAATATTAATTTAAACAACCTTTGTGTTAAATCATATGTTTTATTTACATAAAAATTTGATATTAACACGCAATTATTTTCTGTGCATAAAAATAAATAACAGGAAGACGTTTAAAATAATAATAGACACTATATTGTTTATTGGTAAACATGGCTTAAGCTACTGAGGTAATAAGTTTAAGGTAGCTTATTTTTTAAATAGTTTACATGATTAGGGAAACTTTACGGAATTATTGTTTTTAAGTAATTATGATTCGATCATTATGGATCATTTAGATACAGTTACTCAAAAAAGTAAAAATGCCAATAAATCTGGTAGTAAAGGAAGAAGAAACTATCTTACATTTATTTCAAAAACTACGGTATATATGTGATTTCACCAATATGTACATTAATTAAAAAATCAATTAGTTCAAATGTAAATAAAGCTTAAATGCATTCAGTTATGCTCGATACTGCATAAGATATCCCTACTAAAGATCAATGTGCTATTGTTATCAGATATGTTGCCAACAATAGTGTACATGAACTGTTAATTTCATTGGTAAATTGTTTAGATACAACGGATCAAGGTATGTGTCAATTACTAAAGAATGTTTTAAAATCAAATAATATTGATGTGAAAAATTGTGTGGTAAATTCCACAGATGGGGCTGCAAACATGCAGGATGATTATAATGGTTTTAATGCTTAATTAAATGAAACAGCACCTAATCAAGTACATGTGTGGTGTTACATTCATGTTTTTAACTTGGTAATGTGGGATGCATCAAAATCGCCTTTAACGCAGCTACATTATTTACCTTATTGAATAGTTTGGTAATTTTTTAAAGAATCATAAATGCATAGAATATTTTACTAAAAGATATACAAGTAATAACTCGATTGTGGGGAAAACAAATTGCTCTTAATAGAATATTTGGAAAGATTAATGATCCATTTAAAGGTCTGTACTTAGAAGTGACATTGGCATTGAGTGATGTAATTAATAATGATAATTCCAAACCAGACATTAAAGTTAAAGCTCATACGATCATTGGAGAACGTCCTTACTGAAATATTCTACTATGCTAATAGCATCTAATTATATTAGAATTTTTAGTATCACTGTAATCACGTCTAACTATATAATTATGTTATTTTTGGTTATTATGTGCAAATATGGATGGTGAAAAAAAAAGCAGCTTGGCCATTGGATAAGCCGAAATTCCTGATATTTCAATGGTGTTGATAATCTACTGGTAGACTCTATTGTAAACGGAAATGCATTGATGTCAAACAAATTTTTGATAAAAAAATAAGTAATTTCTTTTTTTCGAAGAGGGGCTGTATTAATTCGAAAGGACTTCTAATTGACTTATTCGGTTAGTGGACTCAAATGGTCTCCTCCTAAAGTGAGTCTATCCTAAAGTGACGACTATCGTTTTATCAAGTATACAAATCATCCGTTGGATAATTACATAATTGTATATGAATACTTGTTAAAAATGTATGTTAAATATTTTATACGGTTTTGTTTCCAAGTAACTAGTTTCTTCTTGACGATAACAAAAGTTCGATAGTTTTGCATTTCACAGTCATAGTATGTAGGTACATCGGTCACAAGAAAAAGATACTAGAAGACTAAAAAAGACAAAGACTAAAAAAAATGGAAGTCTGCAGTGACCCGGGAGATGACATAAATAATTACGTGTACACGGTGGACGTGCTATACGGCCCAACCAACGTGGCTGGCGTGGTGAAACACCGTACGGGAAGAGTGGAACGCATCAAAGGTATGTGGCGGTGAATTTTTTGTTTTCAAGAACCAATTTGTATGAACATTGCCCGTTTCGTTTGCAGAAAAACTGGAGCAGCTCGGGTTCGCCGTGTTCTTGAGGCGGATCTCGGATTATGGAATGGTGGCGTTCGCGTTCGAAGGTCAAATAATTTTTTCTTGCGCGGCCAAGAACCTATCGTTCGCCGACAGTTGGTCAAGGTATCCGTTAGCAAACACGGTAATCCAGAAGATGGTGAATGAACGAAATTACGCTGATATACTGTATTAGACCGCCGAACGCGGTTGACCGCGTCCCTCCATCAATTCGGCACTGACATTGGTATCGTTCAATAACAATTGCAACTGACCCGGAGTCATGCGAGGGGGACGTGGTATAAGGTTCACGATCACGGTGTAGTGTACGAGGAGTAAAATAATCGACGTTTATCGAATAAATTAAAAGTAAAAAAAAAAAAAAAAAAAACGAAATGATATGTACATGTTTTACATTTATAGTAACAAACACTACAAAATTACTACTACTCCCTTTGTAGTTCACCCTCGAAATTAGTAGTTTTTGCATTACAATGACGTACTTGTTTTTGTTTTCAATATAAACAAATATATGCAAATGTATTGTCTCAATTTGTATTTTTTATTATATTTTAAGCGTTTAATACTTAAATTTGTCTACCAGAATCTTGATCTGTGTACTATCGATATGTACGTATGGTACTATTTCTGAAATGAAATATTGTCTAAATGATACTTTGAGTCATTTTTTGATTTTCCAATCGGTTTTCAATAATATCTGGGAAAAACTGGAATAAAATGTCAGAAAAACAGGAAAATTCGATAAAATTGTTCGACTAAACAGAAATACTTGATAATTAAACGGGAGGTTCATTAGAAGTTGTACTTGGGGCCAAAACAAAAAAAATTGAGTTTAATGTACCATTTTTTTTTTTACGAATATTAATATCAAATTTGACGGAAAATGTTTATTAAAAAATTATATGACACAAATCTATACGCATTATTCCAATAGGTATATTATATTTATTTTACTATAATACTCTATTTACTATATATTCTTAAACGATGCTACTGTTAATTGTTATACAGGCTACTAATGTTAAGTCGGAATAGGTCTACCACTTTTAAATGCTGTTTGAAGCGAGACAGACATTCCAAATCTATTAAAACTCACAGTAATCAACATTTTTAAAACTTAAAACGAAACTTTTGTTTCTCTAAGAACCGAAACTGAAGAGTTAATTATTTTTAAGAGCCCAAAACCGAAATTTTTGTTTTTTTAAAAAACGAATAGAACCAAAATTCGATAAAAGCATTAAAATTTCACTTCCTGCTTAAAGCATACAATACTGATACTGATGTGTTTGGTATAAGAATAATTCATCTTTTTATTATATATATACATTATACATACAAACTATAATTATTAATAATTAATTAGTAACAATAATATAATTTATGTCGCATTATTAACTGATGGATAAAACAATCTCCTTACACGCTAAGCGCGGCATCTGTTTTAGAAATTCAAATAGGTAGATGGTTAATGAGTTATAAACTAGATAGCGTTCACAATATACTTTGACAAAAAAGCCTTGAAGAAAATGTAGACAGTATGCGCTGAAAAAAAAAGCGTTCGCTGTTATAAAACAAATCATACTGTACATGCACCACAATATTATAAAATAATATCTATATCTTCGTCGTGGTGCAAAAAGTGACACTCTGCAATAATATGACTAAAGAGTTCTTATAGTCCCCCTAGGTATAACTGTAAAAAAAAATACCAAGTGAAAATTCTAAAAATACCCTGGATAAAACGTAAGAAAATGGAAAATTTACGAAAATAATGCTTTTTATTATTTTCAATTGTGTTATTTGTTGTAATTCAGTAAAAAAAAATTCGTAAAGACTAGAAATTTGGACAGAAAACTTACATTTGTCTTTTCTAGACATGATAATATTTTCAAAACATTTGAGCTACTTTTAATTTTTTTATACAAATTTAAATTTTTTGTTGAAATTCATTTAAAAATATTCGTATCGACTTTATGGACTTAAAATTCTAACGCAAAACATATATATTTTTAAAAATGTTTAAAAAATGAGCTTTTGATAGAAATTTTAATTTTACGAGTTTTGTACGTAATTTTTATTTGATAGGTACTTTGTGGTAGAATTGTTAGACTTAACAGAAATTATTGAAAACTTGTCTACAAGATTCTGTAACCTAGAGCAATTATCCCTGAACATCCCACCCCTAAATAAGCCATTGTAAATGGATGTATATGAATATTATACCTAAAATATAGTACAAATATTATGCATATTACACTTGGTATTTGAAATTATTTTTTATTGTACACAGATAACTGCGTAGGTTTATATATCTGAAGTGCATTAACAGTTCATTGCAACAAGACATAAAAAAATAAAAATACAGAAGACCCCTTTAAATTAAACGCCTGTTCCAGAATTAAAACTAGCCAATTTTTACGATGAGACTGTACCAATTCCACCGTAATTATATTTGAAAACCAGTAAAATGTTGTTCTTGTACCTAAGTGAAATTTAATTTAGAACCACCTATATAATAAATAATAATACATACAAACTTATTTTTTTATGCAGTTTATTCACTTTATGTAAAGTTTTATCCTTTATTATAAATAAAGTTTAAACAATATGATGGATAGCCCACACTCGATTGACGATGTTATGATTTCTGAGTAACTACGAATTTTCTACTTTGACCGTAACGTACCTATATAATATTATTACACACAAGTTCTCGTATATCGGTCAGCCGTTTTAGTATACAAAAAGCGTTTCAGTGAGTGCGTTCTGTATATTATTTGAACGTTCGGCTGACGTAGCAAAAAGCAAATAAATGGGTATAATATTGTGTCCATTCAAAGATAAATGACACAGGGAGATGATTTCGGCGGGCTAGTGAGCGTGTGCGTGTGTTGGGTTGTAGTGAGTGTGGCGGTGGATAAGATGACGTGTATACGCGTACAAACATTTATTTTTTTCTCTTATTTTTCGTCGATGGAATCGGGTCTGACAAATATCTCCGGACCGAAATCCGACAAACGCACCAAGTACACAGATAAATGTACTGTGGAAGCTATTCACCGGAGTACAAAGTTCTATCCATATACCGAACATATACCGATGCATCGGAAATAACATTCCCCCAAGAAAACTTATTGCACGGGACACGCATAAATGTGTTCGTGTACATAAATATATAATTGTATTATAGCATAATAATGTGTGAGTATAAATCATATCGTATTTGGCAACTGTTTTCCGACCTGTTCCGAAAAATAGCATAACATGTTCAATTAACATGTTTTTGACAACGATTTTTTTTTATGCGCTCTCGTTGAAAAACAGAATAAACTACAATATTATGAAACTATAGGTATTATTTTTATTATATACGAGTAGTGTATTTTAATGCTAATCTAGTCTCCGGTCTACACTACATATTTGTGTAATCGATATAATGCAAGATACTCATTATCTTGGAAAGTATTTACTTTTTTTTGGAATTTTATTTATTTATTAATTTTTTTTTTTATCCTATTTAAGAAACATCTATATACCACCTTGGTTAATTAATATTTGAAAAATTATCATATTAAATTCATCGGGGTTTTTTTTTATAAACTTAGCGAGCGTATCAATATGATTATGTAAAAATGATAGTAAAATAATGTACAAAGTGATGTTAACAGTGTATTAAACTATGTTAAAGTGTATAATATTATTCCAATTCATATTTTGTAGCAGACTATTCTTAATAGGCATTAGATCCAACGCTCAACGATGACATCTTTTCATCTCTGGTAGTTTTTCTTCGCTTTTATTAAAACTGAAAAGGATCTCTCCCCGTTTGCGATGGACTCAACAAATTTTAAAGTTATTTCCATATTAAGATACTACTAGTTCAACTATGATGTTTGAATCATTTATTTATTTATTTTATAACAATACAGGTTGAGGCCCAAAAAACATCAAGCGATATGTATAAATATGATAATACAAAAAAAAAAAATTACAGATAATTAGTTGGAATAATAATAATAACAGTAATAAAAATATTAAATTAATAAATAAAAATCCCAGTTGAAAAATAGTTAATGGATAGTTAAAAGCGGGGTTTTCATAAGCAAGACGCATAAGATATAGTAAGGTACTATACTATAAGGTATAGTAGGGAATTTAGTGTGTAACTAGAGATTTTCATTTAGTTACCTGTTCTTTTTCGAAATTCGGCACTAGTTAACTGTATATACTTTATAATTCTACAATTAATGCATAAAAAAAATCGCTGTTAAAAATATTAAATCTGTCTATTTTTCAGTTAATCAGAATTGACGAGAGATGACAGTGTAATAAAAACAATTGCTTGGGTATTGCACAAATAAAAAAATTGTGAACATTTACCTAGAGCAAATGGGGTATAAGTGACATATTTATATTTTATTGGTTTCGAGAAAATCAAGGTTAAAGTTAATTGTATTTAATATAATTATCATGGCATATTATTATATCATCTCTTACATTCGATTGAAACAAAAAAATGTTAAGCCACTTAGCAGTAAAGAGACATAAGAGTATGTACAGCTGTTGTGGATCCTTGTACCTATTTCCCTCTATGTTATGACATTTGTGTTTGAAGACTATTTTAATGAGATTTAGAATTTAATAATAGATCGCACTACATGACGTGATGTTATTGATATGTATTATTAACAAAGCAACACTATCAACCGAACTCTGCTCAGAATCGTTTTTTGTTAACAATGGTAAATCATTGCGTACAGATATATATTAAATCTCCTCTCTACTTCCTTCCCAACTTTTCACTTTGTATAGTAGCCCATCCACGTGCGAAATATATCCTTCTATTTTTATTTTTTGTTGATTTCTGGATACCTTAGCAACAACTTAAAACACGAATAATACTATTCCATTTAGAATCGTTTTTTGTTTAAAACGGATAACTTGGAAAAAATCTTCGTTAAGACACACATTATCTCGGAAAGTATCAACATAGTTTAGAATTGTTTGATTGAACAATTTAAGAAACAATTACCTTACGAATGTTACATAATCGTTATTTTTCGTTGCCCTTATTTTTGGTAGTCAAACAACTACCCGCTTTAATTTTCAATAAGAAGCCTATATTAATTAAATAAATACATCTAATACACTCAAATATATTTTGGTATCGACGTTTTTAATTTCCGTCAACCCGTTGACGAAGTATTCTACTTTTCAATTTGAGTAGTGTACGTGCGCACGTTGTTGAAATAGTAACTAAAACTTCAGTTATTTATGACATTTTTTATAATGGTTGCTTTTTAAAAATCAAAGGGTGTTAAAATAGTTTCAACCTCAAAACTACGTTTGACAAAAAAGTAATATTTTAAAGCTGCTCGTTTTATAAATCGTCAGAAAGCGAAATTCCGAAAAAAGTTAAATATACATTCCGAGATAACGAGTGTCTTGTCTAGGATTGATATCCTTTGTATTAAATTCTACCCCCTCTACCTCCGAACTACCAATCTACAATAGTGGTCTAAGTTCAAATTGTGCAAAGTACCTATGCGCACTGCCTTAATTCTTTCTTTGTGTTAATATTCATTTAACATTAAAGAGCATGGGCGGGAAGTATATTAATAATTTGAAAATAGTGTTTAAATAAAGCTTAAAAAGTTTCATATAACGATTAAAAAAAAAAATAATAATAATAATAATAATAAAAAAATCACACGGTTTTATGAAAAGTACTAATCTCAAGTGGCGACCGACCATATAGTGGCAGCGCGGCGTATGTGTACACAAATATTAAAAATACGATACGCGTTTTTTTTTCTCCGTCTTGAATGTATAACAACGGGTTTAATGAAGGCGGCCGATGTCGTCCCACACACTGACACGCGACACACGCACACGCCGACTTTTTGTACTATTATTATTATTACTATTATTCTTTCTCCTATACCCTACGGCCTATATCGACTGGACGGCATTCCTGTGCCGCGCAGTGTTTACACGACCTTATATTATATTGTGTTATTTTTCTCTCTCACTTGAGACACGACGCCATGTGCGTCCTCCGCGGACGTGCTCCGTGTTCGTGGTGTAGATACGGTGAGCGGCTGAAGTGGCGGCCGTCTCACCTTTCCCGTCCGTATTATAAACCAAAAATATTCACCCGCTTGGACTGCTGAAATGTTAATAATACATCACACGATTACGGTCGGTAAAATCGAATCGTTTAAGACGTCTTTACACATAACGCCGTATTTTGAAAAATGCGAACTTTTCATCCGGTTGTATCCGAGTTTACTTCATTACGACCCGATTGCTCAGAAGGAGGGTTACGGTTTTTACCGGGTGCGTGTTTATAAGCTTGTTTCTTTGCGTATACATATTGTATGGCCCGAACGGCTTGATACATTTTGATGGATGAGATACCATTAGATTCGCCTTAAGAGTGACATAGGACATAGGAATAATATATAAAGTCTAAAGAAAACAAATGTTACGGCTGTAGAATCTAAAAGTAAAATAAAAATGATAAAAATAACGCCCTCGCGGTACTGTACGCAAATACGTTGTGGTACGTTAGCCTTAGTTGATTAGTTTTTTACACGAATCGCGAATTCGTTCAATAATTTTTTGCTCTGTTTTATAAGACTTTTAACTCGAAGATATATTCGGATAGAAGATATTTCTATCCGACTGAAAAGAGGGTAGGTACGTGTGTTCGTCTACTCTTTTATATGTATCATTTTTTACAAGTTATAACGCCGTAAAATCCGAACGGTCGGATTCATTTAAACGGTAGGATCATTCGGTATATAAATAAATTTCGTATATTTTTCCATTTTTACTCAGTTTTTGACGGTTTTTCAACGAAATTTTTGATGAGAAAACTCTTGAGAAAATTTAAAAATTATCTCCTTAAAGTAACTCCCCACACTAATTTACTTTCAGAAAAGGCACCACTCGTAAAAATCGGAACAAGTTCTCTAATAGAATAGTTGTCCACAGAAAAAAATAAAAATAAAAATCTTTGAAAAACCATAAGCTTTTTCGCTCCACTTAGAATCTAAAAAGACAAGACGAACGTACTTTTCTGCCCACACATTATGTGGGCAAGTTACTGTAGTATATAATATGGGAAGTTTAAAAGAATGTAAGACAGTTAATTTATGGACTGAATACAACGATAATTCATTGCAATCGCAGAACTATTTTGAACATGGTTTTTCCCCTTGTACCTAAGGAAGCTAGAAATCAACAAAAATAAATCGATATATTATGAATACATAGATTTTGTTGTCACTTTTTAAAATTTTAAAGATAACTGTTGAGAATCTCAGCATTTTTCCCCCAAAAAAATACCACTGGCTGAAAAATCTTCATTTTTTGTGATGCTTGAAGAATATTTGAAGCGTTTTTAATTATCAACAAAAAATGATTGCCGAAAGCAAAACAATACAATGCCTTAGCGAAACTGTATGACATGCGGATCTAAAACAAATTTTTGCAGGAAAACTATAAAAATATGCATCTGGTTAAATGTCCTATCCATATATTTTATTATTGTATGTTTGTCGTGGCCAAATACTTGGACTCGTAAAACTCAAACTCACGCGCACGCACACCTCTATGCCTTCGTATACACCTATATAATAATATATACTCTGCGCAGTGTGTGTAGTTAATGTTATTGCTGCCGGTCGGTTGTCAATCCGTTAACTCGATTCCAGTTTTACCGCTGCCGCCACTGTCCGCCGACCAACGATGAATGGACAAGAATGACTGACATCTGCTTTTTGTTGTTGTCGGGAACGGCCGCGGTACCGCAGGAAAAACTTCCATTATTTATGTGGAGTAGTATGTATTTGTACTACAATATTTTATAAATATAATAATACAGGGTGATCAATCCCCGATAAAACTCTCATTATATCGGAAAGTATTAACTTTTTTCGGTTTTTTTTTTTTTTTTTTTAACCTATGTTGAATAATTTGATAAACAAGCAGCTTTATAATGTAATTTTGTACAATCTTATTTTCGGGGATACAACCGCTAACCACTTTTTATGTAAAATTAGTAACCTATGTTAAACATTTCACAAAGAGCTGAAGTTTTAATTTCAATATATTTTGAAGTTGACGTTTTGAATTTCCGTCAAATTTTTGTTTTCCTTTTCTAGACATGGTGAAATTAGACATTTTAATTTTGCGAGTTTTTACGTAACTTATGTTTGGTAAATACTCTGTGGGTAAAATTGTTAGACTAAACAAAAATGCTTGAAAATTTAACAGGAGGGTCATTAAAAGTCGAACTTTAATGTACTTAATGTAGTATTTTTTTTTTTTTTATAAAGGAATTTTAATATCAAATTTTGACGAAAATCGTTTGAGTAAAAAATTATGTGGAACAAATTTACTTACTAGTCTAGACAAATTTTTCAATTTGTCTCATTTTTGTTTTGTACGTATGTAATCGTACATTGCCGATTTAAGAACCATGGTGAAGTCAGAATTCAGTGGACTGACTTAGTTTCGAAATTATAGCTTTTTGAAGTTTTGATATTATGCGGATATTATATGTGTTATGTTAAATAATTCAATATTGTCAATTTTATAGTATGTTTGTAGTGGTGGTACGTACCTGTTGTCATGACAGAGATAGCAAGTTAAAACTCGAATTCCGAAATTTTATTTTACAAAACCACGTCACGTAGGTAACAGGAAAAAAAATATGCATTTTGGGTGGACCTAGAGACCCAAGCAATTCTAATATGATATACACATATATTGTTGAAAAAGAAATACTATAACTGATCTCTATTCAGAATTGTTTTTCGTTAGCAATGTTTAATCTTTGTTTACAGATATACATTAAATTTCCCTCTATATCCTACCTTTCCGACTTCTCATCTACAACAGTGAGCCGCCCATCACGCGAAGTACATCCGTCAGTTTTTTATTATAGGTTGCCATTTGAATATCAAAAGTTTGTAGTTGTTAAATTTCCAAAATTATGGATGATATAAAAAACATATAACTGTGATGTAGCATTTAAGAATTGGTCGTTTTTTAAATTGTCAAAAAAAAAAAAAAATATAAAAAATTCCGAAAAAAGTTAATACTTTCCGAGATAATGAGTGTTTTAACGAATATTGATCACCCTGTATTTATATAAACAAACGTATATTATAGTTATCCTCTCGTACGATCCCCTCCGACTAACCGCGAACGGCCATCGATTCTATTACACGAGGTTCGCGCGCACGCACATGACGATCCCTCACTGTACGCCCAGGATTATACACGCACGCACGCGGCCGTGCAATATAAATAAATGAAGCCAATTCCCCTAAAGCACACCATTTATATAACATGTTGTATACCATATTCTATGGCGGATATAGTATATAATATATATAATACAAATAGCCGTTATTGATGGGGAGATGAACTCGTGATGCGGAAAGAACCTATAACCTGTAAAGATTTGCAATGGGACGTGAACCAGCCATACACTTCGTCGTGTCAAAAAAAAAAAAAAAATTTTATGTCGATGAATATTGAAAGTGATAGTATTGTGAAAAGTTTGAATTTAAACTATATAGAGATTCCGTTCAAGAAACTTTGAATCATTGTAGAGCGTCTTCGACTATCTTCTACTTAAGTTCTACCGGAGATCGGATATGGTTTTTCGAATTATCGAAAGTCCATATTGTACAATATAATTATACAATTATGTTATGTATTCTACCTACCGCCGTTTATTATACGCCTACTGTACAATTATATTCTGTGTGGCTTACCAATGGAGTATATTATATTATTATCGGCTAATTTAAGATGGATATTCGTCGTATATGATCTGTTTTTTCTCGGAAAATACTTTTCGTTTGGTCAAAGTATTGCGATTTTTACATATCGTAACCTAAAATATGTGTGTTTTCTGTTAGATAGTACTTTTTTTGAACTAATGTCCGAGACCTTCAACAGTTTATATAGGTATAACAATTTACGGTGTGTTGGTTTTATTTTTTGTTGATTTCTGAATTAACTTAGAGAAAAAACACGATGGCTATTTATCATACTATACTCATAAACATACTGTATACTAATACGTTACCAGTTTACCAAGGTCCAGGCAGAATTGTTTTTTGATTGTAATGTTGTATTGTTGCTTGTAGTACATAAACTAAATTACTTTGTGTCCTATACATTATATTTCCTAACTGTCACCAACAACAGGGGCAGTATGTCCGGCTTTCTAATTTTACAGATTTACAGAATTTACTATTGATATATGGATAATGGATGTATGGTTAAATACGCTTTCCGTTGAATTATTATTATCACGCGTGTACAAACATTAGGCACGCACACGCAATTTACGTCCGTTGAACGATTTTTAAGTGGTTTAAAGAGTTAATACTGCAGGTATTGTATTTACTATTTTATAATGGTTAATTTTTCGATGGCGACGGCGGTGTAAGGAGTGTTAATTCCGTCATCGGCCGGAAAACAAACCGCATTTTGACGTATTACACTTGTAATACACTTGCCAGAATAATAATACTATAGGTAGCCCCTAAAATATTTTATTATCGCGTGTGTACGTGTTTTTGAAAATTCCGAAGAGCAAATTTCCGTGGTAAAGCATTCGCACGTGAGTTAGTTCTAAAAATAATTTTGTCACTTTTTCTTTAAAAATTGGACAGGGAATCTACCAGACATTGATAGTCAAACCCAGATTAAGATATTCAAAGGTTCTAAGACCAAACTTTTTAAAAAGGTCCTTAAAAAAAAAATCTGAGGACAAGTGCAGTCACTGTTTTAGGTAAGAAATTTGAAAGTTAAAATACATAAATTTATTATTTAATTATTTTATTTATATTTATACAAAACGGTAAACCATTGTTAATGAAAAACGATTCGGAGCGAAGTTTTTTGACAAAATTTGATCTTATGCTTAAGAAAAAAAAAACTCATTTAACTCAAATTTGTTTTTTAGATTACTAAGTACAACTTATAATGTACCTTATGTTAAGTTGTCGGACACATCTCATCAAATTTTAATAAAAATACATATAAAAAGACGAAACTATCAAATACCTATAAAGTGCCTAAAAACAATTAGAATGTTTAGAAACATTTAGAATGTTAACATATTTAACCCCATTTACAAAAGGCAAATATAAGTATTTTATGTAAATTTCAGGGCTCTAAAATAATGTTTAACCGGATAACAATAAAAATTTCAACTTCGTATTTTATACGTTTTTTGCGGTTTTTCGTAATTAGTAGGAAAACTATACAAAAAATCCAGCAAAGCCTTTCTTATTCTGAAAATAGACAAAATTAAAAAAAAAAAAAAAATAATGCACACAATATAGTAAAACGAAAAGATCCGTCGCTATGCTCTGAAAAAAAAAAAAACAATTGAAGGGGAAGTTATACATGTTTATAATCACGAACCACATGTTTCAACATTATCAACGAAAAAGGTAAATGTAACAACATAGGTAATACTATTTATCTATATACACGTGTCTACATACATGTGATACGCAGCTGACTTTTGCGTCATATTTTAACTTAAATATAACTCTATATATTTTGGCTGAACAAAACTATTTGAAAATTTAATCGAGGTTCATTACAACTCATAAGTTATTGTACTAAGAGGGAAAAAAATGTCGAGCGTAATGTAGTCATTTTTACTTTTATTAGCATTTCAAGTTAAAATGTTTACATAAATCGTATAAATCACGATATTTTAAAATATAATAATATAATTAATTGAACTTTGCTCAGAGTTGTTTTTCGTAAGCGATTATTCTACTTTTCTGACTCATCACCAAAATTACAAATTTGATCTCCTTAATTTGCTACCGCTGACGAATCTACCGTATAGCCCCATGCAATGTGCGTGTGTACAAGGACGTTGTGTATTATGCATGTAAAAAATGAAATAATTGAAAGTCTACGTCAAAAAAAAAAAAAACAGACTCCGTCGTCATTGTCGTCATGCATAGCAATAAAGTGTACACTCCCAAGTGTACCTATATAGTGTGATATCCGTCTGTCCGGTGCACATCTCTCGGGTGAGCTGTATAAATATAAATCATTACGATTTCCGACCGTCGTTGAAACAATGACGGTATTTTATTTCATTGTAGTGCGTGGTGACGGTACAGCAACGATATTTAGTAAATACTTATTGGGCGGGACCATTTTCCCCCAAAATCGAGAAACCGTTTTTCTCTACTTTAATTTCCCTCCAAATAAAAAATAAGGGTACTTTCTATTTTACTTTAAACTTTATAATAAATTTAATCAAATTGATAAACTATGTGCACCTATAATATAGGTAGGTATATATACAGGTCCTAAATATTATATAATTATATTAACAATCAATAATAATTAATAATAAAAAGCGCACATAAGCTCAGTATCTCTGTAGCCGATTATTTCCATGCCTATTCGTTTAAAAGAAAAATTTATTGCAAAACAAGACTAACCGAATACTATGATAACATATTACTGTACAATTATTATACTATTGCCAAAAAGAAAGAAAAAAAGAGCCGATACTGGGGACGGGTGCAGCCACTGATGTAGTTGGAAAGTTGGAAAGGTAGTATACATATGTTTATTTCATTTATATCTGTAAGCAACGATAAACCTTTGCTGATGAAAGACTTGATGATTGACTGAGCACAGTTCGGTAATACATTATTTGAAGTGCCGTCATTTTTTTTTTTAACCTAACTTTCCTACGTTTTTTCCCAATTATTATGAAAACTAATTCAAAAATCAAAAAAATAAACAGCATCATTAAAAACAAGATTAATAATTCAACTAAAAAGGTCTCTTGTCGTTTTTCAATTGAAGCCATATCTGTGCTAGAAAACGTAATAGGTACTTATTTAAAATAACGAAATCGTGAAAAAATTGTATTTGTTTTCCGGTTAATCGTTTTTATTTTGAATACCGTTTCGAAAATTAAAAAATGACCTATGTATTTACCAAATAAATGAAATTGAATTTTAGAAAAGATGCTACACTTATATATCGAAGCAAGTTTTCTAGGATAAAAGTGGTCTACAGTATAAAAAAAAAAAAAAAACAAAGTATCATTATAAACAAATTAAAAAAAGGAAAAATAGTCTTCCGATGATTTTTAAAAATTTTACCACGTCTAAGTAAGTTTAATATAAGTATTATTACCAAGTTTCAAGTCTAAGTAAGTCTAATATAAGTATTCTTACTAATTTTAAAGTCTCTACGTGTATTGTAACCGAATTACAGCAAAAAACTCCCAAAAATTAAAATTCCTTAAAAGCTCAATAGTGGCTAAACATTTTTGGAGATCATAAGGTAAGAAAGTAAATCAAAAAAGCAACATAAAAAGTATTTCGATTAAATAATTTTTTCTAGTAGAAAACGTCGTCCGTGTTTTTATAAAATAATGAAATCGTGAAATAGTACGTTTTAATACGCTTTTTCCTACTGATGTTAAAAAAACGAGATTGAAAACCAAAAAATGACTTGTTTGCAGTAAAATCTAGACAACTTGAGTCTTCAGAAAAAGTGCTACACTTATAGATCGGAGCAAGTTTACTTGGAAAAAACGTGTACACAGACTAGAACAAAGAATAAAGAAAAAGAAATAAACAGCATTGTAAAACCAATAGCTCCCTCGTCACGCTCAGAATCTAAAAATCATGAAATTTGATCATACAAATGTTTAGGGAGGTTTGAAAATCTAAAACTCTGAAAGGTACAACCTTAATATCAACTTACGCATACATTATTTGGGAATCTGTAAGGATGTACGACGCTAAAAACACCCTCCGTCTGCACCTAAATAGTTAATTACATATTGAAATTCAACCCTTTTACCATTTTGATTCACGTACAGAAGAACTATAATTTCCGAGTTTGCGCTTGGTTCGGAGGGAGCCGTTATATAATATATTATTACAGATACAATATTATAGTACTAAAATAGTCTCTACATTATCGAGTAAAATTCAACAAAAACCGACGATTGTATTGATTTATAATACATACAAATGTTCAGGAAAATGTTCTGCTATTTAGATTTCATATTCCGGAATATAATAAACTACAGGTATACAAATATTTATTAGAAAGTAGTCTTCCTAACTGAAAAAAATGCGGTCTATATTTACTGTTTTTTTCTTTTAAGAAAAATGAATACCGTAGACAAATTTTGTTATTTTAGTTTTTGGTGGAATATGGCTACAGCCAAAATATTATAAAGTTATAGGTTATTAGGTTATATCAACCACCAAGGAGCACTAGTCCAGTAGCGTGTGCAGGGGGGGGAGTTTAGAGATTATATTCCCCCATCGGCTTAAAATGCAAAAAAATATAAATAATCTAATGTCGAAATGAATATATTTTAGCCAAGTTATGAGGAAAAAATTGAAATATTGATTAGAAATTGGCCTTTTTTAGAATCCGGCTTTTTAATTACCAATTCCTACAGTCAATTTTGCTACATCATCTTCCATTAATAATTCTAGGGCACTCCACTGGGCACTACCGATTAGGTAAACTCATTAATAATGAGTCATTATGTACAGATTTATTACACTCATTCCAACGAAACTTTAATTTTTTTCGTTAAATGATCTAAAGGCAAGCCGATATAGTGAAATAAACGATCGAATGAAATACCAACATTATAATTATTCATTTTAGATGACAAATCTAATTTTGTTTTCAGGAACGAAAACTTTTTTTGTTTATCGAATTTTCCCCGAAAATTTAAACTATTGTACTGTATTGTGTCTGTTATATAATATATTATAATTTTTTTCTGCTACTTTCGAACTCTTACAGTGACAGTCTCTGGACTAAATAAACTCAAATTTAGGAATTATAAGTTTTTTATAGGCGGATTGAAGTAATACAATTTTAAATTCTTAGTGGAGCGAAGAAGCTCAATGGTTTTACAAAGACATTTATTTTATATTATTATTATTATTTTCTTCTACCAGAAATCTTGCTCCAATTTTATAGTATAGCACCTTTTTTGAAAAGAAATCGGACCTGGAAGGTACTTTAATGAAGTTAATTTTTGATGTTCTTAGGAAAATAATATAATAACTATACACGTTAAACGTTTGATGTTGATTATTGACGATTATAAAATTCATAGCGACCGTATGCGTATCATATCGTACCTATACGTCAAATAAATTGCAACTTTTATGGCAACAATTTTACTGTGTCAAACTCGTTTAAATGTTCAATTAGATTAGACTAGCATTTTAGATTAGACAGCGACCGATAAAAACGGACACAGCCGAAACGCAAACGGTAAGACAATGTATTTTATCAGCTCGCCGAAAATAGACATTCTAAGATTTGCCAGAGTCCACGGGAGGGCATCGACCCCCCCCCCCCCCTTGAATTCACGCATGTGGCTCGATATCCATATAAGGGGAAGGGGCTTACAACTGTTTTTACGGACAAATATAACTTCACGGGAATAGTGATATACTATACCTATTAAAATATATAACATTATGTATAATCGAAATTCGAAATTGTTTAAAGTGTTTCTGAATTATTCTCATCAATCTGCCGGACAATCCGTCGCATCGGGATATGAATTTAGATTTTACTTTTTTTAGGAACATAATATTATTATACACGGCCGTATATTATTACGCGTGCACTTAACGATTTGTGCTGGTGTTCATTAAAAACGTTTACTCACGGCGCACCCGCAAACGAGTTTAATATTTACGTTTAGTTTTCACGCAGAAACTTTTTTTTTATCGTTTAAAATCTAGGATTTTTTTTTCGTCCTGTTTCTCGCTTTTTTTCACCCCCGGCATTAATGATCGTATCTCCGCTCGTACAACGTTATTTCCCTCTATCTCTCGGCATTAAATAACTATACACACACACACACACACACACGTGCTTACGCCCACGCACGTATACAAGAGTCGTTTCATTTTTTAAATGCTAGACACTCATTTTCTCGGTACCACTTTCGTATCTTTTTTTTTTTTAGATTTTTTGTAATACATATACATAGTTTTTTTTTCAAGTATTTATAACACTACATTTTTACACATTACACATTGTTGAAACACTGTACAGTCGAGATACGACGTGACGTATAATTTAAGTACAGAAAAAAAGTTGAGTTAAACAATAGTATTATAAAAATACATGTAGTTTGACTACTATATTATTATTAAAATAATATTATGATCGACCATCGACATTGCAGGTAAAACAAATTTTCAAATAAAACGTTTAGGTATAGGTACTTATGCCGTACACGTTGTCGTTACAAAAGTCGTAAGTTGATACTAAGGTTATGCCTTTCAAAGTTTTAGACTTTCAAATCTCCCTTACCATATGTATGATCAAATTTTGTGATTTTTAGATTCCGAGCGTGGCAAAGGAGCTATTGGTTTTACAATGCTGTTTATTTCTTTTTCTTTGTTTTTTGTTCTAGTTTTTTTGCTCCGATGTATAAGTGTAGCACTTTTTCTGAAGGCTCATGTTGTCTAGATTGTACAGTAAACAAGTTATTTTTTGATTTTCAAAGGCCGTTTTTAACTTAAATGGGAAAAAACGTAGGAAAACGTAATATTTCACGATTTACATTATTTTATAAAACATGGACGTTTTCTACCAGAAAAAATGATTTAATTGAAAAATCACAATTTACCTTTATTGCCACTTTTTTGATTTACTTTCTTAACTAATGATCACTAAAACTTTTGAGCCACTGTTGAGCTTTTAAGGAATTTTAATTTTTGGGAATTATATGCTGTAATTCGGTTTTAAATACACGTAGAGACTTGAAAATTGACAATAATACTTATATTGGACTTACTTAGACGTGGTAAAATTTTCAAAATCATACGACCTTTCTTTAGTATGCGTTTTGTTTCTAAAAAATGTACGGCACTTCAAATTATGTTTTATCGAACTGTACTCGGAATTGTCTTTCGTCAAGCAATGCTTTGTCATAATATATATGTTATATTATTATAAAATAATTAAATAAGCATTATATATTTTCTTTAATAATATTTGTTTAATATTGTACCTATTTTTCTATTTTTTCCGGTTTTTCACATTTGCTGGAAAAACTTTTGGGAAATCAAAAAAATGAACTCTTTGAAGTACCTCCCCAGTCAGATTTCCTTTTACAAAAGGTGCAATCATTGTAAATTGGAGAAAATTGCTGGTACAAAAGTTGACTGCAGAAAAAAAATTGTAATATTTTACTAATGTGCTTTGTACATTTTCCTGTTTTTTTCTGTTTTTCACAATTTTCCCATTTATTGGAAATACTAGAAAAATCAAACAATGACCTTCACATAGAGATAAAATTACCTTTCATAAAATTAGCTACACTTGATATATTGGAGCAAGATTATTGGTAGAAAAGTTTGCAAAACAAATCGACGGGCATTTTGCGATTAAAACAGTCCGAGCGAGCGATGGCTGGGTGTCTTGGTATACACAAAATGTATTTGTATTTTTCTCTATTTAGGTGAATGGGCGAAAAAAATGCAAACAATTTCTTTGGACACGGGTTCGAATTCGTGAACCCTAGAATTAAAATAGGTAGGTAACCATTCAATTACGACAAGCATACTTTAGAAAAGACAATATTTAGTTATTTATCTTATTTAACATAACATATTAAGTTCGCATAATATCAGAACTCTAAAAGATATAATTTCAAAACTTATTTAGTCCGCTCAAGTTTGACTTCACCATCTTTCTTAATTCGGCAAAATACATATGTTCAAAAAAAAAAAAAATTGAAAATTTGGTTTGTTTCACATACATTTTTACTCAAACGATTTTCATCAAAATTTGTTTTTAAAATTTTTTTATAAAAAAAAATACTATATTAACTACAATTTTTTTTTATTACAAAGTAAGACTCTTAATGAAATTCCTGTTAAATTTCCAAGCATTTCTGTTAAGTCAAACAATTTTATCACAGAGTACCTACCGAATACAAATTACGTATAAAACTCTGTCTAAATTTCATGTCTCTACGAATATTTTTTTACTGAATTACAACGAATAACAAAGTTGAAAAATAAGAAAAGCATTATTTTCATACATTTCCCGTTTTTCTTACATTTAATCTTGGTTTATCCCAGATATTATGAAAACTGCTTTGAAAATCAAGAAAATGATCCTCTAAAAGTACCATATGGAAAACATTTCCTTTCAGAAATGGTGCCGGGCGTATTAATCTGATCAAGATTTCTGGTAGAATTTTCGTACGCAGTTAAACAAATACATTGTTCGCTAAACTCAGAATCTAAAACAAAATTCCTTCAGATGTACGAATAATCAACTTATAGTATAATCTAGTAAAAATGTGCGAGGCAAATCGTATTTTTCATATTTAAAATATCTAACTCGATAAACGTTAAGTTTAGAAAAAAATATGTTGGTTAAAATTACTAATAAAATAGATGTACGCAAACCTACATAAACCATTGATGGTTATTGCTATTAAAAAAAAAATGTATTCTAAAGTTATATCACATATGCCTATACTAAAAAGGTTAAGGAAAATTTAAAATCATTTCAGAATTTATAGGAATGTAAGCATTCTCCCGAGGTCACCTGTCAGATATATTTAGTGTTACCTTTAAAAGGAAGCGTACTATATAATATATATATGTGTGTATTTTTTTTTTTTTTTTAGAGCTTTCAAATCGAATATATTATAAAACATGATTTTATTGTGGTCCTTTATGCAATACTCTACCCTTGATACCTTTTTATTTTTTACCATTCCGTGTCAGTATAATATTATTTAGGCTATATTCTTGCTAACACACTGTTCGCTCTTTAAATCCCAATTTTCGTAGAAATTCCGTGTTTTTCATTTTTACTTCATTCAAAATAATTCAACACAGTTAATTTAACAATACTATAAATACTATAAATAATGGATGAAAATCTTTGATTTTTTTCCCCCCGAGAAACAATATACTTCAATTTTACATATTTTACCAACTTAAAATGCTTCCTAAGGACCTATTTATCACGACCATTGATCAGATATAAAGACTAAATTTGTACAAAAAAATAAAAAAAGTAGAGTTGAGACTGCTGTTGGATGGTGTACCATTGTTGTAAACGAAAAATGGGAAAGGTATAGGATACCATAAGATATAGTTGGTTAATTTATATCTTTAAGAAACCATAAATTATTAGTAACAAAATACGACTGTAAGCGAAGTTTGGTTAAACATGCCGTAATTTTTATTATTTTTTTTTTAAAAAATTTAAACTTATAATATTTTATAAATAAAACTGCTATGCCAACGCTCGAATTCTTTTTACTATCAAATACAACTTAAGATGAACCCAATATTAAATTTTTTACTATTTATTCTTGGCCAAAAAAATTGTATTTACACAAAACTAAATAAAACCCTATAAAAGACAAAATGCCCATAGTAAATAACTCAAAAATGGTCAAATTATTTCAATATTTTTGCGTTTAGAAAAACGACGTTGGACGATTATTAGAAGGATTAAGTGAAATTTTCAGGTACCTAATTATATTCACCATATTCTTGTGTTTAACGAAACGTCCAGCAAATGATATTTGGGTGCAATTTGTTTTGGTCTCCTTACTATTACTAAACTCGTAAAATCGATAATTTCGTATGAAACCCGCCAACGAAATAACAAATACAATATTATACATTTACATTTTCATGATATACAGAGAATCGGCATTTATTTCAGCATCACTGAAATTACGTTACAAATGATTCGTTCTCACAAACAGAAATTAGAACGCGTCTTTGGTGTACCTGCACATAACACAAGTATGTTTAATACTTATATGAATGTCGTGATCTTTAACTCTCTATAGTTCGTAATATATATTGGCAAACTTGACCAAACAATTTATTACAATATACCTACGGTTATTTACATAGCTTTTATAGCTATAGCGCGCAGTAGTACAGACTAGCTGTGTCATCGTTTATAATAAATAACGAAATATGGCAAGGACTGTATACTGAAAAATAACAAAATAGTAGTTTTAATCAGCTGTCGTACTATCCGATATAATATTTTGTGCATAGCATATGAGTGTAATTCATTTCATAACACGATGGCACTATGCAGTATCGATTATTTCGTTCTTACCGATGTCGCTATCGACGGATATTTACCGCAGGTTATAATAATTATAGTAATAAAATTACTATAAATTATAATTATAAAGATTAAATCGAGTAAAAAAATTATTAATGTTAGTACGTCATAATTATTTATATATATGTCTGCGTATGCATATGTGTGTGTGTGTGTGTGTGAAAAAATACAAACGAATACATATTATAATAGGGTTCGGTTCGGGTTGGTCCGAGCTTGGATAATGTCAGGGGATGTATATATACTGCAGTAAGAAGTGCAGGCTATGTGCTGCACCTATATTATTAGTTATATTGTATATACAAAACACAATGGAAAAACCGAGACGTTTTGAAAATCATTACGTACAAATTTGATTAATTATATTATACGCATAATAATATATTACTGTGCTCACTGTAAAAATACAACATGATTTTTCGTTTGAAAAAATATCGGTCACGCGTAGTTTTTATGGTCGATATTAGGTACCTACTTATATTATTATTATTATTATTATTATATGGCAATTCTATTTTCAGATTAAAAATCGTCTAAAGAGCAATGTTATTATTAGTTAATAATAAAATATGCTATGATGTAGCGTAGTGCGTGTTCAATCTGAACGTATTTAGCTGGCAATTAAGTTATATCAATAATAATTAAACACAAAACGTTAATTCGACCCATGTAACTGTTTATTATAACACCTCGCGGTAGTTCTATTTTAAAAAACTATATAGGTACCTACTTATGTTTGAAATTGTTTAGTTATTCATATAGAGTCACACGTAGTATTATTATTCATTTTTATCTTTACATTGAACCGTGACTAATGGCAAGTACATTGTTACAATAACTACAATATCGTATGAAAATGATTGAACACACAAAAGTGATAATCAAAGTGTATTCATGAATCTATATTGAAGATATATTATACTATATACATTTTATGGGTACAAGGTACATAGGCGCAATTCGGGGGGCTATAGGTGGCTCATCGCCATCTGGCGAGTGTCAAGCCCCCTTTGAGAAACGAAAACCCGAACACGTTTAATTTAATGTATAATCACAGTGCAACATTGCCCTGTCTTCAATTGAAAAAAAAATAATTATCGAAGTTTATTGAAAACAACAGTCAATTGATTATTAGTCATTGATGAGATAAAAATACCTAATCAAAATATTATTTTATTTTTATTTTTTATTGTATGATCATATTGAAGCTGTAATCTATTCGTAATCATAATTTATGATTTGATCCACCTTGATTGATACTTTACTGAACGAATGTATCAAAAACGGATCATAAATTTAAGCTAAAAATTTAACATTATAATATATTTAATTATTAAGTACATGGACGTTATAAAAATGCGGTTTTTCGTTTCTTTTCAGAGAAGTTAAGCACATTGGCGCCGAGTTTCAAACATTTCGTGGGGAAGAGCAAATTAATTATTCTATTTTTTTTTTTTAGAACATGAAATAGTCCGTGGGATAATGATCCCGTTATCCACCTATACTCGACGTGGTTAAGCTTCTTACAAGGGAAAACTCAAATTGCGTCTATGACAGTGTATCCTACGGAGATCTAACAAACATAAAATTCTGTTCTATATTCTGCTCAATATTTTTAATATTTTTTTTTTTCAGTTACCCAAACGTTTTGCTATAGGTCTTATTATATTCTATATTTTTAAAACCGAAGTACAAACAAATTGAAACAAAAATAGTAACTATACAAATGAAATTAAAAAATTAACTGTATTATCATAAAGTATGAGTCTACATTAGTTATAAAAATTAATTTGTCAGATTTCCATGGGATACTCGGTATTTCTTGGAAAATTATCAATCACTTGGATCATCACTATTATAATACGCATTTGCCTTGAATGACGTCTCGTGAATGCAAATTGATGCTTATCAACGTAAAATTTAAATATTTAGCTTTTTCAATAGCAATTAACAATTTGCAATATTATAATAATATTGACCGGGGATTTTATTTTAAAATTAATAATATAGGGAAAAGTGTTTAAAAAATCGTTCAACGGGGTTTTATTTTATTTGGACAACACCTGTACTGTATACTTGTAGAGAACTGAATCTGCTCATATTAGGCCGGAATTATCCGAACGAAAATTGAATTTTGTGTTGGTACTATAAAAACGCCTATAATGCAACTGTACATTTCAGTAAGTTTGAAAAACTTTAGTCGTTTATATTAACCATCACTTACCTGATACGATGATGATAGTAAGATATAATAATATTATTTAGTCGAACGTCGATGATGATCGTAGAAAAATATATTTTTTTTTTAAATAGGTACACATTTAAATACCAACGACGATCGTAATTCATCGATTCAACGATGAAATAATATTATGATTAATAATAATATAATAGGTTAACGTACATTTTTTCTTTTACAAAATATTCAAATCAAAACATTCCAAACCAAGTAATCTGTACAATAGGACTCTTAATTTAATGGAACAAAATACGTTTGTATTAACAATTCATTTTTTGTATGTGACGTAAGTATTTGTATATATACGAGTATACGATTATGATTAATGCGCATAACATAATGTGACTGAACGTCTGATACATTTGAACCGCGTTTTGAAGAGAAAGGTAGACACACACTATACGCGCTTTTTATGTTGATTGGGCTAAAAAAAACGTCATGATAAACACAATAATATAGCCTCGCCTCGATGTCTTCTGTTTTTTGATTAATCATCCGAACAAAATGACTATATAAAACGGTACGCTATAATATAAACACTGGGGTAGGTACTTATTGATTTTAAAAAATATTAAGGTATACCTACTACAGAGACGGATTCAGGGTAAGATAACAAGGGGGAGAGGCGATTTCGGAAATTCATATAAGGCACACATTTATGATGAAAATCAAACTCAGAGTATATAACGAGTTTATAAAGTATAAATATTAAATATTTGGGAGAGAAGGAGGAGGGGTGATCGCCTCATCACTTCTTAGATTCGCCACTGAATTCTAATAAAACTGTACCTTAAACGAATTCAGAATTACAGAATAAAAATTGTAGTACCTATTACCTATTAGATAGCTACTAAAATCTACTAAAGGAGTGGTTAACTCCGTAATGCGGGTTGATTGTTTGACCATGGTGATCAGTGTTATCTATATCCATGGACCTTGTATCCCTATATCCTAAATTAAACTAGTGTAGAGTCCTATGGCATACTACTCGAAATATCTTTTAAAAATTATATTTTAAAGTGTTTTTCAACAAAATATTTAATTTTTCATAAAAATCATAAATTTTGCATGAATGGATTATAATATTCGATAATTAATTCAGAAGACCTCCCATTCAATAGTTAATTAACCACATTTTTAGTATATATATGAACTCTTTACCTATTCCTACTTACCTACATTTTACCTACACCATACTGATTTTTATAGTTAATGTAGACAAATTATTTTAACTGTTCTGTCAGTGGTTATTTTTGTGAGTTCTATAAAACGCTTTGTACATCTATGAAATTTCAAATGTGCATAATGAAAAACAAAAATATTGTGCACTTGCCATAGTATTCACTGTCCATCACTCACAATTATTAGCAATCGAATTTCTAATATATGTGTATGCACGACGAAAAGTCAGAATAAATTTCCATTGTGCTTTATAAGTATAAAACGTACTTAGGTTATTTCATCGTTTATAGTATTATAATAATTGTAAACTTTTTTCTAAATTATCAGTTTTTGAGTATAAATCGTTGAATCAAATCCATATCTTTCTCAATCTATAATGCATTTTTCTTAATCAGTATTTTTTATTTTCTCTTGGGGTCGACTTTAATAATTCCGTCCTGTGTCCAACGCTTTCCAACATTCCAAGTCTTACTCTTGGAATTTTAACCGCAAATAATTATTATAATAACACAAGAGTTTTTTCAGTGAGGCCCAGTACTCATATATATATATATATATTATACATGAAATAAAATAAAATAAATAAATAATATAATATATGAATAGCGTCAGATATATAATTTCGCTAGGGTTTATGAACTGTTCGACTCTGTCGGTTCAATCCGAAATGGCTCGCTGAACATGATCTATAGATAACCTATTTGCTATCTTTTTATACTCATCGCAGTTTTTTGGGATATAAAATCAAAACTTATAAACATTATCGAACAATATTAACACACACATTTAACTACAGTTAAATTATGTGTTACCGTATAATTAAAACCGGTTCTAAATTGATGGCAAATAACATAATAATATTACATCATACACTCGAGATTCATATGTTATTATATTATAATCTTATTATCTCTATCATTATCACACTCGTATACCAAACATTTGCATTTTAAATACATCCGATAAAATGCACGATAATAAACTACCTATATAATGAAATTCTTTGAAATTTTACCAACTGAGAATAATAATATTATATGAACATAAATATTCGTAAATTGTACACGGGCGAAATACTTGTATAATACGTATGTATAAATACGTTGTATTATATTTTGATTAATGAACAAACTTATCCGACGACGAGGGCAAAATGTATTATATCGAATAAATAAATAAAAAAAAAAACTCTCGAAAACTCGTATAAAGTGTTAAGTCATTTTGGCAATTTTCAGACGTCAACTGCACGAAGCGTCATGAAGTATGACAAAAAATCTAAAATGTGAGGGGCAAACTAAATTATGTTTACACGATTTTCTGAATTTACGATTCGTTTAAAAATATTTTCATAATAATCTCTTCACACTATCTGTAGCAATTATATTATAACCCAAGATGACCGGTAAATTATTAAAAGTTTAAAAACGCAAAAAAAATTTTTCTATATTTAGACAGTGTTTCTATGTTACAGCTATTTTCTCCTATAAATATACAAAATAGAGAAAAATGTAAAATGAAATATTTCCATTGAATACCGTAATATAAAATTATATGAGGGTTTGAAATTTTTAGTCGTCCTCTTGGGGGGGGGGATTTTGGGTTCAAATTTTGAAATTAAAATGGCAAACGGTATTCAAATTCTACAGATAGACGGAGTATTTGTTAAAATAAATGTTGGTGTTGAAATTTTTGATATTTCACTTTTTAGTTTGGGCAAGGGGAGATAGTAGTGAAATACTATGCGCTTGTGTGGTGGCACAGCACGGTGCGCGGTGTTTGCATATATTTATATTACACTATATTTAATAAAAATGTTTCATTTTACATTATTTTACATTTTGTATATTTATATGAGAATATAGCTGTTACATAAAATTCTGTACCCTCTGTATATAATATATATATATATTATTATACACACATACAGGGTTAATCAAAAATCTGAACACTATTCAAAACAATGCGAATGCAGTGCCACCGCACTGCTGATGATTATGTTTGTTTCTAAAACACTACCTATTATATAGCTCTTAATTACAGTTACTGAATGAAAAATAATCATTCTGTTGCGTGCAACGACACTCACAGTAATATAACATACCTACTCAGTATTCTCATAATACGGTATTTTGGCCAAGTGTGGTTGTTTAGTAGTTGCAGGTAATTGCCAATTTATAATACTGATGTGTGTACAGTATGGTCCTAACATGTATAACAATTATTTTGTGATGCCAATTTGATTAGTTGTCCGCTTAAACCAATTTAGAAATAACTGTAATTATTTTAAGTGTTAATCTGAACTTTATATATTTTTCTAATATAAATTAGTACATGATATTGTGTATTAATGGTGTCATTTCTTAAGCAATTATTTTTGTCATATTTTCTTTTTTTCCACCTGCAAACCTTTTTTGTTTCAGGAATAATTGTGTATTTTCTGTATTTGTCTCATTACTGTGGTTTGTGGAAAGCAGAAATAAAGGTTTTTTCTTGCATTTTAGTTTTTGATTTTTGATTTGGATACCTCTGTTGATAAAATATACAAATTTAAAACTGTTATTATGAATGAGTATGGTAATAAAATAAAATATAAGGAAATTAGTAAAGACCTTTAAAAGACAAATCAGATAATAGTATGTATAACACATAAACTTTAGGAAACATAAATTTATCAGTGATGATGTTGATGGTAGTCGAAATAGGTAAAATTTCCTAGGTGCCATAAAAACATAATTGAAAAAAAAAAACGATTTGAGAAAACGTAGGAAAACGTACGATTTCACGATTTCATTATTTTATAAAAACACGGACGACGTTTTTTACCAGAAAAAATGATATAATCGAACAATCACAAGATTTTTTTTAATTTACTATCTTACGGTATCATTACCAAAACTTTTGAGCCACTTTTGCGTTTTGAAGGAATTTTAACTTTAGGGATATTTTGCTGTAATTCGGTTAGAAATACATGTTGAGACTTGAAACTTGGTAATAATACTTATATTGAACTTACCTAGACGTGGTAAAATTTCTAAAATCAGACGAACTTTTTTTTAATAAGCGTTTTGAAATCAAATAAACGAAAATCGCAAAAACAATTACGGCACTTCAAAATATTGTATCATCGAACTGCACTTGGAATCGTCTTTCATCAAGTAATGGTTTATTCTTACTTACAGATATAAATGAAATAACTTTATGAATCCTACTTTCCCAACTTCTCATATATGACAGAGGTCGCTCCCATCCCCAGTATCAGCCCTTTTTTATTTACATATTCATTTACTTTATTAAATATGTATGCATTTATGGTTTAAAGGTGAGTCATAGATCCATTAAACATGAAAACATTGGTTGACTATTATTCATACAATAAATACCTACATATACCGTTTTCTAAAATATTTAGATTTTTGACTTATCAATCACATAATACTGATCATCATTCATTATTATCGGGTCACACATAAATTAATATTAATTTAATACTTAAAATTTTTATTAGTTTTCTCCAAAAATATCTGGGCTCCGGGAATAATAGTTGTAAAAAAAAAAAAAACTATCAGAAAAACAAGTTCCTGGTTACAGATGTTTTGTAGATACTTTTGAACTTTATATTTTATTCTGAAAATACTCGGGAAATTGTATGTTTATTTAACGTTTTCCATCTAAAGCTAGTATTACTATAAATTTGGATTATTTTATATCTTGAGGAGGCCTATCGTAAGATATTTTCCACCCAATAGCGATCATTTTATAATAGTATATGTTGACGATAGTTAATTAATTTTACCACATCAATTTCTTTAAAATTTTATGCCACCCTAAGGTAACGTATGACTTGCTTGAACTCTAGCAATGAGTTTGATTGTAAACATTGCAATAATATTTTTTTTTACAACAAATTTCGAAAATGTGTTTGCATCATATGAACGGAAGGTCCATCTGCAGTTATATAAATGATTAATGAATTGAATACATATTTGAGTTCAGGTATGGACATATCGAGTACGTATCTAAAATTTTAAACTACCTACTTGGTAAAATATTATGTAAACTAAGTAACTATATCATTTACTAGGACGAACCTTTCTGTACCCACGGATGTACCCAAGTCTCACATTTTGGTTAGATTTCTTTGCATATGCAGCATGTTGAATAACCGATTTCATGACTTTTTTTTAGATACTGAGCCTATTTTGATATTTGTAATTATATGTGTGTGTGTGTGTGTGTGTCATGTGTGAGTTTATAAATAACTTTCAAATCAGAAATCTTACTCCGGTTATCAATTTCAAGAGTAGTTTCTGATAGATAATATTATCTAGTTATTGACTGACAATTTAAAAGTCCATTTTTTATTTCTTTATAATTTTCTTAATTAATGGAAAAAACAACGGAAAGAACGTTTAGAATATCGGTAATATATTTTTACGATAACAATTAAGGTTATTTTTCATTTTGTTTTTTGTTATAATTCAGTTAACAATAATCACGGAAACCCCAAATTTTCATCTAAAACTTATATTAGAATTTTATATTATATTGGCACAAATTTTTCTTCTTCTTAGAAATGTATAAAAAATTAATATATGGTTAAAAATATCGAAAATTCGTAATCATTGTTTCTTAATTTTTTTTTATATAAGCGTTTAATTTAAAGTTTACGAAAAAAATACGACAATTCTAATTTTTAATCTATTTCGTAGTTATATATATTAATACACTTCTGAATTTTGTTTTCTTATTATATTCTTAATTTAAAAAAAGTCCTATAATTCGTGACTAAGATAACTTCAAATGAAAAATCAAAAACTAATGCCGTGGTTGCACAGCGGTGCCGTTTAAAGAATGCAATTTATTTTAATTATAGGTACACAAAGTTGAATATTATTCCCGCGGTAAATTATATTGAAACATTTCATCGCGATGATCTTTTATATAATTATACATTATAGGTACGTATCGATAAAATTATTAAATATCCCGTTTTTGCCTCTCCAATCGTACACCTTATAGGTACGTAGTTATAGTATTACGACAGTGTTTCATTATTGCGATTTATTTATTTTTTCGTGTGCAGCCTCGTCATCGAGTTCGCAAAATCTCTAAGTACGATCGAGAAACGTCGTTGTCGGAAACGTGAGAGCCGGAGAAAAAAAACGGTTACATCCCATGTACTTTCGCGCGGCGCGTTTTAAAATTAGTATCCACAGTTAATTATACATACACATGTATATTATATTATAATTATATATGTATATATTTTAAAATAAAAAACACACTAAACGATGCAGGTACCTCCGTTGAATATTATATATGTATATTAAATAAGTACCTAGGCATGTAAAAAAAAAAAAAAAAAAATAAAAAACTAAATACTAAACAGCTTTACGGACCGTGACCGTTTTTGCGCTAATACGATACAAAAAAATAGTAGATAATAATGATTATAGTTAAATAATTTCATATGTCTTACCTTTGTTTTACCCCGACGTACTCGTGATTATAATTATATTAACTCCAATGACGTAGCCAGATAAAAATTAATGGGAATTAATTTGGAAATCCTGTCATTCGCTAGAACAATTTATTGTAACATAACTATTTCATCTAATTATTCTAAATTTAAATACGAACCAGACTAAAATTAAAGTTATTACAAAACGATATTTAATCTTGTTAAGAAGTTATTAGCTAGAATTTATAGAATTGATAAGTAGCTCACTACATAGAGTATTCTAAAAATGTCTAACAAACATGTGTCATGTGTGAGTATTTTCCGACATAGCTGACAACTTTGATCTTTGCCACGGTGAATATATATTTAAAAAGTGGCAAATAAAATCGAACAAGTATCAAATAAGGTTGTTAGAGCTTAGAGATATTTGACTTAAGTGTAATATTATAGATGCGAAGTGCCGACTTCACGTATAAATTCCTGTAAATTCTAAAAATGAAAAAGTATTTAAAATAGAAAAAAAAATTGAGAGGTTTACAAGACCCCTCTAACGAATTCAACTATGTCAAATAAAATATTCTAAAATAACAAAAATGATCAAGTAATTTTATTTAAAAATTATACATGTTATAAAAAAATGTCCGTATGTTAATCAAATTTTTTTTTTGGTTTTAAACATCTTTTGTTGATTTTAAGTGCATCAAGTCTCGAGTCCTAATAATTATAAAGATACTATAATACATTATTGTCATTCAATTTGATGATAACCAAAAAAGTATGGGTAAGTACCTCGTATATGGTGTGAGATTTAAAGTTTTTAATATCAGAAGAAAAATATATTGTTTATGTTACAAAAAGAAATTAACGTTTGCCGTGTAAATGGTTCTATGGGGGAAAAAATCGCCTTGTTTATAGTAGTCGTTACAGCGCTTTTCTTTTCAAACGATAGTCAACTGATATTGAAGAACGAAACGTCATCGTCTGTTACGTTTCAACGGTGCTTTTGAATACCAAGAGTTTATTTAACAAAATATATGTCACTGCAGTTCATCACTGTATAGTGTTAATTTTGTATTTTACTATATTTATGCCGTGTGACGTCTTTAGACTACACAAAATATTTTATCACGCAGTGCTTATAAAATAACTCCTTGTGAAGTTCGGCTTTAGCGGATTCAACGAGATTTGTTTTTTATTTGACAGTCTCAGTATGCGTAGTTTACCGCCGCCGTCTGTCTACCTCTACACTCTATATGCACAGCTGGTGACGACGGTTGTATAATACACCAAGTGAACGTAAAAATAAGTTTTTTTTTGGGAACAAGCGAAAACAAATGTGAAATGGACGTAGGCCAACAGTGCGGCACTATAGCTTTGCTCGGGTGCCAATCCTAACACATCAAAAAAAAAAAAACTACCAGGAAAAAAAGTAAAAGTGTAAATTGAAATCGCGGGTCGTCGTTTATTTGTACTCGCATTCTATAATTTAATTCTGAGAAGATTAAAATAATGAAAAAAAGACGGGCATACTTTGCACGATGGGTGGGCCACTGCGGTGAGAAGTTAGGAAGGTAGGATAAAAAGGGGAATTTAATGTATATCTGTATGCAACGTTTATTAATCACTAATAAAAAACCATTTTGAGCTGAACTTGGTTATACATGTTTTAAAAGGTTCCGTAATATTTACGATTTACGATCAACATTTGACATTAAAACTCTTAAAAAATAAAAGAAGAATACTAGGTACATTAAACTCATCTTTTTCTTGTTGGCCATTAATTAATACTGAATCTTCTATTAAATTTTCAAGCATTTATACACAAAAAACTTACAAAAATTAAAATGTCTATAAATAGCTCAAAAATGGTCCACATGTTTCATACATTTACCACGTCTAGAAAAGAAAAATATAAGGTTTTTTCCAAATTTCAAGTTTCTCCGAACATTTTTCTACCAAATCATAACAAAAAAAACAAAATTGAAAATAATAAACGCATTATTTTCATACTTTTTATCGTTTTTCCTACGTTTTTCACAATTATTATGAAAACCGTTTGGAAAATCAAAAAATTACTTTTTAGAAAAATATATAGTAAATAAATATATAAATAAAAAATGTATGTATAAAAATAAAAAAATAAATTAATTAATAAATGCGTCACCTGGAGTATTATGATAAGTGTACTGTACGACCGGTGTTCGGTATTGGCGATCTATCATATATATATGTCGTGGTGGCAGTAAAAGATGAGATATAGGGCGAACAGCCAGTTCGACGGAATGATTAGTCTACCGACAGCTGAGACCGATGCACTGTAGGTATATCGCTGATTCTTAAATGCGATAAATTAAGCCAAAATTATTGTAATTTTATGACCTTATTTTCCAAAATTGATATTTGTTGTTTTTTTTTTTAATAAAATTATTCAAAACGGAAAAGCAAAAAATCAAAGTGCTTTATAATAATAAAATTATTTACAAAGGTTCCAATTACTGCGTTCGATAGGTAATAATACAAATCGCCGTAGGGCCCGAACAACCGGTTTCGAATTAAAAATCCATCATCAAGTATATCACAGACAAAATGTGAAGAGTCGCGTTTTACATGTGATATATTTGATGATGAAATTTTAATTCAAAACCGGTCGTGTAATACACTTATCATAATTGTCCAGGCGACGCATTGATTCATTTATTTATTTTACTTTTATAGATACACTGAGGATGGTGTGCACAATAAAAAATCATCCAATATTAAACGTAATGACATAATATTATAGTTATATACTTATTATAAAGCGATTTTATTAAATTTGTATTATTCTTATTATTTTGTATTTTTTACATAGCTTCGCGAGCCATTTATACTATTAGCTTCTAAAACTATGCTAAACTCTGTCAATCTCTATATATGCTATACATTAATCCATTTCAATCAGGAGTGAGTAAACTCCATCACAAGTTCTCTGACAGAACCTATTTATCCATTTCCAGCGTGATCCCGTCCCTCCACCCTAACTCTTCCCATATGGTCACCTTCAGAATAGTCTATCATAGTGGCAGCTCGTGTATAGGGACGATGGGACGCTCACTCTCTTGTTAAAATTCTAACAAATTATTTATTAATAAGTTAGATATTGATTTAAATATTAAAAATTATTTAGATTTACATGCAATTTAGGTAACAGTGCACAGTTTAGGTATCATCTTATCGGGATTTGGACAGGGCGCTCGTCACTGAGCGTTTAGTGATGAGTACGACTAAATAGAAACTATCGAGCAGTTTATCGAACAATGGGTTCATCGAGCTATATCGAAAGATTTATCTGTGATAATATGCCATGTATGTTATGAGCAAAAAAAAAAAATTATAATTATGATTATGATAATTATTATTTTCTTTGATAGTTCGGTAAAAAACTATCGAATAATGTTTTGATTGTTCGATAAAAAATATTATCAAATACTTTTTCGATAGCCAAAATTATTCAGTTGTGCTCATCACTAGTGACGTTGTCAAACACCCGTTATATTTATACAATCATACGATTAAAATACAAAAACAAAATAGGGGGAATTCGGTAATAATACGGCTGTCAGGGTGACAAAAATAATCGCTCGACATGCAAGCGGAGTATGGACTGCGGAACATTATGGAAAAGCTAATGTTATTACTAGCTATACAGGATTTCTCATGATGATCTGTCACTTGAAATAACTTTTGTTCTATTCAATAGTTTTGATGTATATTTCTTTTAAATAATTAGTATGTATACCTCTGCGCTAGAATTTATTATTTTCTTGCGGGTGAGGGGGATTTAAAAAAAACAATTTTAAATTTCATTACAACTTTTTTTAACAATTCAAATAGCCATTTTGTAAAATAGGTTTATACAAATATTGTTTTTCAACATAAATGAATATTATTGTTTTACTTTTCCAAGAATAAACCTATACAATGATATTATTACTGCATGTGATTAACTCACGGAAAAGAAAATTATTCAAGTAACCCCGAGTCCCTGATTAAATATTGAAATAGAATAACTATTAATTTATTATTGAATAATTATTAAATATAATAGTAATATAAATATTCATATTTAATCAACTAGGGATAAAAATTTTTGTTGCACATTTAATTGCAATATTGTATATGAACAGAAAATTAAAATTGAAGTACTCGGATAAGATCAACGCCTGATCTAAAAGGACCAATCAAAAAAGCGAAAAATGGTAAAAGTGAATACATTTGTCACTTTAACATAGATTTTTATGCAAAACATAAGGGGTTACGTGGCTGTGATGTAAAACTTGCTAGTTTTTGTTTTCCTTGTATATATTTTGAAGATGATATTGTGGAGATCAGAAAAAAGGAGTAACTCATTTCGGTCACTCATCTGAATAAATTAAAAAACACCAGAATTCTTTAGTACATTTACAAAATGAAGCAAACCTAAAAGTACTTGGCACCATAAATATTCTCGATAAAATGAACTCAGGTTACAAAATTGCAATTCAACGCCATAATCAAGAAGTAGATTGTATCTACATATGATCAAAATCGTGATATTTTATCGTTATAGTTTTAGTTAATCATATTAATTTGATATGAAATAAACGGTCAATCAGTAGAATGTTTTTGGGGATTTTCAAATCCTGATGGATATTTTAAAAAATACACCAAACAAACTAATAGCGCAAACTGCAGGATATCGAATTTGTCAAATAATGCATGTTTATAATATTATTTATTATTATTAATTTATTTTAAAATGATAGACATGCATCTAATATACAAGAAAAATATTTGGAGGACACAAATTTAGACGGTACAAAACTAGACGATACAAACCCGGATCGTAAAATATTGGACGGTACAAATCTGGAATAAAAAATTGTATGACAGAAATACTTTAAAATTTCACACGAGGTTCTATATAAGTTTTACTTACAGGTCGTTTATTGTGGAAACTATTATTAAGAAAGTTATGGAAGTTTGAAGTTTGTTATAATTACGCTATCGCCTTAAATACTTAGTTGTTTTCTCGCGTTTGATCGTGGCTAATTGAGTAACGTGTGAGTTGTAGAACCTGCCGTCTAAAGTTTAATTGACCTATCTAAACAAATTTTTGCGAAATTTGACTTTTATATTTTAGTTTTTGTTTTTATATGCATTAAAAAAACCAAAGTTTGATGGAAACTATAAAAGTTACGAGATTTCAAAATATGTATTTCCGAACACCGCTCTGAATCGTTTTTTTCTTTTAGCGATGGTTTTTCGAATATCAAAATTTTTTTTAAATATTAAATTTCAAATTTATACCGTCTAGAGTTTTACGGATTTCAAAATTTGGGTCTACGTCAAAACCTGGAATGTAAAAACTAAGACGGTAAAAATCTGAAATTTTGAAATCTATAAAAATCAGAACGGTGCAAATTTGGATGATACAAATCTGGAATTTAAACATTTTAAATCCGTAAACATTTGGACGGTACAAAATTGGAATACAGAATTTTGAAATTCGTAAAAATCTGGACAGTATAAATTTGAAATTTAATGTTTAAAAACTCCCTCACGTACAACTTATAAAGAACCTTGCGTTAAATGTTCAAGTATATCTCCGCCATACAATTTTATATTCCCAGATTTTTACGATCCAGTTTTGTACCGTCTAGATTTGTATCATTGTACCGTCCAAGTTTTTGCACGGACCCCCATTGCTAACGAAAAAATGATTCTGAGCATAGTTTGGTTGATAGTGATACTTTGTCAAAAATGTGTATGTCCTAGTATGGTCAAATAATTACATATTATGCATTACACGTTTACTTTAATAATATTTGTTTAATAGTGTACCTATTTTCCCGTTTTTCCCTATTTTTGTTTTTTTCCGGTTTTCTCATACTTTTCCCGGTTTTTACCATTTATTGGAAAACTCCTGGAAAAAATCAAAAACCGACCTGCTTAAAGTATCTTGCCAGGCCGATTTATTTTCAGAAAAAGTGCTACAGTAGATAGCTATTGTAGTTAATCGGAGTAAAATTGCCGAAGGAAAAGTTGTGCACCGGAAAAAAAAAAATAAACATCATTGTAAAACCAATACGTTCCTCGCTCGGCGCTCCACTCAGAATCCGAAACAGGTGTCAGGTAATATTGTTATTGTAATATATTCGCGGACGACGGTTTTCGGCGCATAACCGACGATAATAAACGTGTCGATGGCCGTCGTTGTCGAGAAACGTCTACCGTTAATATTTTTCGCGCGCTCGATAAACATAATGCAACACTGTGAAACAATAACACGTGCAATATTTGAACGGTGACAACAAGGTATAACAAGAGCGACGCGGTCGTCACGCGTGTATAATATGAGATACGGGCAGCGGTTTAGAAAAATCGGCAACGCATTTATCATTTATAATAACATATTGTGTACATTAGAAAAAGTATTGGGACGAACGAGGGGGGAAAAAAAAACAAAAAAAAAAAAAAAAACGGCCGGGACAAATTAGCGTGGGAGAAAAATCACTATGCGTACAATATATATTATATACGCGCGCGCGGACGCGACTCGCCGTTTCCAGGTCGTCGGTCGTCGGCCGTGTACGGTTGTGGTTAGGTTTTCACGTCGTCTGCGTATTATAACATCGTCCATTAAGACGTACACGGTTAACGTTTACGTTCGATCGGCGGCGGCGGTCGAGGAGAAGACGACGCGCGACGACGGGACACGGGTAGGACAGGCAGATAGGCGGGCCGGCGGGCAGGCGGGCGGGCATGTACGTGGGTAACCTACCCGTGTACACCAATAACGTAATATACGCATACGCTCTCCGCGGGGCCCATTAGTACGCATTATAATGTAATCCATACTGAACGTGTAAAATAATCATTTTTCGTCCGCCGCCCAGAGATAAAATAAAAAAAAAAAAAAATAAAAAATAAAATGTATATTACATTATATTATAATCGTCGTAACGAGAATCCCACCAGAAATAACATATTACAATATTGTAACGCCGGGTATTATACGTTTTTTTTTTCGACCCGGCCCGGACACGAACACCGTCGTCGTCGGTAACCGGAGACCGCAGCGCGGCCGCGGCAATCGTCTCGATTCGTTGTAAACGCATGTTTCCGCGTGACGGACAAATAAATAATTTCCTACGCCGCCGCCGCTCAACGGCCGAGAGATTTACGGGTTTTTTTTTCGAATTTTCGGTTCGGCGGCGGCGACGTGTCGTACCGGAGTATAAAATACAACGTTTTGCGTTTCGGACCGCGGCGGTATAAT
This sequence comes from Cinara cedri, assembly GCA_902439185.1. Taxonomy (NCBI): domain Eukaryota; kingdom Metazoa; phylum Arthropoda; class Insecta; order Hemiptera; family Aphididae; genus Cinara; species Cinara cedri. The sequence continues at coordinate 948,584 of CABPRJ010001443.1, read as the reverse complement.
AATATTATAATACTTTAAACAGCTGCCGGTACACCGCGGTAATGCGCGGCTAGGCCGTGTCTGCTGCCCACGAAAACGGGGGAGAGGGGGGGGAGGTAGGGGAGAGACCATTCGAATTTACGACATTTCGAACAAGACGAAAAAAAAAAAAAATAAAAAAAAATAACGATAATACGCGTACATTTATACAGGTAACCGATCGCGTAGGCGGTATAATAATACTACGCATATTTTAATACGGGTCTCGGAATAATCGATAAGGCGTTTTCCGTTCCGTCGCAATTATTAATAATATTCGTGTTTCGGTCGTCTCCGCGGCAAATTACGTTTTCGTTTTAATATATTATGTTCATAATAATGATAATAATATTATGAATCTATTAGTATAAATCGTCTTATTCTTTCAACATACCTATATTATAATATCGTATATCATACATGACGAAAAATTCGATATTACTCGGACTGCCGGAATGTCACTATATTAAAATAATATTATAATAATTCGATATCAACAACTAGTGTTACAGTTTTTTTTTTTTTTTTTTTTGGTAACACGGCGGTCACACCACGGAATAATCGGACGAAATATTATTGTGTACGTTTTCAACTCGAATAAATTAATACAATTCGGTTTTAATAAGCTAAACGTCATTATTGCGTTATACGTAAAGGTACGGAGTGTGTTTCACTCGAATGACGGGTCTCCTTCTTCTCCTCCGCCGTCATCCCGACTGTACGGGGCCGGCCACCCTCGTCCGAAACTTCCACTTGACCCGAACCCCCACATCGTTTTCGCATACACCCGACGTCCTTTTATCGTTCTTGATCGCGTCCAACCATCTATTTTTCAGTCATCCTCTCGCACTTTTTCACCCTACGTTTATTTTCAATATAATATTCTTACGGCCTCTGATTTCTCTCTCCTCGTGACATGCCCACCAAACCATTTCAGTATATTTTCTCCAGTTTTGTCTCTATTATTGGAGCCACGCTTAAGGTATCTCTTATGATGTACCCATTAATTATTCTATCATCTCTCGTCACTCCACTCATATGCCTAAGCATTTTCATCGTTTGTACACTCATTCTCGGAGAGCCAATCGAAACGCTGACAATCAAACTAAGGAATAGTACGAAATATCGATAGATTTATCTAACCGTCGACTGCGACTACATCGAAAACAACGAATTATCGACAAACCAAAGTTTATTATTATCAAAGTGAATATTGGCAAATTAAAATGATGTATTGCATTATAGTCTAGTGGTTAGGGCAGTAGGTGTGTTAGATTAGGTTGATTAGCGTACCAGATCCGACACCCGGCGTCACGGCAATGTTTTTTGCGTTTTTATTTTTCGTAATTTCGGATGATGTTTTCAAAACCTAAATGGGACGTTTTCATAATATTACGATGCATTTTTTTTTTAAAATATTGTAATAATAATTGCATTGTGGCCAAAAACGTACCGATTCATTTATTACTACAATTTTGTATTCAATTTGAAATTAATTAATAATCTTTAAATAATATTAGTCATTAAAAATGAAATGTAATAAATAACATAATTATATTATGATCTTGTTATTTGGATTACTTACTTATTTTTTTTTTTTCGAAATATAATATTAATTGCATTCAAATATTATTCATGAAGGTATTATATCAAACATGTTTTGACGGACGGTATTTCATACTTTTCAATATTTCAATAACCAATGTTATAAACCTGTCAATATTTCGTACTTTTCGATATTTCGACTATCCGAATTTTAACCTGTCAACGTTTTGTATCACACCCCTCATTCTCTATTCTATTTTTGTGTTTACCACCCAAACACTCCTAACCATACAACATAGTCGGTCTCACCACACTTTTGTAGAGCTTACTTTTAAGTTACATTAGATTCCTCTTGTTACATAAGAAACCTGACGCTTCTCTTTACTTTATCTAACTACACTTAAACTTAAAACACTAAACCTGTTTTACATCTTCGTAAAAGCCACCTTTATTTTGTAAAATAGATCCTAGTTACTTTAAACCTCGCCTTTTACTTCAACACGTGTTTTCATTAGCTTTATTGCTTTGTCAGTCTCTTATCATATTCCTCCAGAAAAAATAATGGGTAATAGAAAATAATTGAGCCGGATGGATTTAAAACTCAAAGAATTATTTTAGTGAATATCCACTTCGTATCAACTTTCTTCCCCTAAAAAAAAAAAAAAAACTCTACAAACAGATAAATCAAATAATTCTCTTAACTAATTACGAGTTTTACCCAGTATCCCTCAATTCATTAGTTTTTCCTACGTATAAAATAAAATATTTTGTAATATAATCCACTTGGTAATTCAATTATATAGGTACCATTTACTTTATAGTGGACACAGTAATCAAAATCATATTCTACTAAATGTCCAATGAGCTTAACTACATGTTTCTTTGGACACGAAATTTATTTATATTTTAATACAAATATATTTTTTAATTTACTTCGGATGGTTGTATTTCAGTTTATTTTTGTGATTGAATACGAATTGTACTGATAAAAGTCACTTGAAATGAAAACGACTTAATTCTAAACATAGGTGTGAGTTTAGATTTTTAAGTAGTATAGACGCACCACGAGTGTTATCATTTTTAAAATAGGTTCAAATGATGTATTTTGGTATTTCCCAATCTTCCTACGCGTATAGTGAACCCCGTTTCGGTCAAAGTCCGGTTGAAATTATACTTCGTGTTACAATATTTAAAACAAAAAACATTACACTTTTACGTATAGCTCAAACGGTTAGATTATGTTAGGTTATCGTTATTGCTATAAAATAATGTAATTGATAATTGCTTTCGTGTTGATATACATCGATTTTTCGGGAGTAATATTACAATGATATATTCCTAGGCTACGTGCAAAATAGAGTTATATAATTTAACGAACACAATAGTCATATACTCATATCCAACGAGGGAACAAAATAATGTCGTATTTTATAATGTCAATGGCGTTGTCACGTGTTGTCCCACGGTGTTATTAGGTATAAATCAATACCATGTTGTAAGTATTCCAAATAAAGTATTTATTTAAAGTCTCACCGTTCAAATATTAATTGGTGTTTTTTTTTTATATATACGATTATATCACAGTGAGTACGATACGATTCGTAATCATGTATTACAATAATACTATACTCTTACTTAAATAAATAACATATTATATTATAAGGGCGTACCTATAATATTATATACTTTGAATTTTATTTTCCTTATAAACTTGTATGCACCTGTATTATTTGACGGATTATAATTCAATTTGTATTTATATTTTTATTCATTACCTACGTCACTTTGAACTCGTTCGTTAAATATAATAATAAATCGTCGATCGTGTGCACTTCTCCCGATGAAATCATACTATTATATTTTATAGTAAACCTGCACTGCAATAATATTCGCATTGTACGTACTGCGCGTCGTACTAGTTGTGTGTATTAAATTTTCAAAGGAATCGCTGCAAATTACATATATATATATAATGTATTCTGAGAGGTAGGGATTGGTCGACGTCGTATGAAAGTACACTGAAAATGATGAAGAAATCTTCTTTAAAGAAGTCGAAACGTATATATTTTTTATATTTTAAGATTTTTAATTAATCTATTTTTAAAAATACAAATTTTAATTTGATTTAATAAAAATAATTTTTACATTTCTGGTTTAATTGTGTATGTTGGTTGATACCGCAATAGAATAGTTCATAAGTAGAAAAGTTTTGAAGATTCACAACAAAAATGCACGGTAGATACGGTTTCATTAAAAAAAACTTAAATTACCCATAACTTAAAAACCAAAAAATGGTGTACTTTCCTACCATGATAGTCGGTCACTTCTCCAGAACACATTATATATACATGTATATTGCATATTATATATCCATTATATTTATTTATTTATCATATGGTATGATAGACAATTTACTATACATACTTTGAAATACAAAACACACTAAAATATAAAGTAAAAAAGATGTCTTAGGATAATAGAAAAGGGTGCAGACATTGTTATAGGTAATTCAATATATATCTGTAAGCAATGATAAATCATTGCTAACGAAAGAACTATTCTGAGTGTAATACAGTTAATAGTGATGCTTTATCAACAATGTATGTGTCATATTATAGTAAAACAATTAAATAGGCATTATATATTTTCTTCAACAATATTTGTTTAACATTTTATTTTTATATATTGTATATTTCCCCGTTTTTTTCTCTATTTTTTACGATTTTTCCCATTTATCGAGAAAATTCCTGGGAAAATCAAAAAATTACCTCCCTAAAGTACTTTCCCAGTCAGATTTACTTTCAAAAAAAGTGCTATAATTTTAAATTGGAAAAAAAATTGCTGGTACAAAAGTTTGCACAACAAATCGAGTGGTATTTTGCGATTAAAATAGTTCGAGCGAGCGATGACTTGGGTCTCTTGGTACACCAAAAATGCATTTGTTTTTTCCTTGTTAGGTAAAAGGGGAAAAAAATGCAAACATTTTTATTTCGAAACACTGGTCTGAACTCGGAATGCCTGGGATAATATGCATAAATAACCATTAGATCACAACTAATATGCTTGAATATACAATATAGAGTTATTTAACATAACATATAATATCGACATAATATCAAGTTCGAACTGGTCCTGTCATAGCACTTTCATAATTATCAAAATACTATATTATTACGATCACTATTGAGGATGCTACACACTGGGACAAACCAAAGATGGGTCATGAAGATTGTTGTATAACTCATCCACCCTTGAATATTGGCCATTTATTCGATAGATTTAATGTAGCAATATGATATATTCGTATTATTTAATTATTTATGAGTTGAATAATTTTATCAAAAAAACCACGTGGAGCGCTGGTGAATCATTTATCCAAAACTTGGCAAAACTTTGGTATAACTTGTATAATATGTGTTTCGTGTATCTACTATATTAATAATTTCTGTATAGTCTATTTTAGTATTTCTTCTATATAACTGTTCTATATTTACTATAATCTACTATTTTACCTTTTATTTAGTGGTAGTTTTTACCGAACTCAAGAGGGGGACAACAGTGGTGGAATTTATGAGGGGTTTGTGGGTATAATTCTGAAGCTTTATTAAATACCGAATGTAACTTAGATTGTTAACTTGTAATAAGAAGTGAAGCTTCAATCCACCTTTTAATTCGACTCATGGGCATTATCTTTTATCACTTTTATATTGTTATAACCGTTAGGTATATCAGTGTAATATTGTTAATAATCACGATCTTGGTCACTGAGTCAATAATAATTACAAGAGGTTAATACAGAGGAGATAGATAGATTCCCAGCCTTATCTACTATGACCGTAAAACAAAATAAAAATAAAATTGATAACCAATATACTTAGTTTAATCAACTATCAGTCATATAAATAAAAAAAAATTGAAATAAATAATAAATGATGAAAAAATAAATATTATTTGTATACCTATTATGTGTATACGTAATGTGTAAACAAAGTCTGGAGAGTGGGGGCTATCACCCCTATCGTCTCCCCCAAAAACGATTACATTAGATTAGATTTGTCTAAATACCGAGTCTGCGAAATTCAGTTCATACCAGTGTGCTGGTACATCGTGTATTAATATTGTCATTCAATGCAATGTGTAGCGTTCTCTTAATTATATAATAATATAGAACCTGATTATTTTTTCGCTGTTTCGTCGATCGTATTTTTTCTATACCAGTTTTACTAAATCGTTTAATTTTGCTACTGATCTTATCTATTCATCGCCGGTAACTCTCGTCAATCTACAACACTACAGGTCCGTTATTTAGTTGAATATTATTTTGTACTCCTATACTATAGAATCGGTATATAATCGTATCCATTAAAAATGTAATGGACTTGCAGACTAAACTATAATTAGATATCCGATTGTGTACACATATTAATTTGTATCTATTAATAATATTAAAAATCATAAAATCACATCGAGACAATTTATTATTACTCATCGAATGCATTTAGCATGTCATACAACATATAAAAAAAATGTAATACATACCACCAGCTAACTTTCGTGATAAAACCAAGGTCTACGGCTATGCTTTAAATATTATGCATATACTTATAGTTATAACCAAGGTGCGGATTACAATGCAAATTGCATTTATTTATGAATGTCCTAAAGCGATACTTTTAAGCACAAAATTCGTTTCATATATAAAATACCTAAAATATGTGATTTATTTTTATGTTTTTGCATTTGTAGAACTATTATATTTTAGGGAACTTTTTTGACATTTCAAGTGCAATTTTAGGTTTTTAAGACATTTTTTCTTAATTTTACAAACTTCTTAGTATTATCAAACAATTCGATAAAATTAATTTTGATTTTCATATAAAAGAAAAAAAAATCATACTACTATTTTTAAAATGTATTGTACATAAATTTACCGATAGTTCCACATAATTACTATGCCAGCTGCAACAAAAAAACGATAATCTATTTATCGAATTGTAATGTTGTTGTAATGTAGTCGTGTAATTTGCTCTATTTTGTTTAGTAAATTTATATCCCTAATAAAAAAAGTTTTTTTTCAAATTTTAAAATAATTTTTAGAACATTTTTACGAAATTGTTTAACTTTATTTTTTATTTAAGTACATTAAATTGTATTTTTAATTTTTCTTGTCTTTCAGACTTTTGAAGCATTTAAATCCGCACCCTAGTTATAACATGTAATCTAGATAATATCTAGTATATAGACTGCAAGAAACTTTTTTTTTAAATTTCATATGGTATTTTTGGTGTGGTATTTTCATATGGTAACTTACTACTCAATTAACTAATAACTGAAACAAGAATATACCTATGAATTATTCAAAACCAAAAACTATAAAATACATTTACAAATTAATTAATACGTAAGTGACTCTGGAAACATAGAACTCTGAGAGTTACAAAAAGAGTGACAATAAAATAGACAAACAAGCGAACATACTTCACACGAAGGGTAGATCACCGATGTAGGTGACAAACTAGAAAGGAATAAAGGGAAAATTAAATGTATACCTTTTGAAACGATTAACCATTGTTAACGAATACCAATTCTGAGGGAAGTTCGGTTAGACCATTATATATACGATTTTTGTTAACATATGATTTTAAAACTCTTATAAAAAAAAAAAAAAAACTAAATAGATTCATATTATTTTAATCGTTAAGTACAACTTGTACTTAATGTACTTGTAATGAACCTCCTATTATGCATTATTGTTTAGTCTAATGCTATCCATAGAGTATCTATACCAAATTAAATTCAGGGGGTCGCATTACAAAAAGTTTGAGATGCACTACTCTACACGGCCTAGTCGGGACTGGTCTTTCCGGTCTTTTTTATTTTGGAATTTACAGCGATCTGGTCCAATTTATATTTTTAAAAATTTTCATCCGATTCAGGTCGACTACAAGTTTTGTCCAAATCGCAAATGCACGAAACGGGCAAGGATATTATTAAAACGAACAGAGCATTTATAAAATATAAAATATTATTTCTCAACATTTCGTTGTTATTTCTGGGCATCGGATTTCTCTTTATATGTAAATAATAAATAATAATATATAGTTTTTAATAAAATAAAATAATTATTGAAACGGTTAATACTCGTGAATAAATAACGTAAATAAATGTAATAAATACAAATTTATATCTATGAAAATAAAATAAATAAATGAGTCAATGCGTCGCCTGGAGTACTATGATAAGTGTACGACCGGTGTTCGGTATTGGCGATCTATATCATGGATATGTCGCGGCGGCAGTAAAAGATAAGATATAGGGCGAACGGCCAGTTCGAAGGGACGATTAGTCTACCGACAGCTGAGACCGATGCACTGTAGGTATATCGCCGATTCCTAAGTTATAATTTTTATTAATTATACGATCGGTTTCGGATTAAAAATGTGACGTCAGGTATATCACAGTCGAAATTTAAAACGACGCATTGATTCGTTTATTTATTTTATTTTTATGTATACATTTTTTTTTTATTTATATATTTATTTACTTAATATAATTTTTGCCGTTATTGGTTTTCCGCGTTATTGCGAACACATTTAGCACCAGTCCGGTCCATTCCGTTCCCACCTTACGTTTATATTATTCATATTTTAAAAATATTTAAACACATACCGGTCTCGGTAGTTTTTTTTTTTTGTCGAAGGGAAAAAACGGTCCGATCCCGGTACTAATTTCTCTTCGCCGGTCAGGTCGGGGTCTTTGAAAAAAAAACGGACCGTGCTACTACCCGCGGTTTATAGCGTAGTATTTTTTTTTTTTTGTTATAGTCTATATATATTCAATTATGTAGATACGGCATAAATAATAATATGCCCGTTTCGAATAATATATACCTAACCTATAACACACACACACACACATATATATATATATATGATCGTACATATACACATATATTATGAACTTTTCTCGCCGACCGACAGTCCAAAGGCTTTTGTAGTATAAATTTACCTTTGCATTATTATTATACCCTATCCTTTACGTAATTATTATCGTACGGCTCGACCAGTCGGCGGCGGCGGCGGCGGTCCTATCCTCCATTATTATTGTAAACTCTCTCCCCCTCACTCTCACTCTCTCTCTCTCTCTCTCACTATCTTTCTTCTGTATAATAATATATCTACAATAATGCCGTCGCTTTGCCCACAACACATCCGTCGTCGTCGTCGTCGTTGTCGTCGTCGTGTACACGTCTACCCATTAATACAATATATCTATACACGATATATTTATACACACATGACACATACTGCACACACACACACGTATTATTAATATATATATACAGTTATATTATAATGTGTCGTACTACAGGTATAAGTTCGTATTATAATAGCGCGTGTATACTTACCCGTAGAGTCGAGCGCGTGTGTGCGGGCGCGCCCCCCGCCCATACTTGGGTACTATCCGCACGGCGGCGCAATAATAATTGATTGTTGGCCGTATAGCCGTTTAATGACGGCTTAATGCCGTATATTGATGTTATAACAACACCAATCAAGCCCCGGGCGAAAACTTCGTACGGAGCCCCCGTCCTCTCCACCGTCCACCCCCCCACCCCCCGCCCCCTCCCGCCGCCGGTATAGTAAGTGCGCGCACAATATTATTTACGCTCGCGGTAAACATTATACGTGTATTTACCGGACTTTCACGGTTTTAGTGTCGCCGCCGCCGCGGCCAGCGCAATACACACGATGCTAACGTGTACGCCAATGGTACGATAATATTCCCACGATTCCGATTTATAAATCGTTCACCGGGGCGGCGCGCGCGTTCCGACATCGGGAGGTTTTTTTTTATTTATTTTTTTTTTTTTTTTTTTTTTTTTTTTCCGTTCGCCAATACCGTAATATAATGTCATATAACGCGGAAATTTTTTTTTTTTTTTTTTACAAAATACCGAAACAATAACCGTAATACGCGCGTTATTATTAAATTACATTGATTGTGTCGTATCGTTATGTCTGTATTTCTTTATGCGTATTATACGTATATATTATGTACCTGTAGCGCCGCCGGTGGCTTAAACAATTATTGTTGTTTTGCCGGAGGAAAGAATATAATGTAATAATGAGTCGGTGTACCTACGCATATAGTTTTTGTTACGATTTATATATAACGATATAATCTATGGTATACTGGTTATTATTACTATTTTTTTTTCTTTTTTTTTTTTCTATAATATTGTCAAAATGATACTTAAACGATATCAAAACAATGTGACGTTTGTGTATTATACTACATACATGATATTATAAATAATAAGCACACACGAGGTTTTCGTTCTAAAAATGTCAAACACACTCGTGCGGCTGCAATAATATTATATTATTATATGAACCGCACAAAGAGTCTTCATTTCGGTTGCAGACCCACAGTCGAATACGATAATATGAAAATCATTATATGATTGCATAACTAATTGCGATTTGGGGTATATGCAAATTATATAATACGGTGAAATTCATAATATATTTGAATTCGACCTATGATGTGTGTACGTGTGTATGTGTTGGTAGCAAGGGGTGAATTTTCCCTCTTTTCCTTCCTCTTCAAATTGATTATTATTTCTTCCATCCAAAAGTCATACAGAATCCGGTAGCAACTGAAAAAATGACAACTGCCCAGTTCGAAAGACGCCGACCACCTACCCACCCACCCGCCTACTAAATTTTTGTCTAAGGCAGTTGCCCCGAAAATTCATAGTCGTGCCACCACTGATTCTTTATATGAAAATATATATAAATAGGTATGCGATAAATGTCCAATATTATTGTGAAATTGTATTATCGTTTTGTTATACATGTTATATAATTGTTTTGATTACTCACCGTTTTTTGCATGCAAATGTGCAAACGCCCGGTTTACTGTATTGATATTTTGTGGACGAGATACGAGACGCCTTAAATTTTGTTCCGAGAAGCGGCAACTGCAACAGCAAAATTTGCTCACACGAGTACCTCATATGAACATTAAAATAATGTCAAACGTATATACACCTAAAAAACTATCGACCACGTGTCCCGGAGACATATTAACAAAGTTTAAGTGGTCTCGGCACTACGCGTAAAATAAATCAATTTCATTGGTCGATATTAAACATGATTCATTTTTCGCCCTATTCATATACCTTCTTATATACCTAAAATATATGAATACGAAATGAAATGAAACATTTATATTGGTGATTGGTCAAAACCTGATACTGCTCTAAGGAAATTATGGGGCTCGGTAAGTTCTCACACGAAACATACCAGGTAAGCGGATTCATACGTATGTTCTGACACGAAAAAATATAGTGGCCTAAGTTTACCTAAACTTTAACACTAGTTCTTGTACCTATACGGCTATATATATTAATATAGTCAATATAATTGTAACCCAGGCAACTAATTAATAGTATCGGTATCCATAGAGTATAGTCGTCGAGTAAAACCTCGTAAGTCGATTTTAATACATTTTACAAACCTGTGACAAGAACAGAGCTATTAGGAAAACTACAAAGAAAATCAGAAAATAACGTCCTCAAAGCACTAACTAGATAGGCAAAAAATAAACAAGTTCCTATAAAATTTAAGACTAGAGAAAAGATTTCTGTTATAGGAATGTTGTTTATAGATACACATAGAAAATGACTTACGAGATTTCGCTGGTTAACAGATGATACTTTTTTAAAACACCAAAATATATGTGCGACCTAATTTTAATACGATCTCATTACACTATCTTTTGTTTTGGACGTTTTTTTTCACGCAAATCTCGCGGATATTTTCTTTTCCGTACACAAATAATATTACGTGCACAGTTAATACACCTATGTATAAATATGTATTATTGTAATTTTATAGGTGCTAATGACGGTCGTACTTACGTATTATTATATACGCCGAAGCCCCCGAGAAAAAAAAATATGTAATAACCGTTTAAAACGTGTTTTTAACGAGGTTAACTTAATAATAATAATATTATTATGGTATTCGACTCGATCGGTCTTGAAATATTTCCATTATTAATAATACCAACTGGTATACGTACCCATTATAATATTATTATACCTCGTATAGTTTTTCTCTAAAAAAATATGTATACACATATATAAGTACATACCCAATTTATCTTTACGTAAGTATACGATGAGTTATTTAATAAACTAACCCAACCTATACAGACGAACGCCGATATAGTATTATTATTATTATTGTTGCTTATCGCGTATGCTTAGGCGACGCTGCATTCTGTGCGCGGGTTATGAGGATGCCACACCCGCGCGTGTCGTCTCCGACGAACGCACGACACACGAAATGCGCGGTTCAACTCGGGGACAACTCGGTTACTGTCGGTTGTTTAAATAATGTTTTTTCGATGTTACTACGATAACTGACCTGTAGTCAAACTTACAGACAAGGAGCACGAAACATATTATCCGCGCGACTATGTCGGTTTTTGTCTTTGGATTTTTTTACGTTTTTAAGCGAGACGCGAGCGCGTAGCTGAAATAATATCACCGTTTAAAAACGCTTACCCACCGTGCTTATCGGTCGTCTTTAGATTTCCAAAACGAATGTTAATTCGCTAAAAATATCAAAAACTAGTAATAGTAGTATTCAGTTGTAATGTAACTGAACGAAAATTCGTCGTGTCGCGCGTTTGTAAAGATTCTTAACGTTTTGAGCATTTTTAAATAAATTACCAGTACCGGTGCTATACGGCTGCTATTGTGATGGCGGTACCATATTATTGTTTCAGCATAATGTTATGTATATTGTTAGCATAATGTTAGGTATATTACGACTCTGACTAACCTTTTATTATTACGTAACACTAAGTGGTTTGAAAACATTTTTTACGGGTATACATTACACACACGCTCCGCGCTGCAACGACACGATGCGTTTAATAACGTCGATTTCATAAGAACAGTAAAAAACAAATAAAAAATGTGTCGTTACTTCGTATAGGTACGAAAGTAACGATCATATTTCGTATTTTTGTTAAATAAATCGATATTTCAAAACGTATACTATCGCCTTGTCAACGCACTGTTAATTTTTTTCGACGTAATAATAGGTATTTCGTTATAATCACAAGCCGGACGGCTGTATTATTATAGTTTTTACTGTTTTATGAAATTCGAACCGACCGGGGGGAAGGAAACAAATAATAATAAATCTAATTTAAGTCATACGACTCAAAAATAATTCACACTTATGGGGCTATATACGTTTTAGCTAAAATAATAATATATACGTCCTACTATAATATTTGTGAGACAATTTTTTACCATAATATAATATGATCGTATAATTGGAATTATATGTTGACTAAGATAGTAATTTTATTAAGTGTACCGTTTTGGTTTTGTGCAGTTATTGTTTTCAACGGGGCAACGGAACAACGTTTTAAAAGTCTCGATGAGATAATATTTTACATTGGGTGTCAATTTATCGTGAACCAGCGATTCTCTGGGAGAATTGTAAGTGAATTAAATGTTTGTTATTTTCAATCATTATTCGAATCGTTGAAGTTTTGTTTTAAATTTGTTACCGTTAAACTTTCTTACTATAAAAACTATTAACTATAGTTTTATATATTATCGTCAGAAGAGTAAACAATTCTATGATAAATTGATAACCTATCTCTACGCTACCGATATAATTTTAATTATATATATATATAAATAAAGTACGAGTATATAACTTATAAACGGTGAATATTAAAATGTGAAGAAAAATATTCTATGCGGGTTTGTGTTATTAAAGAACCATCTCTTTAAATACAGTTACCCCCTACCGGGTTACTATATTTTACTTATTTTTTAATGTACGAATTAAGGATTTTATGATAAAAAATTAAAAATTGTTTTGAATAAAAGCCTATAAATGATTCGATGATTGAAAAAAAAAAAAAAAATCAAATTTGCTTAAAAGCCTCCGAGAAAATCGTCGGTCCGTGATAAACGGACAGCCGTGTAATAATATCATCGTTTGATTGGATATTATTTTAATGTCGATGTTCACTCTGTTGTACGCCATTCAATACATAATAATAATAATAATAATAATATTATACGTTGTACTTACCAACTCTCTATAGGTATGTTTGTCGTTATTTTGCGGATTCGTCACGAAAAACCGTCACAATAATAATAGTATTCGATACTTTTACATTTTTCACGAGTTCGGGATGTAGTTTGTATTATTATTTCCAACGAGTAGGTACTTATTCCTACCCACCGCGCGTCCTTTTCCGACGATTCAATAATGTAATCGCGCATGTTTTTTCGTTGTGAATATCGTACTACTGCGTCACGCGCTGTTTATTTAGCCTAAAAGCCCGAACGGTCAAATAACAATAACAATACACTAGTGGACACATCGGCGATCCTCGGTAACAACAATACTGTGACAGAGTTCTGTCACCCGTTTTGAGCGTTATACGATTATAGATTTATATTTTAGCGTTTTCTATACAGGGTGTCTTACGAAAAAATGACCATTGCGATACTTTGAAAAGTATTTTTTTTCCTATATAGGTATATGTTAGTTTAAATGTATAAAATTCCGTAATTCTGTAAAATAACTAGTTATTTAAGTTACCTTCAGTTAATATATTGAATTAATACAAAACTACATACTTCATCTAGTTGTTCTGCATACTAAGTAGGTATTTTATAAACTAAAAATAACGATTTAGTTAATGCATATCTACAGGGAATAGTTAAAACCACACTATGGATACAAATCCAGTAATCAAAGTAAATATTTCTGAAAATATTTTTAAAAAAATTTTTTTTAGATTCTGAGCGAAGAAAGGAATATAATGGTTTTTCAATGATGTTTATCTTTATTTTTTTATTTTTTTTTTCAATCTGGAAACAACTTTTCGAAAATAATTTTTGCTCCGATATATTAAGTATGGCACTTTTTCATAAAGAAAATCTTGTCTAGTTGGTGCATTAGACAGGTCATTTTTATATTTTTTTATTTTCAGTATAATTGGGAACAACTAGAAAGAAAAATATAAGTAAAACGACAAATATTTACGGCGTTATCTATTTCACTATTTTTAATTTTTGCTAATAAGACTTTCTACCAGAACACTTGCTTCAATTGAAAAATTAAATGATATCGATTTTGTTCTTTTAAATATCTAGCCACTAAAGTCGATTAATATTTGACACACGGCAATGTGGTTTTATTATTTTTAATTTCGCAAACAATGTTTTCAATTAGAAATCTCACTATTTTAATGCAATTACTAAGTCTTCAGTAACTATATTCATTTTTGTTTTTCTATTTTTCAAACAAATCTTTGTGGTTTTTAATTAAAACTTAACTTTAGTTTGAATAATTCACAAGTGGAAATTGAATACTAACTCCATTGCACTTTGCACGAAGTTGATTTATGACCTTTGCGCTTGGTGGCCAAAAAAATGTCCATGATGTTTTTAAGAATTATACTAGTTGTTTAAAATATTAAAATAAACCACGATTTAATTTTTTTTTTTTTATTTGCATAATATCTAGAACAATATGGATTGTATCTATTTAATGAATTGATAATTCATAAAATATCATTTAAAAAGGTGCATAAGCGTAAATAGTATAATATATTTCAATTGATAAAATATTATATTGCAGAAGAGAATGGAAACTAATATTAATGAAAACTTAATTTACCCGAGTCTGAAGAATTGCTATAATCCTTCGCTTAGCTTCTACTACACTGACCACTTATAAAAGTAATTGGAAATGTATTCTTTGACATCAAAATTTCAATTTCAAATCTCGTTTCTCTCTTAAATTTTTCTGCACATGTGTTTCAATTCCTCATCTATTATCATTTACTTATTACCTGTTTTTCAGTTAATTGTAAACATCTAAAAGAATATAAATTCGCTTTTGTTGTGAATATTTTGTCGATAATTTGTAAAGTATAATTCAACAATTTTAAATATACATATTTCGATTCCAAAAATAACTATTTGCAAAGATAAAAAACGTACTTTATAGTTTAAAAACTGCTGAAGTAATAAATAATTACAAATAGCTTTAATTTCAAAATAGTTAAAAGCCCAGAATTTTTGAAATTGTACCTATTTTCATTTTTTGTTTTATCTTCTTCTCTAGTTATTTTAAACAACTATATGCTAGACACGATTGTTTAGTCCAAATTAAATGGTACAAATACTCAAATGTAATCACAATGATATTCTATAGTTACATGTTTATGTAATTATACTTCTATAGTAACTTAAAAAAGCCAATAATGCCACATTTGTTGGCGTGATGTTGAAGAATACATTAAGTTATTTATTCTATGTTTGTACAAAACTAAAAATCATTGGTAACGAAATATGATTCTGAGATAAGGTTTATTAAATATATTTTGAAATACCGTAATTTTTACGAATTTCGTTAAAATTAGAAATTATAACGTATATATTGAAGTACGTAATGTATAGAACATTGGCCACGGCCTTCTTATGTCTAAACAAATTAAACAATTATTTTCCTACTCCGTGGCAATATGATTATATGCTTCATAAAATATATAAATTAGTTTATAGTTTATAATGAGTACAATACTATAATTATACTTCAGTTATCTGTAAGTTTGTAACCAAAGTCTTATAATTTGTTGCATTTGTACCTACGTGTAATTTATATCTTTCTACTGCCAGTAATCATTATATATTATATATAATTCCGATTTAGTATTACAATCCAAGTGATTTTACGCTTTATTATTATTATAATATATAGATGGCGGATCGTATAAAAGAAAATCAAAAGAGCATTGTCGGATTTCAGTTACGGGACGCGATAATATCGTATTACACGTTAATATTATAGCCTATACGTGTACTACAAGTAGGTCAAATGTACGCAGAATAACAAACTCCCTTATAATACATCTATACCCGCGCACTAATTGTATTGTGCAGGGTTATTGAAATCGATATTGCATCCAAAATCAAAACATGAATTATTATTATCACAAGTAGATAATATAAAATTTAACACGCGCGTCGAACGTCGTCGTCACGCGTTGTCAGTGGTTTGACGATTTTTAATGTGTGAAACAGAGTTTAGACAATTCTCAGATCATTCCTATGGGTAACTTATATTGTGTATTATGTTTTTTAGTTTTTAACCAAATATTATTTTTCTGATAGTTTTCTAAATAATCGGGAAAACCTGAGATATAAATTGGGTACTAAAAGTCAGTTTTCATGGAGACCTGCTATAGAAGCTATAGTCTTTGAACAAACACATAAACATTTAGAACGAACAACGTACTAATAAATAATATAGAATTTAACGTTTATGAAAAGTGTACACTAAAAAACAATTAAACGAAGGGTCCACATTTCCAATAGCTAAGAATCGTCTAATAGGCTCCTTTTTCAAATAATTGGTGGTGCTATTAGGAATGTAAATAGATAACTTGGAACGCGTGGTATACTGAGAAAATTTGAAACCATTTGGAAATAGCAAAGATGGAGAATCTACTTTACCAGACAATAATTTGTTTAATAATTGCGAATTCAACGCAAATCTGCGATATGCCAAGGAGTCTAATCCAAGCTACGTAGCCACAGGATTATAGTCATGCTGCGAATGCTGAATTTTAAGTAAAACCCAGCACACCTAACTCAAAATCTTATGTTGAACACGTTCTAATTGAACACGATTACCTGCCAAAGAATATATGTTTATATGTTATAAAGAATGGAATGAACAAGCGGGAATCAAAGCTAAGAGCTAAGAGCTTTAAAAGAAACTTGGCTATAAGTAATTCAGGACAGATAATTTTTCTGCGATATCTTTTGTTGTAGAAATGGCTTGATATTACAAAGAGGTACCAAAATAAACCGGAAATTAAATTGAATTTAAGATTTTGAATGTAGGTATTTTAAGAAAGTTTTGTATTTTATATCACTATAAAATAAGCTGATTTATCAAGTCAATAACGAATTGTTGACTCTATAATTGTCACGTGGACGTGGTATAATTTCATATATAGCCAATAGTCATACCAGGCAAAAACATCCATTAATATCACGAAACGGATCGGCCTTGAATCACTAAGTCAAAGTGTGCCTGGAGTACTTCGCCTTAGTTTTTTTTAAAAAAAAAATAGTAAAATGTCCTGAACTCGATTGTAATTATAAGGGATGGCGTTTTCGCAGCATAGATCGTCCGAACTTCAGAATCGATTCTTTCCGCGCGCTATTAATAATAATTGCAATGCGGTACGCGTTAATAATGTTTATAGTTTAAGTACATAATCATAATGAACCTTAAGAATGTTCGCGTGCCAATAATAATTATACATCGCTGCAAAAAGCGTACACGATATCGAAAACTGCATATTAATCAATCCAACCATAATGCCGGGAATTAATTGTCCGCGCCACAGTGTTCGCAATAATAGTTTTTATCAAAAATATGAAGTTAATCTATATGAACCGGATTTCAAAATAGTATTAATAATATTTTAAATTATTATAATGCTATGAAATCGAGTTCCGCAGAATATTATTGCTTTATTCGGAACACGATGATTAATCGCTTTTAGGTCACGTACGGTACCCATTCCGGCGCCTGAATCATTCGTAATATTATAGAATTTTACCTATACATTTAGTATTAATACTAAACGCAATATTCCCTCGAGATTATAAATATCGACCGTGAGGCGATAATGAATTAACACGATTGCCATTTTTTCTTCTCGGGAAACGCTTTTCCGACCGATGAAAATTCTCCGGGTGTTCACGCCGTATGTTAAAAATATGAATTTCTCGTTCGGCAATACTATTACTCTTTATTCAAACAATTCTTTCGAAATGTACAATACTTTTACTGAAAAAAAACGACCAATTTTGTAACCATTACCTATGCAGTTTACCGAGCTTCACTCATAGTTGATATTTAAACACAGTGATTTATCCCTATTATATTTTATATTATAAGCATAGGTATTTTCCAAACATTCTACATCAGTACCCACCCAGCACGGTTTTCTGTAGGAATAATTTTCGCATTACCAATAATGTTTAAAAGCTACAATTCTGTACGCTGTACAGGCTAACGGGGTGAGCGACAAATGAGAGCGCTAGGTTTCGTCGTGTCATAACTTTTTTTTTCCAGGTGCATTATATAATTTTAATTAAAACCTCGCAAAAAACCAGAGGTGGCGACCGCATTAATAACTGCAATAATTCTGTCGCCGGGCCGTTTGCGTACCTAATATTTTTTGATGACTCGGTCCGTCAGCTATATAAACTATTATACACTTATCCAAGTGAAATAACTTCAACATGCTCGTTAAATGAACTATAAAGTGAATAAAAATAACAATAATACACATATACATTTAAATTTAAACACAGGACGTTTTTTTTACATATTTTGTTGGAACATTAACACAAACTCATGGGGTGGTTATTACCGCATTTTAATTCATATTCATATAAACATATGCATATAAAAGCTTTGATCCTGTACGGGAAGTATCCGTTTCCTTTTCCATTTTCCACGAAAATACCTTCCTCTTTTCTACTAATACTCGTTTCCACTAAAACCATACTATTTGGCTCACTATTGGTTCAATAAATGTTAGTGATTGTTCATGCAACGCTGCATAAGTATATTATTATAATACATGCAATATATAGGTTAGATTGTTAGAATATGTCAAATTTCATTTAAAAAAATAATCTATGATTTAGTATTTGTGTAATATGTATTGTATATTACTTAATTTAGAAAATATTATATTTCATTAAAAAAAATTGTCGAATTTAAAAAAAAAAAAAAATGACATAATTTTACGGTATACATTAGCTATGTATATTGTACTTATATATTATGATTAGTGATATGACAATAAAATTGTTAAGGCATTTGTATTCACGGTTCTCATTTTCTTGTATTGTTTAATTTTCAGTTTGTTTTATAAACATGAGCATTACATTTTTTTTTCAAGCAATACTTGCATAGGCATGGTAGGTACATAATAATAATAATAATAATAATTTGTACACGGACGCAGTATTAATCTCACGTTAAAAAATGCAGTTTAAAAATGATAATTATAAGGAGCTATAAGTTGTTTATGTACTTTTTATTTACAAAACATTTCCAAACGAAATCAAACAAATATTTCTTCGGTAGTTAGATTTTTCAATAATTTTTAACATGAGGAAAATGCAGACTGTCTTTCCTGATGTTAAACTTTTTTTATCAATACTAATATTAGAACAAAATTACTAACTATACGATTTCGAAATATTTGTAATGGAGTATTTTTATTTTTATAAGAGTATTCGAATTATATTTTGACGAAATTCGTAAATATTATGATCATAATATTTTAAAACATAATGTGTAAGTAACCGAACTTGACTCTAAATCGTTTTTCATTAATCATAATGGTTTGTCGTTGATTACAGGTATGAATTAAATAAATTAATGTATCCTACTCTCCCGACTTATTACCTACTACAGAGGCACATTCGTTTCCAGTATCGGGTATTTTTTATTTTTTGTTTTCATAGAGTTTGAATTTTGTGTGTTGACTTTCATTAAAGCTATTATATAGACGCGTTTTATTTCGAAACATTATTTTAATTGCACATGCTCTTAATTATAATAATCGCAAAACAAATGGCTGTTAGCCCATCCGTAATCAAAAAAAACAATTTCGTTGAAATTGAATAACATGGGTTTTTTAAAAATTTTTGCTTAAAGTCTTTTATTTTGATAAATCGTATTCGCATAATTGACGTTCATATATTTTATTTTTGTAGTTATATAGTTTTCAATACAAGCAAATTCAATTTTGAAAATACTTACACTGATATAGTATACACTAATTTTACGAACACAAGTATACATTTATGTCATTTAGACCAAATAATATAGGGAAAAAATTACACAGCATACAACAGTTATCGAGAAAATTTCAAAAATTCAGCTCTTCTTCCCCGGAACGAAATATTGTGCATCTGACGGCAAAACTAACGTTTCTATAGATACCTTAAACCCGCATTATGTATGGTGGAGAGTTAAATTCGAATTTCCGTTCAAACTTTGTAGAGCTTGTATTTGCTTTTTGCGGGCCACCAGAATAAGATATGCAAATGCGTGTATGAATCGCCGGACCCTATATTATATCAATAGTTATTAATATAATCGAGTGTATGTATACATGCCCGGCAAATATTGTACCTATACGCCTGGCTATAGATATAATAATATTATGGCTACTTAAATTCCGAACCGACCTCAATAATATTCGGAGTCGCTATTCAAATACCACAATATATATAAAACGATGATAATAATATTAATATTATTTCAACTATCGCTTATACGCGTTGTTCATTTTGCGGGTCAGTGGAATTTAATTATGGACTGTTCGGCGAGTACAATAATATCGTACGTACATTATACCAAATGCAACAATAATATTGAAATTTGCATTCATGATTGTGTACAAACACGGCAGTGACAAACGCGGTAGAGAAAAATAACATTCACGCGTAAGCGTTATGTTGTTTTAATGTCACAATATCGAACAAGACTCAGTTTTATTTTATTTTTACCGGGTGTACGCGTACGATAATATTTTAGGGAGGATGTGCGGTTTATTTTTTATCCCTGGTAGTAAAACGTTTCGTTTTTATGAACAAAAACGTGTGCGAGAAAAAAATATTTTGGAAGTCTCGTCTCCGCGTTTCCCGAAAGTTCGGTTAGATTTAGTTAGTACTCGGGAACGCCCCTCGATTTTCGATAAAAATAGTCTCCCTTCGAAGTTCTTCCCACTTTAATGACTGAATACATTTGCTATGTCTACACGTAATTCTACGTTCAAAAAATTACAAATAAGCACTTAATTTAAATAGGTTCGACAATTCAGATGTTGTGTATTAGCATATTACTCAATAATTGTATTAGTGAATGAGCTAAATCATTAGGTTGACTGACTTTAGCTAGATAGATTAAATTACTATGAGTTCTTTGAATTATTACCATATAATATATTTTATCGTGTTTAAATTTTAAATTATAATTGGAAATATAATATAAATTACGTATAAATGTTTTTTTTTTTTTTTATTTCGGACATTAAATTTCCTAGATCCAAATTCTCCCTTGGCAAAAACTAAATACACCACTGGTTTCACATAATATTTTATTATTATATTTATATGTAGTAACAGGGAATTAAAATAAGGTTTACAAATGCATTATTGCTCAATATACTCTTTGAACTGAGAAACGTTGTTACAGTGTACGGGTTGTGCTGCATTACTATTGTGGGCCCGGGGGCTATTTTTAAAAAACTAGGTGCATCATAATTTATATTCAAGTATAGCTGTTTCACGCATCGGTGAACTTACTCGATTTTCTAAATTAAAAAAATAAGGAAAAATATTAAACACTCTTCTGTTCACAAAATGTTGTTAAATTATTATTATTATTATAAATTATCAATTATTGTTTAAAAAAAAGTTTATATTGCTCTTAGATAAGTCAATGCTGCTGTTGTAGTGTAGTATTTGGGAGGTAAACATACGAGATACAGGATAATTAAGTTTATATAGTGCAGCGATAAATTATTGCAAACGAAAAAATGACTTTGAGTGTATTAGTATTGGTCGTGTTTTTTCTCTTGTTGCTAAGGTACGCCAAAAATAAGTCTGCAAATTTTCCGGAGAAAACTAAACATATTTCAATGTTTGCTTGGGTAACGAATAATTTATTATGATCAGTCCAATAAATATAAAACTTTAAGGTACATACCAAAAAAAGGTGCTCGATTCGCTCGCTAAGTACCCCAACAATTGAATATCCCTTTTATTAACATAATTGCTATAGTTAAACATAAATTTGATGAAACAAATAACAAACTATACACATTTTTAAATTAAAAATTATAAACAATTAATTGTTAATTACCTAAAATCCACGCACTACGAACCACAGTACTTCTGTAATTTGAATTATCATTTGTCCGTTCCAAGGTACTAATGTTAATTTTTGATATCATAGATTAACTCGATACCCCAAAGAGATTTTTGAAAAAAAGATCAACTTCGAAAATAAACATTGAAAGAAATATTTTACATAGTTATGATTTTATCAATGAGATATCATTATTAGTATTTTTTATTTATAATAATGTTATCGATTATTATCTTAAACTGCGTTTTAGGGCTTGTCTTATCATAGATTAGTAGATTATTGATAAATCATTTTCGATTCATAATAATTTGTATGTTGTGTCAAGTTCCGCAATGGCTCTAGAGTCGGTTCATATTAACCTGGTAGCGGATTTATGTAGACCGGGCAACAGGCCCGAATCTACTTTTAAATTTAGGTTTGGGCAAATGTATACTCCAGCCTCTTTCCCCAAATGACGCGCATGGTGCAAGCCAACATTACAAAATTAGTGCTCAAATAATAATACCGGGAATTTGTTAAAAATTTTTTCTTAACGCTGTATCCTTTCATCTTCTTATTGGTTTTAATTTAGGACTTTTTCGACTATACACAGATATTTCATTCATTGGCGCACATTCGGTCTAAAACTTGGGAGTGCTAAAATTATTTACGATTAGGTATCACGGGGGTTTTTCCTCAAACCTCCAATATATTCGAAATTTCAAAATACAATTATATATTACTTGCACATTAAAAAAAACAAAATTGAAATAATGAGATCCGATGTTCAATAATGAATTTTTAATAACCTAACAAATAACCAATAAGAGATAAATACCTCCTTAAAAAAAAAGGAAACTATTAACAGAAACTTACAAATATAAACACTACATATTATAATATAAATAATATATAATATTAATTATTAATGTATTATGTATAATATAAATCAATACGCAATAGTATAATAGTAATTACTTATCTCATATCTAAGTACTATTTGAGTATTATATTTAGCTCACAATCTGAGGATGCTAATTCTAGATTTAGGGACGCTAAGCACCCCCCGACATCCCCGTATGTGCGTCAATGATTTCGTCACTATTTTTAATAGACTTCCGTCAGTCCTCTGTAAAACTTAATGACCTACGAATGTTAAGAGCCTTGTTCTTCTGGTGAATATTGGAACACATTTTCCATTTTATAAAACCCAATACGATTCCAGAACAGTAAAAAAAAATCTCTTTATTTTCATTTTATTTTGCTAATGTCGCTTTGATTGTAACAAAATGACAATTAACTCTTTTTGACTATTATATATATATATATATATATATATATATATATATATGTATAAATTTATTAATTTTAATTTTTTGAAAGTATCACATCATTTTTTATTACTTTGTGGTCATGATAGAAATGACAGCTATGAAAAAACACTCTTAACGTGGTTATTATTAAATAAAAAAACTAATTACGTTGACACGCGCACGATACAAAAACTGTACGAAAAAAATCCAATATAATTTTAAGTACTTAAAATAATATACGTCGACAGTTTGAAGAAGTAAAAAAAAAAAAAAAATAATAATAATAATAATACACGTTTACGCGTTTAACACGAAAACTTGCAAATTATATTATGTACGAAAAAAAAAAAACAACTACTGCACAGTATTGAAATATTCGTTAAAAAAATATTTGTGTGTTGTACTGTGATGCCGCGTAAATATTTGTAAAAAGGCACGTATTATATTAATATTTGTCAACTCTTATACAACACGTTAGGTTAAAATTGAAAAAAAAAAAAATGACACAAACACTTATTATAATGTGCGTTGGCGTTCATTATTTCCGCGGTCGAGTGATCCACAAGACCACAAAATACACATTGTTGTCGTCGCGAACA
Organism: Cinara cedri; assembly: GCA_902439185.1. Taxonomy (NCBI): domain Eukaryota; kingdom Metazoa; phylum Arthropoda; class Insecta; order Hemiptera; family Aphididae; genus Cinara; species Cinara cedri. The sequence goes on along the minus strand of CABPRJ010001443.1, from coordinate 924,092 downwards.
ATATTATTTAACGAAATGTTTTTCCCGTGGATCTCGTCCACGGTCTGAAATAAACGAACGAATAACATGTTGTCCATATTATACACTTGACCCACATCTATTATTTACCTCGAAACAATATCGATTATGCATTCGTGTTTACAAATCGCACACGCGTATTATAATAATATATAGTATACAATATACATTGTGGAATTTCTAAATTCACCATTATCAATCATTTTGTTTTTCATTTAGATACACTCATCCGTAGGTAGGTACCTATACGGTTCCGGTTGAAATATAACAATATAAGAACTGCACGTACTCGAATCGTGTAAATGAAAACATTTCTACACAGATGAATTCGTTTCCGACTATATTTCGTCGATTTTTGTTTATAAAGCACAATACTTAACGTTTTCAGTACTCCGTTCTGCAATCAGTTTTCCGTTTGCATTATTTTTTATATAATACAAAGAAAAATTACCAAAACAAAAATTGACTTCTCCGTTCATTGTCGATGAAAATAATATTATTCATTTATAATGTCTGGAGCTTTGACAACAACAAGGTGCAATACAAAGTGCTACGCGTCTACCATCTTTGAACCTCAATGATTTAAAAAAGACCACTGAATCTGTAGCTCTTGATAGAAAAAACATAAATAATACGCCACTGTTTATGTTCCGATCATATCAACAGTATAATCATCATATGGCTTCATAACTCTGTAAGAGTTTAAGCCTCCACTGTTAGTGCTCTCTAACGTCTACGGTTCTGGATCATTTCTCTCCAATTTGTAGCTTCCGATTTTTCTAGATTTTGTCGTATATCATCCATCCATTATTTTTTTTGGCCTCTATCTTGGTATCTTCCCTTCTGATTGCCATTCAATAGTTGTTCTAATTTTGTTTATGACCCCTCTTCGTTTTAAGTCTCTAAACCATTTTAGTCACTGCCATTTAATATAGTTCGTTATCATGGCTTTATGTTGTCATAGCCATACTAATCAAGTGGCTTATGTTAGAGCGTATTAAATATATCGCATGCATCTGTTAATTTAAAGAATTTTATTTCGTTATTTTATTAACCTATTAACCAGTATGAGCATTGAATCTTTAGACTTTTGACAGTTTGACTATATGGTCAGGAAGTTTATGGTTTACACGTATCTTAAACTATTATAAAGACTCGCCAATAAATTTATTGAACACGAATGAAAGTATTTCTTCTGAACACTCACTGTTAAGATAAAAATGTCAATAAAATGTTCGATCTATGAAAACAAGTATTTACCCTAGTAACGTTCCCAAAACCAAAATAGATTCAAACTTTTATACAAGAAAAGCAGATAGCTTAGTCAACAGTATTTCGAGTATAACAGTATGATGTATAATATCTATTGTGTATGTAATACTATGTGCAACTGCTATAATTAATCCTGCGGTGCTTAGTGTGAATGCTTTATGGTGTATGGATTCCACTATATTAGTTCCATGACAATGGATGAAAATACCACTTTTTGATTCTTCTGACTAACAAGTAAAAAGATTTGATTTTATATAAGAAGTAGTCATATAAATAATATATACTAAAAAAAAAGCCAAATATATCTCCCTAATCTATCTCCTTAAATTTGGCCACTGTGTGAAACCATCAAAAGTGTTTTTTTTTTGTTTTACACAAAACTAGAAAAATACATGTCTTAAAAATATTTTTGTCGCGTGGTAACATTATTATAATAAAAAATATTCGAAATAATTAATTTAATATTGTAATATATTGCTGCAGGTGTTCTTGTCGAATGAAATATAATATAATTTTGTATTTTGTAGCTTTCATATATTATATAAAGTGCAAGAGTAAACGTTTAATTAAATTATCGTGTTGAATGCAATTATTTTGCAGCATACCTACTATTCGCGTGTGGGAAAACAAAGCACGGAAAATGAAGGGAATACAATATTGTGCAGTATGAATATATAATTATAATAAGACTACTACTATATGGTTATAGAAAATATGGCATTTTTTTTTTTTTTGAGAAGAGGCTCTATACTCGCATTTATTACAGTCTCGGTCGAACATTAACGATGAAATCATGTTACGTTTAGAACATAATATAAATATAAAGTGTGACTTTTAGGTTTAAGCTAATAAAGTATATGCACAAATAACAAAATATTTAAAGAGGATAATATTTCTGAAGGCAGTACTACGCGTTGCTTTTTTTCCAAAATATTGTTAAATAATAAAATTATCGTCTTGTTAGTTTGTTTTTTATAATTATTTTTAAATAGCTGTACATCTTCGTTTTGACAGTAATTAAAAAAAAAAAAAGACGTCCTATGATAATGAGAACGGGTGTAGCCATTGTTATAGGTAATTTAATGTATACCTGTAAGCTTACGAAAAAACGATTCTGTGCGAAGTTCAATTGATAGTGATGCTTTGTCAACAATATACCTTACTATAGTAAAATAATTAAAAAGGCTTTAAATATTTTCTTTAATAATATTTGTTTCATATTGTACCGGTTTTCCTAGCTTTTCGGTTTTTTAAATTTGTTGAGAAAACGCCGGAGAAAATCGACAAACGATCACTTTAAAGTATCTCTCCACTGAAATTTCTTTTCAGAAAAATACCCACCATTAAAAGTTGGAGCAATATTGCTTGTAGAAAAGAAGGTATCCACAAAAAATAAATAAACATCTTTGTAAAACCTTAAGTTTCTTCGCAACACTCAGAATCTAAAACAACATAGTAATATTTTCAAAAAAATAAATTTTTTTGATATTTGTTATTTATGTTTAAACTCTAATTTCAACCTAAATATCATAATTTATGTACGAAAGTAACTTATAATTTCGTCATGATACTCGACCGGAAGAGACAGAAAATGTCAGTAAAATATATATTCCTCTTAAATATGTTATATAATTTGAGCACAGCTAATATACATGTGTTGTAAACATTTTGCCATTATGAAGAATAGTAGTTATAGACTAAGTTTTTATTTCCGTTTCAAATGATGTCAAATAATTAACGTACATGAAGTTGCCTCCTTTCCCCTCCCATTAACATATAAACTCAAAATTCAGGGCACCCCACCCCCTATATCCATATTAAATAATATAAATGTGTTAAAAAATGTTTTTTTTTTTTTTTAATGTAGACATGTGACACTAACTTTCAAAAAATCCATGTTGCGTGCATACGAATTTGCTACTTCATACATATGTACCAATTTGTCTTGTATTAATTTTTTGTCTAAGTTCATACTTATGAGTTAAGTCTCTTATGGACACGTTCTATATAAAAATAACGTCTAATTGGGAAATGTACGGTGAATTAGAAAATATGACTAGATTATGATAATATATTTATTTTTTACTCTTTGTTAATTTATAACCATATTTTATTTAATATTTGACTTTTACCAACTTTTCTCAATCTTTCGTCCACGTACCATCAGTGGTACGTGGTAGGCAACATGGTGGTACGCAAAAGGTTGCATGGGAGCAGTGTAGAAAATAAATTAATAAATATTTTGAATGTATCTAATACTATATTTTCTATTTTAGATTCTAAGCGAAGCGAGGAATATATTGGTTTTACAATGATGTTTATTTTACTTTTTTTTTTTATACTGTGTACAAATTTCCATTAGAAATCGGAAACGGATTCTTTAATAATTAGGAAAAATCAAAAAATGACGAACAATTAAAAATGATAAATTTACGGTGTCAAAATTCTGTTATTTCAAATTTTAGATTCTAAGTTGAGTGAGGAATGTATTGGTTTTATAATGGTGTTTAATTATTTTTTTTGTTAACTTTTCCACCAAACATTTTTCTCCTATTTTCAAGTGCACTTTTTATGAAAGGAAATTTGAGAGGTAAATTTTTGATTTTCCCAGGGGATATTCACTTTCCTACTAATTAAATTGGTTTGGGACAAATTTATTTGAATGTAAATTCTAAAAGTTTGATTGAAAAAGTTGCAAATTAGTTGAAAAATATTGCTACCCTTTTTGAGTTTATACGATAATGTGGACCGAAAATGTGTGGTACTGTGGGTAATGTAGGGGCACACGTGAATAATTACCCACAGAATATTTTTATTTCCTCAATTTTAGTTGACGTGTATTCGATCGTAACCTTAACATATCTACTTAAGTTTTTTAACGAGTCATTATTTTACTTTATATACGAAAGAAAAAAATAATTTTTAGGAAAAATGCTTACTTGTTATCAGTGCGAACGTGCACAAAAACATGAAAAAAAACACCTAAAATGTATAAGAAAAAAAAATGGCCGATTTCATATTGTACACTTTAATCTCAATTCAAATCTATTTTAAAAACTCTTATCGCTTTACTGCAACGGCCGGGCCAATGAATACGAAATTAGTCTCAACTTGCTATTCTGAGCATGAGTTAAGGTCTAACACAATAAACGTTTTAGACCATTACACCGAATCGGAAAATGTCCAGGTCAGTGTAGTTTTGCATTTAGGATACTGGATACCTACATAATTGGTATAGAATTGTTCTCAACAATTTAAATAGGTTAGATTTATATGCTGGACTTATAGTTTATCGAACTTTAGCCGATTGAAATGTGCCGAACAATAGTTCAAGTTTTGATAGAGTTAATAATACAATGAAAAAAAAAAAAAAAAGAGAGAAACTCGACGACCATTCCGAACATTGCGATTGCACTTACAATTATATTTACTACTATTGTAATAATACACTCGAATTTCCGTTAGCGTTCTGAAAGAAGTTCCTCAATGTCAATGTTAATTAAAATATGTTTAAATACAACGAAATTGAACAAAACAAATCATCGGAGCTCAAACATTATTTTCCGGTGAACGAAGAAATAGTTCTAAATCAATAAAATAAACATAAATTGTTAAGCAATTTCCAGCCCTATTGTTCATAACGAATAATCAATGTAAAACCGTTTGAATAAAGTTTTATACGAGTAATTTCAGTTTATGTTTATGATGAATTATCGGGTTGGTATAAATAGTCTTTTCTCAAAAGATACCGACGCGCGACGTAACGTCTATTTTGTTTGCATATCACCTTTGTACATATTTAAATTACATAACGTCAAAAGAAATAATTTCCAACAAAAATTTGCGTTACGTAAACATTGATATACATTTTGAAAACCAACCGATGACACACCTAATTATTATTACTATCTACATATATATGGGTAGTTAAAATAATTCCATTTCGATAACAGTAACGATGATTCGCTATAATAATATGATATTAGGTAGGTAGGTAGGTAGGACAATTTAACATTTCAGAATATATGATTTCAAACGTTTTCACGTGTCATTTTTATTTTTTTTAAATTAATTTTAAAAATTTGACTCTAACATAAAATTCTGAGAACTCTGCATACAATTTTTCGATTATATGATTAAAATAATAATTACTCCACACAAGTACAATAAAATCAAACTAATGTTAAGTTTGTATTCTCTAGTCCGTCCACAGATACGCCACCGCCGCACTTGTTTGAAATTGTTTCAAAGCTTCTTGCAAATTAGATCGATACTCCTGCTCCGTTTTCCCAAATCAATTTTAGAGTCCAACTCTCTCCATCAACAAGTCTTATTAAGTGACTCATAAACGAAGACCCTCACATTTCGTAAACATCAAGGCTGTAAAGAAGGTGGAGAGGGTTAGTGGTATGTAGGCCCCAGGCGAAATTAAATCAGAGTGCGAATATTTCATAAAGTTTACAGAAAACAAAAAACTCTAGTCCATTAAATAGATGTCCGATTCCAAATAAGCTGTTTCGTAGTTTTGATGAAGTGGAATTCGCGTATTAGGTGAATTATGAAAGGTGACCGTCCTTTAGAGGTATCTTATAGAGGCGTAACACTTGATGGGGACAAAAAATGACCGTTACACCGAGGTATTTTAGAGGTGACCGTTAACTGAAGTCTGTTTCAGGTTTCCAATGATCGAACAAACCCGATATTTGAAAAACTATAATTGTTTAAGTTTAGATCAATATAATATTATTACTTACAAGGAAATCGCAATTTTTGTTATCTTATCTGATTGATGATACAGAAAACCCAATTGTGAAATATTATAATATGCAGGTATTCTATGACATTTTTAGTACGTGTCGTTTAGAATTTTACCTTATATATTTTTACATTGTACTTGTCATACTCGCTCAAACAAGTTATTAGATACTAGCTCACATATTATGAAGAATTTGCCCAAACACACTGTTTATATTATGCGGGAAAAAAGATTCGCTCAAAGGCATGACGCCTACTGTAACAATAGGTACTGCGAAAATCGTATCGGATGTGTACGAGTATATTATGCCTTTGTAGGCCAAAAAACTATGGATATTGTTTACCGCTAAATATTATAACTTTAACAACGGTAAATTTATTCGTAATATTATAGTAAACGTAACTAAATTAAAAATAATTACACGAAAACACCGCAAGAGCGAAGCTGTACAGTCACGTTATAATACTATTCTCGTACGCGTCGTTATTGGGCTTTATGTTAAAAATATGAAATAAAAAATTGCCGTCGGTAGTCGCGACCCGCGGGCTATCCGTCAGTTTTGGTGGGCGTTTAAAAACCACGCCGCACGACCGGGCGACGGACAGGTCTTCATCGTGGACGTCCATTACTACCAGAAAAAAAAAAAAAACTGCGGTCCGCGAATCCGTAAACACGCGCGATAAATTATAATTTATAATAATAATATACGTCCTAATGAACGCGTAATAATAATAATAATGACGATAATATAATAATATTGATATCGTGTTTCTGTGTTCCGTTCCCGTCGTTCGGCGGTGTAAATTAACACGTCAAAAGCCCTTTGCCGCGGAGGTCTCCGCGCACGCCCCCCGGGATCGAGCCGGCCCCGAGTGTCGTCCGGACACGTCGCCGTGCGTCGGTCAGCCGACGTTATAATAATAATAATATGATATCGTTATTGTGCACCTAATCATTTTTTTCCTCCGGAACCACGGGCAAAACAATTTCGCCGCAAACGAAAATAATAACATTATTATTTTAATTTTATTAATTCGGTTCCTCCCCTCTCATATTCGTTTAATACCACTCGACGCGTTACGCGCACCGCTCAATGATACTCGTATACGCGCACTGTTCACACTGCTGTGAACGCCATTAGTCGGCGGGCTCGTCTGTGGATCAATCCCACAGAGGAAGGGGATGATACAAAAATCTTATAAGGGCGTTATAGACGTAGGTTGGGCGATTGGACCGCTTAGCCCCTCAAAATCATCCCAATTCCCCCTAAAATTTGTATATTTACGATTTTCGTTCCTATAGGATTGCCGGAGCCGTTTTTTCAAATGTTCGTAAAATAAGAGAATTATTTTTTAAATTTTAATAACCTCGCCTTAAAGATAAAACAAATTGTTCACAAATCTATTGTCCGATACCCATTTAGGGGAAATAGGTAAAGCCGTACTGTTTTTTCGGATCAATGAGAACGGCTAGGACATATTTTTTGCTATAGTGATATCCAACAATGTATAAAACAATATTCATTTTTATTTTACATAAGGTATGTATAGATTATACGGTATACAGCGACAGCGGCGGTGGAATCACGCGTACGAGTCTGTCTTGCGTGCACTATTATAATACGAATACGTCATGAGTAATACGTGTTTATGGGAAATGAAAAATAAAAAATAAATACAAATAATACAGACACAATATTGTCGTATTATTATTTTAACTCTTGTTAGTGAAAGGTTTCAATTTTTTTTCTCGTCTCGCAATATTACACCTACGGTTTTCTTCGACACCAAAGCCGCCATTACGTTCGCTGCACCCGTTTTATAGCTGCTCTTCCACACACTACTTGTCGCCAAAGAAATTCAACTACATAATTATTAAAATAATATGTTTTATATAGCGTACACCGCTGTCTATTATTTTGAAGTACAGTGGAACCTTCTTATAATGGACACTCGTCGACGATCAAAAGTGTCAGCTATATACAGATGTCCGCTGTAAAATGGTTTTAGTGTTTTTCTAGTAAAATCCAATAAACTACTTTTTTCCACCTATGTAAAATTTGTCTACAATTTGCAAATACACAAATAGACGAGTCACTTAAGGTAATATTAGTGTCATTGCATCGAATTATTTCTACTTTTTGCTTAAAAACGAACAATTTTCGTAGTAAAAGAGAAATCATTGCAATATTTTATTCATATCGATCACATAATAAAATGGTCATGGGCAGGGGCGGATTGGAGAGGGATTTTGGCCCGAAAAAATACAAAAGTACCGGCCCAATTATTAATTTAACGAATACTAAATTTTAGTCAACATGTATTATTATTATTTTAACATAACTACACATTTTTTTACACATTTAGAATGATATGCACTGTTAAGCTCTTTCATTTGTCAATCATATTTGTATGTAGTATTTTATACTTGATTATAAAAAATAAACCTTGATTCTTTTTTGTGATATTTAAGAGTCTACTCCATCACAAGCTCAGGCTTAAAAGAGTAAATATTTTATTTTTATATATGTACAAATATTCCATTATATGTATAATAATTATATATTTTAAAGACATTTTAAATTTAATAGATAAGAAATTTATTTCTCTTCTCTACTCCTCCAGTCTAAATTTTAAACTGTTATAATTCATAAACGGTATATCTGATAGTGTTATGAATATGAAAATGTCTGGACAAATATTTCTATTTGAATCTATGTTCAAAAGGGGAGAGGAAATTCACTTATAAAACCTTCCGAGATAATAGCTGTTTCACGATAAAAAAAATCACTCTGTATATTTATATCAAGTTAGGTTAACTTTATCATATAGAGTTTAATGAATGTACCATAGATAAATAAAACAATTAATTAGCTAACTACTGTCATAATTGCCAAGAAATGTAAACAAATCAATAGCTATTTCGACTCAGGTAACAACTAGTAAAAAAAAGGTCCCCGAAAAGTATTTTAGCATAATTTGTTGACATGAAATACTTTTTATAATAGCTATTTGCCGAAGCAGCAAAGGAAATGTCCCGAATTTCCGGTGACCCAATCCGCCCCTGATCAAGGGTGTAAAGCAGTTGTTTACAAAATAATAAACAACTTAGATATAAAAAAAAAGCATCTCGCAAACTTTTGCGACCAAATGGGTGTTTGAAAAATAGCCCTATTTTTACCGTACACAATATAATTAATAACTTTTGTATGGGGTGGCCATAGGCCCAATATCACATTAGCGAGGTTGAGGTTTACATTTAGGACTTTATCCCCCATGCAGTTGTTTTCATTTAGGTTATTATAGCAGCTTTTCTTTTCCCCGTGTGTAGAGGGCCACGAAGCATCACTCTAAATGGCAAGCGAAACCACCCGCATTTATTCTCACTTTTCCTTGATCACCAAGACGTGCTTTAAATCAATAATCCTTGTAACACTCTTGAATTTTGAATACTTCGGTTCTATATGAATAATACATGCGCGTTCACGAGTCAGCCAACTATCTATCGATCAAACATTTTCCCCATGCTTTGTCCCAAAACAGGTTTCTATTGGATGTTCATCGCCGACTACACCCCGGACCGCTGCGCTGTGCTTACCCCACACTGCCTTGGTCACTTGGACTTTTCTTCCCATAAATTGTGAAGTCCCGCAAAGGCCTGACACTATCGAGTAGTTTTTTTACCTTTTCATCCTACCATCAGTGATAATAAAAAGAAAAGATGATGATGAACGGCGTTTGTTTTATTTATACTTTTTCTGAATTTACGAGTATTTTTTTTTTTTATGTTTTTCTTCTTCTTAGATATAAAATAAATAGTTTTTCTATCAGTGGTTTGATATTAAATGGAATAAAATCGATAATTTTCTGGTAGAAAATATGGTTTGTAAAAATTAAAATAATTAAACCCAGACGTCAAGTTGCCGTAAATATTAATCAATTTTAATTTTTGATTTTTTCCAATTATCTCAAAACTCTTTGAAAGATCAATAAATAACCTCCTCAAGGCACCAACTAGGTAAAATTTCCTTTCAGAAAAAATACTACAGTTGTTGCGTAAAAGCGAAATTTCTGGTAGAATAGTTGCTTACAGACAACAACAAAAAAAAAAAAATAATAATATTAAAAAAAACACACACACACATAGTAAAACTAATATATCTCTATAGAATATCTAAAATAAAATAAAAATTGTATGTAGCGTATTGTATGGTGATTGGTTAGATTAAGTTACTGTCCCATAAGAACTGTACGGGGTGAAAAGAACCATTTATTCTACTTTAGAACCAACATGAAATTACCAAGGGAATTGTATAATAATGGACAGAAATTTTAAATTCCATATAATGTATAATTAGAGTTAGGAGTTTATAGCTCTATAAAACTCTAAAAAAAAAAAAGTTAAAACGAAGCAAAAAAGTACTAAAAATCATAAAAAATACACCAAACATTTTTTTTAAATAAATCTAAATTATTTTCAAAAACTCATTAAAAAATTAATATTAAGCGTATTCGATTTGTTTTGTTTTTATAATCTACGACAGGTGGCAGTTTGTTATTCTAAATTGTAATTAAATACATGCATACAACTATAATATAAATACAAAATAAAAATGTAATAATTATTGAAAAAAAAAAAATGAAAAATGATAAACATATTTCCAAATTTGACGTTGATAGCCAGTTGACATCTTTTGGACGGCTGTGTTATTCTAGAAAAAAAAACAAAGACGATTAAAAAATTAATAAATAAATATCAATGAAAGTAGAAAAATAAAAAGATAATTTCGTGCGTTTTATTCGGCGTAGTTTAAATCGAATTTACAACCAGCATCGTTTTAGGCAAATACGAAGAAAAAAGAAAATGAGCTAATGACCACAAAACCCTAATACTAATTATAATTATCGACTTCGGACCGTACTCGTCGCGATACTCGCAGGTCTTTATCCCGGTCGTCGGTGACTACAGTCGCCGGCCGCACACGCGTTTACACCGTACCTGTTTGGCTGTATCTCGTTGTAATTACACCTGTTATTACCGTCATATTATTATTATTACTGTTGCTATTATCGTGTACGGCTAATGATAATAATCGTTTTTTTTTTTTCGGACACATCGCCACGGAATATATACCGTTACGTATAACTTTATCGTTTCTCTCGGGCCATCGCCGATATGCCTGCGATATACCCGCCGGACGTGTGCAGTCTCCGGTCCTGCGGCAGAGGTCGGTTTGGCCGTCTGTCAAGATATTAATATAATGTTCGTCTGCGGTGTCTATGTATACCTGTACATGTTACAATAAATATGCTTTGTAACACTCGGCTTATATTAATATAATATGCCGGTATGTCGTTCGCGTCCGATACAATAATGTTATGATCTTTTGATTTTCGCGTGCGTCCGCACTGGCAGACCGCGACCGAGCTTAGATCATAATATTATTTACAGGCCGTCTGTCCGTCATGAGATGAAATTATAACGGTTAAATTGTTATTTATGTCGCGTCATTTGATCGGCCGAATTTCCGTACAGTCGAACGGATCGAATGCTATAGAAAAAATAAATAATTATAGACCTACTGTTTCGAGTCGTTTTTAAATTCGGAGCGGCGTAGCGAGGTATCTATTGGTTTTACTATGATGCGTGTCTGTGAAAAACTTTTCTACTAAAAATACTGCTCCGAAATCAGGGGGGACGCCATTTAAGTTATAAAATAGATCAATGATTTTTTAAAACGGTAAAATTCACAGTTTTATGCTTCTATTAGCAACAATCACATAATATAGTTATGACAAGACTATTTTTTTGTAATATTTTTAATGAAAAATGAATTCCATTCAGCATATTATTATTATAAGCAAATAGTTCCTTTAATAACACAATTTAAAAAAAAAATAATAACAAAAATAATCTTATTAAAGTTTTTTAGTTTGTATAAAAAATAAAGCAAATATTTTATGATTAGGTACAAAGTTTAAAATATTTAAAATGATAATTAAAGGAAAAACTAAACAAATTGTACAAATCAACTACCAAATACATTTGACCATTTACAATTAGTTCTTAATTTATGTTCCCTAAATAAGTTCGTATCTGCTAAACATTAATTTGAGCAAATGCTTCATTAAATCAACTTTATCGTTTTTTCTTTTACAACAAAAATCATCATTAGATTTAATTAAAGTGAGATTTCACTCTTTTTAACAAAGAAAAATTCAACCATTAAATACTGTACTCAAGGGCGCACCCAGGGATTTCTTATGGAGCTCCCTCGGTCCTTTATTTTAATTTTATTTGTTCTCTGATAATTATAACTATAGTTATGTTCATAACCAACTAGTAATGCACAACGATATTGTATTATGATATCGATATCGATATTTAGTCGATTTTAACGATTCTCTATTGCAATATAATATCTCATCAATTTAAATATTGAAAGAATTTTCTATCAGTGGCTAGATATTAAAAAAAAAAAAAATTGATTTTATTTTATTTTTCAATTGAAGCAAGTCTTCTGGTAGAAAACTTTGTCGGCAAAAATTAAAAATTAAAGAATCGGTTATGCCGTGGCGTACCGTATATATTTCCCGTTTACCTATAATTCCTATAATTTTCTTTCCGGTGTGCCCCAATTATTTTGAAAATTCCTTGGAAAAAAAAATGACCGTGTAATGCTCCAAGTAGACAAAATGTTCTTTCAGAAAAGGTACCAAAAAGAAAAGGAAAATAATAGGGCCGCCAATTTATACCCTGCCTTACCCCAAATGACGTCCTGTTCTGAAATACCAAGTGTATCGAACCTTCTAATATTTTTACCTACCTGCAACAATGGTCCACCCATCGTACGATACATGGCCGTCATTGCGGGGGGAAGTTTAAATTATGTTTTTTTTTAGATGACTTTACATTCGTATTCACCAATATTAACCCGAATATTAACAGTTATTAACATCCAAACGTTTGTCTACATATTTTATTCCTGTGTTTGAACACCCGAAACACGCATAAATGATTCGGGTGCAAAGCCCTGTACAATACCGAACTAATAATAGCATAACGTAACAATATTTCGGTTACGTGTTTCTAGAAATTCGATCGATGCCCTCTGTCTACGTACACCATCATAATAATTATTTTAAAGGTGTTTTGTATTAAAACTCACTCAAAACCGGCACGCATCACCGTCGACACATCTAAAATATATACCTAATAATACACTTTGCCGGTAAAGTCATTGCTAGCAACAGTAATTTGATTAAAACTACACAGGGAACTATTATACCTCGTCCAAAATTCGAGTTACAATATGATATTCTCCCAACAACTTCGTTTAGATAGGCAAATATTATTAACGTCCGGACGGCGCGTCGCGCTGTTGTCAAAGTAAACAAGTTTTGAAACTTCCAGAATATCTTTATAGGAACAATATAATGTACCAGACGTGTATAGAATAATAACAATATAGACTCTTATAATACAATTATAGACTTTAAAATCATTTTACATATATTATGGTGTCCTTTACCTCCGGGGTACAGTTATAGAAAATATACCGACGGTAATACAATCTGAATAATATTTATTTATTTATATATTTGATCTTAAAAATATAATGGACCGTATTGAATAGTTTTGTGTGAAAACTTATGAGTATATAATGTAACGTAATTACCCGAGTTACATAATGTAGGTTCAGTCAAAAAACAATTAGTATTTTAAAACAAAATGATAGAATTAATTAAAATAATAACAATAATTATAACAAGTACAAATATGTACCACTTAATAATTATTTAAGTAAAAGTGCGTATAAAAAAAAAGGCTGATACTGGGGACAGGTGCGGACCACTGTTGTAGGTGGGAAGTTGGGAAAATGTGATACATAAGGCCATTTCATTTATATCTGTACGCAACGATGAACCGTTGCTGAAAAAAGACGATTCCGAGAGCGGTTCGGTAACACATAATATGAAGTACCGTAATTTTTTTTTGCGAAATTTGATTGCATTTGATTTTAAAATGCTTATTAAAAAAAAATACAACAAAAAAGGTCTCTTGTCGTTTTTCAATTGGAGCCATATTTGTGCTATAAAATGTGGTAGGTACTTTTTTAAACAAACGAAATCGTGAAAAATTGCTTTTTTTTCTGGTTAATTGTTTTTATTAAAAATACCGTTTCGAAAATCAAGAAATTACTTATGTATTTACCAAGTAGATAAAATTGACTTACAGAAAAGGTGCTGCACTTATACATCGGAGCAAGTTTTCTAGGATAAAAATTGTCAACAGTATGAAAAAAAAAATAAAGCACCGTTGTAACAAAATTAAAAAAAGGAAAAAAAAGTTGTCTGATGATTATGTAAATTTTATCACGTCTAGGTAAGTCCAATATAAGTATTATTACCAAGTTTCAAGTTTCTATGTGTATTTATAACCGAATTACAGCAAAAAAAAACTAAAAATAAAAGTTCCTTAAAAGTTCAATAGATGCTCAAAAGTTTTGGCGATCATACCGTAATAAAGTAAAAGATCAAAAGTGCAACAAAAAAGGTGTTTTGTGATTTTTCGATAAAATCATTTTTTTTTTCTGATAGAATATGTCGTCCGTGTTTTTGTAAAATAATGAAATCATGAAATTTTTCGTTTACCTACGTTTCCTAAGTTTTTTCACACTTAAGTGCTTTTATTTAAAAAATGGTGTCGAAAATCAAAAAAATGACCAGTATATAAGCAAACATAAAAACAGATTTCCTTGATTTGAATGTATGCAGTTAAACTTCAGTTTACGGTCACCTCTAAAATACCTCAGTGTAACGGTCATTTTTTGGTCCCTTTAAATGTTACGCCTCTATAGGAAACCTCTTAAGGACAGTCACCTTTCATAATTCACCTAATACGCGAATTCCACTTCATCAAAACTACGAAACAGCTTATTTAGAATTGGACATCAATTTGGATGTGAACTTGTGCTCATCTATTATTTATTATTATTATAAATTTATCATATTTCAGTTTTTATTTTCTTTCACGAGATTTATATTAAAAGTTATACCAAATATAATTTTACTCGGGTCTTATACTGCGAATACAACATTTTCACTATTGTAGGTAGGAAGTTGTGTAGGTAGCATACATAAAGTTATTTAAATTATATCTGTAAACAACGATCAATTATTGCTGACGAAACACGATTACCTACGAGTGAAGTTCGGTTTACATGTTTTGAAATGGTATAATTTTTAAGGGTTAAGAAAATTTAAGGTCTCTACGGTTATTTTAACCGAATTACTACGAAAAAATAAAATTTTAAATAATGAAATCGTTAATGCCGAAAACTTTCCCGTTTATTCTTAGTCGTATTCCCGGTTCATCCCATTTATTATAAAAACTACTTAGAAAAATCTAAAAAATAGCCACCTTAATGCACCAATACAATTTAAAACGCAATATAAAGACCATTGCCGTTTTATGATTGGACTAAGGATTTTTGTACCAAAGTGGTTTACAGACAAAAAAACACAGTAAAAACATAGTAATACATTCCTAGCTATGCTTAGAATTTATGAATATACAATCGTACTATAAATTTTAAAATAATATCCGACTCGGAGGGTATACTTACTTTATTGTTATGATAATATAGATGCCGATTATGTGTAATAACTATAATAATAATAATATACACATATATATATATATACGATCGTATAGATAGTATGGCGACCAAGTGTTGATTTCTGGTTTTTCTTGTTCTTTTTCGCACAGAAAAAAAATATTCAAATGGAAGTACGAGTTTCTACGAATAAAAAAAGATATACACTGAGGTATATACTAAATATTTGACCTAGCCCTCGCTTTTATCCGAACGAAAATATTTGTATCCACTTCCATGAATATTATATTGTATTATAAATACGTTGTCGGTGTAAAAACAAAACTAACAAATTATCTTCACGAGACCGTTGTAGGTTCCCCTCCAATATCCACCCCGCAACGTTCTCGCAAACATTGCTAATAGAGGTCATGACACGATAACCGACAAATTTTTATATCCATAGGGTATAGGCGTTTAAAATATTATCAAAGTCGTTTACAATTATATATCACTATCATTCAGCATGTACGCATTTTTATGAAAACGAATTATTCTCCAGAAACACTTGTTTGTTATTATTACCTAAACTATTACCACATTTGTTAGTTATATAAAACGTGCAGTACAGCGAAAATATGTTTTCGTACTTCTAACAGTACTGAGGATGTAATTATAGACAGTCATAGCAAAAATCTTTTCACGAAATAAAAGACTACAACACTTTCTATGCGTTCATGGAAGAATTTATCTCATGTTTATTTTCTAGATAATAATTATTTTCTAGATTCTGAGTGAAGCGAAGAAACATCTAGTTTTACAAAGATGGTTATTTATTCTTTTACTTTTTTTTTCTGTGGACATATTTTCTACCAGAGATCTAGTTCTAATTTTCTAATTCAGCATCTTTTCTGAAAGAAAATTGGTGAGGGGAGGGTGTACCTTGAAGAGGTAATTTTTCGATTTTCTCAGGCGTATTTCCAAAAAATGTGAAAAAACGGAAGAAAAATGTAGGGAAACCGGAAAATCGGTACATTAAATGAATATAATTAAAAAATAATAATAATAATGATTAAAAAAAATGTGTAGCTATGTTTGTTTGTTATTTATTTTAAAATACCTAAAATTCTTCAAAACAATCGTATTGAATGTTAAAAAGAGAAGAAAAAAGAAAAAAGAGACGTCCTAAGATATTGAAGACAGGTGTAGACACTGTTATAGGTAATTTAATGTATACCTGTAAGCAAAAATAAAACATTGTTAACAAAAAACGATTCTGAGCGGAGTTCAGTTCATGGTGATGCTTTGTTAAAAATATTTGTCATATTATAGTAAAATAATTAAACAGTCGTTATATATTTTCTTTAATAATATTTGTTTAATATTTTACCAATTTTCCCGTTTTTCCATGTTTTTCTTGGTTTTTCACATTTGCTGAGAAAAATTCTGGGAAAATCGAAAAATTACATCCTTAAAGTACCTTTCTAGTCAAATTTGATTTCGGAAAAAGTGCTATCATTTATAGGAAGGAAATTTCTGGTAGAAAAGTTTGCACAACAAATTGAAAGGTATTTTGTGTTTAATATAGTCCGAGACAGCGATAACTTGGGTCTCTAGGTACACCCAAAATACATTTGTTATTTGATTGTTTAGGTAAAAGGGAAAAAAATGCAGAATATTTTTTTATGAAACATTAGTTTGAAATCGAAACCCCTATGGTAGTTATAGGTAGAAATAACTATTAGATTACGACAAATATAAACTTTAAGAAGGACAATATAGAGTTATTTAACATAACATTTAATATCCGCATAATATTAGAACTTGAAAAACTATAGTTTTGAAACTTAGTTAGTCCGCTTAGTTCTGACTTCACCATAGTTTTGAAATAAGCAATATATATATAGATACATATGTTCAAAAAAAAAAAACTGAATATTTGAATTCCTTTTTTTAAAAAAAATAATGCATTAAACTGCATTTTTTTTTTTTTTTTTTGACAACAAAGTAAGACTTAATAAACTTAATAAACCTCCTGTTAAATTTTCAAGCATTTCTGTTCAAGTCTTACAATTTTATTATAGAGTATCTATTGAATAAATATTACGTATAAAACTCTCAAAATTAAAATATCTATAAATATCTCAAACATGGCTTAAATTTTCTGAAAATTGTCTATATATCTGAGCAAGATTTCTGGTCGAATTTTTGTACACAGTATAAAAACAAAAACAAATTTTGGTTAAACCAATACATTCTTTGCTATACCCAAAATCTAAAACAAATAATGCCAATTTAATTATTTTATCTTAATTAGACATATATATTAGGGTGGTCCTACATTATGTATGGAAAAAAAAAATAACCAAATTTTTCAAATTACTCTCCCCTAATAAGTTCCATTACTAAAAATAATGATATAAATAAAGTTTTAGACAAACCAAATAAATATATATATATATATATATATATTATATAGTTTTGACAATGCATCACTATCAACGGAACTCCGGCAGAATCTTTTTTTCGTTGATTATATTTTATATTTGCTTACAGGTATACATTAAATTACTTATAACAGTGACTGCACCGAACCCAATTATTCTATGACGTATTTTATTACTCTAATTGTATACACAATTTACTGGCATTGTACAGTGTACACTGTGGTACCATATTTTATAAATGGGAATACATTTACGTATGTAAAGATTATTATTATTATTATTATTATAATTATGTGTTTTTCAAAAGATTTTTTTAACTTATTTTAAAAAAGAAGAGCTGACACTGGAAACAAGTATGTTACTGTTATAGGTGGAACGTTGGAAATATATGATACATAAATTAATTTAATTTATACCTGTAATCAACGATAAGTCATTGTTAACGAAAAATGATCGATAGAAAAGTTCGATTATACATGAAAACAAAAAAGAATACTAGTAAAGTAAAAGTACCACGCCAGTTAGATTTCCTATCAGAAAAAGTGGTATAATTGTAAATTGTAGAAAAACTACTGGTAGAAAAAATGTTCATAGAAAAAAAACCCAATAACTAGCGTTAGCATTTACGGAGTCAAGCATTGAAACTTATGGGTACACGATCTCACAAAAACAAATTCATCAGACTAACGGAACGATTATATAAGTTCCCTTGGAACTTTTTCAGTACGATAACGATAACATAGTAAAAGTCAGAATACAACAGATAACCAGTGATTGAATAATAATAATTTTTCCTCTTTGATCGAATAATCAATCAAAATATCAGTCTATGTAAATTATCGAAAACAGATATCGAAAAATCAGCAGAATATCATTTGAGAATACGATTTCTAACGGATATCAAAAACGTATCTGTTTTCGACTGATTTTTGATCGAAAGCCGGTTTCAGAATAGATCCCCACTATTAGAAATACGATAATGATAAAATATTCTTGCACAAGAGGCCACCGTAGTAGCATCTAATGGAGCTCCGTTATGCATCTGGCCGTAGATTGAAAAATATATGGTTTCTGATACATTAGAATCAAAATCTTTACAAATATGTATTTCCGATATTTGAACACCTCTCCCTTTCCAGCAATGGATATCAAGTTGAAATCAGCAAATTATGAATTTTCAAAGAACTTTTTCGTCGTTCTCTTGATGATTTTCAGAATTTTCAAAAGACCCTTCCATTTTTTATTATTTCACAAACAAACATGAAACACGACACACTTTACATTTACGTGTGTAAAAGAAATTAATCTCATGTTTTGTTAATAGTATCTAATAGTAGAAGTTGTTTTAAAGTTATTTCATACTGTATAGAAGTATATTTAAAATAATTTACGTATCTATGAGCAACGAATACAGTGGTGTACCCAGGATTTCTCAATAAGAAAGTGAAGCTAAGCATATATAATTAAATATATAGGTGTAATAATTCAAGCAAAATATTATATCTACATTTATTATAAAAAGCCTTTTTTTCAGGTTATTGTGTTGTAAAATTATTTGTACTTAGTTGAGTAATTAATGCGAATGTGCAGTCAGCGGGTTGGACTTGGTAAAATCCTATCCACTGGCTCAGAGACTACAGTGGAGGGACACAATTATGTTGAATCATATAAATTGTTATCATTTTCAACTAGATATAGAATAAACTACAATTTTTTGGGATTTTATTATAAATTTGAACTTAAAGCATATAAACATAAATTACAATTTAATAACGTTAAAAATTGTTTAGCATTTGTATAAACCAATAAAATATAATTCACTTAAAACCAAAGTAGTTTTCGAAAATTGTTAGCAGCTATAAATAGTTTTTGTCTCAGAATATTTTTAAAATCTTATAACATCTGAAAAATTATTATATTATAAGTAAGTATTTAGTGGAAATTTTATATCCCTACGATTACTTTTTACTAAATTAAAACGAAAAATAAAAAAATGTTTAACAATAATTTCTAATACTCGTTTAACCGATGAGAAAACATCAAAAAACATAACTAGTTTTCAATAATTATTCAGAAAATTAAGAAAAATAAAAAAAAAAACTTTCTCAGTTTACCAACTAAACAAAATTTGTAATCAGAAACCGCTATTGGAGTAAGTTTCCTGATCGAAATCTCATAGGTAATCATTTTGTTTGAACAAATACAAAAGTTCAAATATATAAGCATACGCGTAGGACTATCGACCACAACCTAAACAAAGGAAGTGACCCACCGATGTCTTCTGGGAAAGATAGTAAACTATATGGACAGTGCGCCATTAGTGCAATGATTATTGTTTTATTAGAAACAAGTTTTCATTGTTATATAGTTTATGTTATTTTGTTTCTACTTTAATACTACAATGTGGGTCTGAAGCTCCTTTATCCCCCTTGGGTGTGTTGTTGTAAGAATGTTATAATATATTATTGGTTTTAAAAAGTTCATACATATTTTATATAGTGATGCAGTGTTACAGCAACAAACCACTATTATCAATTCATTATTTTTATGGAAAATCATGTGGTATTTTGTATATTGTGTGTGTGTATGCGAAGGTAACTTGGAACAGAATGTAATATTGTTACAATACAGAACATAATGATGTCAATCGAGTTGTATTTTATTTTTAAGATTTTACAATTATTATTTTAAATGGATATGTGTATTTATATTATTTATTTAAACAATATTGTTTAAATTATACGGAACGTTTAAGAAAGACCAATTAATAGTGTTATTAATGAAATTACCCACTTATTTAGTTTTGGTATTTTACTAAATTTTATTAATTTCATTGGAAATGTGTGGTTTTTTCGTGTTTATCAAAATAATTCAAATCGAAATTTTTTCATTTCAATTCATTTGTTTATAAATTTATGTTTTTAATAATATTCTTAAAAATAACTAAATTCACGTGCTGCATAGACATATAGTTCCATATTTTATTTAATAATTTTCAATATTTTATAATTTTAATATTTGTTAAATTAATAATAAAATAATAAGAGGTAAATCATTAAAAATAAAATAGAGATCAGACAGACCGTCAGGTCGAACATACCTTTTATTACGTAATGTAGAAAGCTTATCAAGACTTATCTTTAACAGAAAAAAATACTGTTGTTTGGTTAGTCAAATTGTGGAACGTTGACCAGATAAGTCAACATTTGAATTAAAAAAAGGAAGAAAATAAGTCGGCAGTCTATATTATATATATTATATTTTTGCGATTAATTGATTACATTTTTTTTGTATTTTTTTAATTAATTTTATTATTCTTACAAGATGATATAAATATTATATGGACTTGGAATTTCTGTACGGGAAATAGCAGACGGGGAAGTGACCCGATCGCCGAACACACAGTGGGTGTCCACTGTGCAATTATTTCTCTCAGGAATGTTAATAAGTCCGTTCTCTTGAAACATAGAACATTACAAATTGCATGTACTTATATATATATATTTTAATATGTGTTATTACTGTTATGTAGAATATTATGTTGAATAAGCTGGAATCTAGCGGATGGATCGTAGGTACCTATGATTTCTTAATACTTTATACACGGTTAGAGATCTTAGAGGTATGTGCAGTATTTTCAAAATTCCATGTATAGTTAAGTTTATTCATATTAAAACGTTTGTCTATGTTATTCGTAATATTAACAATTTACAAACATGTATCCAGTCAAATATTTAACAACAAAACATATAAAAAATAACATTTATAGGAACAGGTTACCTGTTACCATTATACGAAAACGTCGACAACGTATTGGGTACGTTTCACGAATTTACCATACATTTTACTGGCGCGTATGTTATAAGTTTATAATCTAGTAACAATTACAGTAACACCTCCTCAATCGGTCTTAGTGATATTGCAATGTGATGTCCCGTATGAAACGCAAAACATACAAAGCAAAGATGTTAGGCAACATAAAATGTTTAGTAGGTGCAATCGCATCCGCAGTTCTATCAAACCGAAATATCATGCTTTTTATTATTTAAAAACTAAAGATGAAACGATAAATATATAATACGTATATTTTTGTATTGTTATTATTTTTTTACAAAACCGAGAGGTCTAAAATCAAAAAGCTTAGGGGTTTAATGATGTATATTTTTACCAATTTTATTCGAGTCACATAAAGTATTTATGAAAAAACAAAAGCAATTTATTAAATTTCTAAATTTTTATAGTTTTATTTAGCGGGGGTTTTTTTTCTCCGTAAAATTCAATACAAAGTTTTTTGGAATTTTAATACCTACCTAATAATAATAATATTCAGAGAACGCGCGATTCTTGTCAAATCAATAGACCACGTTAACATTTAAAATAAAGAAAAAAAAATAGTATTGCAGTGTTTCTACATAGCGTAGTGGTCGAAATATATATTTTTATGTTTTTAAACATAAGTTTATTCATTTGTTCTATTAGATGACAAGGAGACATTCATTACCCAGGCAATTTTTCGTAATTTTTGTTTATTTGAACCATTTAAAAATGGCTCTTAAATGTTTCATTGCGGTTTCAAAAACCCCTACAGACTCAAAAATGAAGTAACTTGGTTAAAACTGTTATTTACAAATAGATCTATTGTAGAGGATATAGAATTCTAGCATTCACAATTTTGTCATCATTGCGCCCGTGATGAGTATATATTTTTCATTCACTTGTACACGAACTCTGTTTTAATTTACTCATTAGTTCACGTTTTTCAATCAAGACCTCTGATTAAAACCTAACTAATGAGGGGTTTATGTTAAAGTTTTAACACGATAGAAACACTAGATTTCCTATTTAATAATCTTTTAGAGAAATGAAATCGATACACACATCGAAACGATACCGTTTGCAGTTCGAGTTTTTCCAGATTAAAAAAAGTCCAAGTCGTAGCTGTTCACTATTCTGCCAGTAAAATTTTTTAAAAATTTATATTCAAATATTATTTATACCTTAAATTCTAGAAACTAAAAAAAAAATTGTTGCGAATTATATTTAGAATTTTTAGAACGTAAAAGTAATTTGAATGAAATTTGTTAGGAGTTTTATAGGACATTACTAAAGTAATTATAAGTATTTGAGAGTTAAACATTTTATCGATTTTCGAATTATATTACCTATTAATCCACATATTATAGTCGTAGTCAACTTGGATCGTGATCATGTTTGTAATTTTATTGTGAAATTGTGCCACGAACAATCTGTTTTTTTATTTTTATTTCCACACAACTAAGTACAAGTATATTGAAAATGTCCGTTTAATGTAAGATAATAATAATAAAAAAAAAAAAACTTCCCCGATAGTTCCGCCGTAAATATTAACGTTTATTTTTCATGTTATATTACGTATTTAGAATTCTAAAAATAAGAAGCAAATATTGAAGTTGTAAAAAAACGACGATGTTATAGTAGTACAAACAGGCCGGTTCTAAGCCGGGGTACTGATACTATACCTATAACATGGCTGACCGAAATTTTAGTAATAGTCAAACGATAATATCCACCACGTACTCGACCCATTTTGACAACGCTCTCATAGAGACTCCCCACTTCAAGTTATTGTGGCGTTCAAGTGGTAACCGTTGATGTGGCAGACCGCGGAGAACATAAAGGTGCCAAACTTATCACCAATTTCCTCACTTCTCTGGGTTTGTCCAATAGAAGCACTTCCTTTTTGCTCACTCACATAACTAAACTCTTCCAGGAAGGTTGCAAACACCGTAGGCGGGCTGTTATATTTGGTTTTCCCTCACATCCTGATCTTATCATATAAATACATGTATTTAAACTGCAATATCCAATTCGATCGTTCATCATTATTGTGTAGCATTACTCAATACTAATTAAACTATTGAGTATTTAAAACATTATATCTGTCTCACTTAAAATAGACTGTGGGTATATTAGGTTTGTTCCAGTATTAGTGTCGTAAACAAGTTATCAACTGATATCAACATACCTGAAAGCGCATGCGTCTAAAAAAACCAAGTTGGCAACTATAAAATTATATCCACTGGAACGATTTTACTGAACGTACATGTCTGTATTAGATTGTTTATCAATTATAATTTTAATTTTTTGATCTTTTTCTATCTTCTAAATATGCTTCATCGTCGCTATCTATTAAAAATATATCGCCAGCCGATGATGAAAAGGACGAGGAGTAAAAAAATTCCAAATCCGTATTTCGTAATGTCCAATTTTAAACATACAAAATCAATAATTTCACGTTGTATGTATAAGCGAAATTGTCTTGGTTGGTTATCCTTATCACGAGTGTCAACTGACTATTGTAAACTAAAATTATACATCAGTTCGCGTTGTACACATGCGCGAAATTTCTGACTGGACGTACAACACGTTTCAGAAAATGATTGTTCCCAACAACTTAATAACATGTTGCAGCGCTTATGGAACAGATACCATTTTTTTTAGAAGCAAATAAATTGCTCTGTTGGAACGCGACTTTGAATTCGTGCATGTGCTGAAAGTTTACAACATGAAAAAACACTGTGCTGGAACAGACTTATTGTATTGTTTGGTATGGTTAAAAATAATAGAAAAAAATTAATTTGTTTTTAGTTGACCCAAGAAAAATTTAAACCTTAAACTCTATAATTTTGATGTGGTTTGTTATCAACTTTATAACCATTGTTTAAAAATACAAGTCTGTATTTTATTTAATTTGTTAAGTCATTGTAAATTAATTTCTCTTTCAGAAAATTATGCAATGGAATATTCACAAAAGATTCTAATAAAATAGAAAGTAGTTTGTAAATGTTCATAGTATTCGATCTTGTCATTGACGTCCCTTTTGTATTTTCACAAGGCACCTCAGGCACTTTTCTCTCCCTTGCTTTTCTCACTACTCATAAACAGCACGAACGATGTAGTAAGGCATATCAAAGTTTTGTTGTTTGCAGAAGATCTGAAGCTTTTCGTAGGAATAAATTTTATTGATGACTGTGGGCTTCGTTTTGAGGTTTATTTCTTAACATTTCAAAAT
Organism: Cinara cedri; assembly: GCA_902439185.1. Taxonomy (NCBI): domain Eukaryota; kingdom Metazoa; phylum Arthropoda; class Insecta; order Hemiptera; family Aphididae; genus Cinara; species Cinara cedri. Next base: position 898,950 of record CABPRJ010001443.1, on the reverse strand, counting down.
ATACTATTGTGTTGTTCTTCAGGTCTCTTCGTCAATTTGTTGCTACCTTTTGTAATAAAAAAGCGTAGCTTTGTAAGTTCCAATATTTATGATTACCTACGCTTTAAATGAGCTCCATATGAGAATAATGAGAATTACCAATGCTGAGCATTTTCTTTACCTTTATTAATCATATGGTGTTACCTTATTATTTTTTATTAGTTTTAGTTTTATTTATATTTAAGTATAATCATTGAACTACCAGTCCATAGGTTAGCTCGTACTTTTAAAAACTAAAAATACAAATAAAATAGTGTACCAATTTATTAGCTGACTTTACTCTACAAATAATTATGCTAGTTTCAATGACTACTATAAAAGAAGCGTTAGCCAAGGTAAACTCAATAATAGAAATTACAGATTTTATTAATGAAACCAGCCTATATCAATATATGGATCAATACCTATAAGTAAACTCAAGTGTTCCAGATAAAACCACTGTTTTGATATTATTTTTAACAAAATCAGTAATTATCAGTTAATGCCAAATCATCATGCTCAATCTTGAAAATAATGACAAATTATTAATAGAGCACCCGAAAACAAGATGTCTAATAAGTGACTTAGCAATATTAGCAATCGAAGCCAACAAAACAAAAGAAATGTTACACAAAAGAATTTATAAAAAGACGTCTTAGGGTAATAGAGACGGGTGCAGCCACTGTTATAGGTAATTTAATGTATATCTGTAAGCAACGATAAATCATTGCTAACGAAAACACGATTCTGAGCGCAGTTCAGTTGATGATGCTTTGTCAAAAATATATATAGATATATCATATTATGGTAAAATATTTAAATAGGCATTATCTATTTTCCTTAAAAATATTTGTTTAATACTGTATCGATTTTCTGCGTTTTTCCCGGTTTTCCCATGTTTTTCCCCGGATAATTTACTAAGTAAAACTTTTTTTCTTATTACATCAAGTTATATTTTATCATTATGACAGTATTGTAATAAATGGTAAGTATAATGTTATAACGCATAAATTAATTAAAACTATAAAAATAAAAATATTGTATTTTTTAAATTTAAAATTCGATGGGTTCTTTTACTAAGTGTATACCTATAGACGAGTGGTGAAAATGTAAACTGTCCTGGTGCTTCAAATTTATAGTTACGACACTGGTAAGTAGATAGGTACTTGTTCTTATATAACGATCGTCGCCCGTCAGCTTGTTATTACGGTTTTATTCTTTCATATACTTAGGTAAATAAGAGTTTGTGTACAATGCATTTTTTTTTTTCAAGTTTTCGTTTTAAATATTGACAATATTGCATACATTCGATTTACCGCGTACCTACACTACAAAAATAATAACTATACGTGTATACAGGTACGTAGGTATATTATACCGTATAATTTTAATTAAAATATTAATCGAGAAAAAAAAAACCTTATAATATCATTTTTTTCTCTTGTTATTATTATTCGTATAATTCAATAACTCGGAGTACCGCGGATGATGGACTGTTGAACTCTAAAATTAGCTCTTTTTAAGTCGTGTTCGCGTTTAATGTATAGTTTGTTTTTTTTTTTTTGCTCTCCCCGCGACCGTATTATAATCTCGTTTCTACCTCGTACCTCGTGCGCTTTATAAAAAGCAGGCACCTACTTAATATTATAATATCTTTGGTGGATTCATATATATATATATATATATACACACATATTATGTGTACCTAATATGATGTTAAGTTATTCATCATTTTGAAAATATTGTGAAAAGCCGTCTGACGTTTTATAATACGCGTATAAAAGTAAAATACATAAAATAAATTACGAAATGTTGGCAAAATGGCCGGTGTCTCGGTGGCTGCGACGAGGTGACGGTGAGTGGGGTCGAAAATAACCTATATATTAATATAAAATAATATTATAATAATTTACAAGTGTATGTATATACGTAGACAAATATTTTGTCGGACCAATGAAAAAAAAAAAAAAAAATAAAAAAAACAAAAATAATAGAGAATATACGGAGCACGTCTAATATGTAATTACTATTTATACTACATGTTATCGTAATTTACGATTTAATATACTGAAAACTAAGTATTTCTTGGTGAATAAAATCAAACATAAAAATCGTATATTATATACATTATTATTATGTAGAATATATCCGCATGCGACTCAAAGATATCGAGGACTTATGCTTATTGGGATAGCAGCTGTGCGGCAGACGAGAGATTATTATACAGGACCGAAAAAATCGGATTACCGTTCTGTCTTAAACGATATTGATTGTTAGATGTAATAATGCATTACCTAGATACACGCTTACGTGCATATACATGGTGATTAATCCTCGACAAGACAATCGGTAACTTAAAAAGTATTACTTTTTTTGGAATTTTCTTTTTTTTTTGACAATTTAAGAAACAAGAAGCTTTAAAAAAAAAAAATATTTCCTAGCATAATAGAGGGTGCAGCAGATTTTATAGGTAATTTAATGTATGTCTGTAAGCAACGATAAACCATTGCTAACGAAAAAACGATTCTGAGCGAAGTAGAGTAGATAGTGATGCTTTGACAAGAATATATATGTCATATTATAGTAAAATAATTAAATAGGCATTATATATTTTCGTTAATCATATTTGTTTAAAATTGTACTAATTTTTCCCATTTATTGGGGAAACTCCTGAGAAAATCGAAAAATTACCTCCCTAAGGTACCTTCCCAGTCAGATTTCCGTTCAGAAAAAGTGCTATCATTTTTAATCGGAGCGAAATTGCTGGTAGAAAAGTTATATACAGAATCAAAAGGCCATAATATTTTTTACTTTATACTAACATTTCGTAAATTTTCCGTTTTTCTGACATTTTATCCCAGTTTTTCCCAGATATTATAAAAACGACTTGAAAAAGAAAAAAAACGACTTCTCTAAATTACCATGGTGATAAAAATTCCTTTTAAAAAAATAAGCTACACTTGATAAATCGGAGGAAGTTTTCTGGAAAAAAGTATTTACAACAAATCGAGGGGTATTTTGTGATTAAAATTGTCCGAGACAGCGATAACATGACTCTCTAGGTACAACCCAAAATGCAAACAATTTTTTTTTTTTTGGCACACTGTTTTGAACTCGGAACCCCTAAGATTATAATAAGCATAAAAAACCATTAGATTACAATAAAAATATGCTTTAAGAAAGAAAATACTAAGTTGTTTAATATAATATATAAAATCAAATATAGATTATATTTTTTGAAAATTGTATCACGTTTTGAAAAGGCAAATATAAGTTTTTGTTCAAATTTCCAGTCTCTACGAATATCTTTAGTTGAATTACAATAAATAACAAAATTGAAAAATAATATAATCATTATTTTCGTAAAATTTCCCGTTTTTCTTACGTTTTATTTTGGTTTTTCTCAGATATTATAAAAACCGCTTGGAATATCAATAAATGACCTTTTAAAAGTACCATCTGGGCAACATTTTCTCTCGGAAATGGTTTTGCGTGTATATATCTGAGCAAGATTTATGGTTGAATTTTCGAACACAGGATAAAAAAAGAAGAAAAAAAATAAACATTTTAGTAAAACCAATACATTTTTCACTCAACTCAGAATCTAAAATGTTTGTGAAAGCTAGAAAAAAAACTCAGAATAGGTCTTTATACTTTGTACGTATAATATAAATCTTGAGAAATGTATTAAAATGTATTTATAAATAATTGACTAAGTAAAACTTTTTTCTGATTACATCAAATTATATTTTATCATTATGACAGTATTTTAATAAATGGCAAGTATAATGTTATAACGCATAAATTAATTAAAACTATGAAAATAAAAATCTTGTATTTTTTAAATTTAAAATTCGATGGGTTTTCGTACTTTGTATATACTTATAGACGAGTGGAACGAGAGAACGAGAGAAACTGCCCTGATGCTTCAAATTTATAGTTACGCCACTGGTAAGTAGTTAGGTACTTATTCTTATATATCGATTTTCACGCGTCAGATTGTTATTATGGGTTTATTCTTTCATATACTTAGGTAAATAAGAGTTTGTGTACAATGCATTTTTTTTTTTCAAGTTTTCGTTTTAAATATTGACAATATTGCATACATTCGAATTACCGCGTATCTGCACTACAAAAATTCAACATTCCCTTTTAGAAATGGTGCTGCGCGTATATATCTGAGCTGGATTTCTGGTAGAATTTTTGTTTACAGTATAAAAAAAAAAAAAATAAGAAACATTTTAATAAAACCAATACATTGTTCACTACACTCAGAATGTAAAATTGCATTACACATTTTTTTGCCACCCTTGTGTTTTGGGAACAGAATTACACATAAGATGTTCCACTACTCTCCCCTAACTGAACTAAAAATATTTAATACTCGTAATTCATCAGCAGATTAACGGAAATTAAAAATCTTCAGATTAAGTACGAAATGTACTTATACTGAATTTTCATTTATTTATGGAATTCTTAATTTAGTTTGCTGTTTGAAAACCAAAAGTAGATTATGGTTGTTTCATCTCCAAAAAGAGGGGAGGGGCGAAAATAACAAGAGTATAAAATTGTATATTTGTTATCCTACTTTTTTCCCTGTATTGTCGAGAATTGATCATTTTGTATACTAGCAGAGAAACGCACATGAATAATTATATATTAAGTGTAATATTATTATACACTTCAAACTGGATGTGCATTATGTAATCGGTATAATTTGTTCAAATATTGTGATCGTTTTTGACCGCAATTAAAATATAATACCAAATATCTTTATCTTGACTATTTTGTACTGCTTACTTTCGATTTATTAATACTATAATAAAGACACGAGAACATCGCAAAAAAATAAACTTAACAGGCCATATGTCATTATATTTTATCGAATCTTTTCTGTAAGCTACACAAGCATACTAACATTAATTTTATACTTGTATAAAACTGTTTATTTAGATTCTGGGAAAATTTAGCAATAATCTCTGTAAACCCAACCCTGAAATCGGGATAGTTAAACATTTATCTATAAGGATCAATACTGAAAATAACTTATAATTTTTACTAAACAGCTAAGTATTTAAGGGAAAAAAACAAATCGAAAAAAAAAGAAAATCGGTAATTAATTTATCAGAACAAAAAATCTGACTATTGATGGGTATGTCACTGTGTTAGAAGGGGATTTGAAAGGAAGGATACTATTGCTAACGAAAACGGTTCTGAACTGAGTTTTATTTATTTTATTTTTTCCCTTGCTGCATTACAGGTAATTCAGTATTCAGTAAAAATTGCAAGTCAATCCCATTTTTATTTTTAGAAACTACAAGGAAATTCGAAATAAAAACCTCATAGCATTAACTACTGAAGTTAAAAGTGCTAAAAGAAAGTTCTTGTAACGTTTCGGATTGGAGCAGGATATTGGAGCAGGTAGAAAAGTTGTTTACAGAAACCAAAAAAAAAACAAACATCTTATAGTAAAAACAATAAGTATTTCGCTTCACTAGGAATCTAAAAGTAACTTATAATAGTTCTTACTATGGTTTCTGTGCAACTTCATTAATATAGTTATTATTGACTGCGTTGCGTGTTATCTATACATTATTATATTATTATTCGTATCTAATAAACATTTCGAGAGTATACAAGTCGACGAATAATTCACACGACTGCCGCTCAGGTCCATATACATTTTCGATATTGTCCTTAATAATTCCAATATATATATATACTATGGTATTTAAGAAAAGTCAACCAAACTTCATTTGTTTTTATATCGAGAAATGGATACTATAGGAACGCACGCGCTAACTAACGCGTGATGATGTTAAACCGATTGTTATTGATACAACAACACGATAATAACACGTCGAGTAGTCGTGTTTTCGGATCGGTGTAACATGGTCCAACATCTCACAACTTATAATTCGTCCTCGTGATAATAGTTATTGTATAAAACTAATATGCACTGATGTTGTAATGCGTAACGCAGATATAATAATAATGCTATTAAAATCGTCCGTATTACACCCATTTATTTTAATTTAAAAACAACGACCGTATAATATTTATGTAGATATTAATTATTATTAGCTATTACACACGTGCATTTTTTTCCGAGGGTTTAATTCGTGTGTGGAGGGGTCATAATAATATCGCGGCACGTCAGCCACGCCCGATGCGGATGACTTGGTAAATAATACGACGACGACCGGATTAAACCGATACGTATGCCAGATGCCTATATACAATAATACGCGAAAAAAAAATTTGTATACTTAGGTACCTTAGAAGAAAAAAAAAAATTAATTTAAAAATAAAAAACTGGATTTGGGACCATTCCATTCCGGGTCGGTGAAATAATATTTTAACTTCGGTTGCGCGTCGTCGTCGTGCAGTGTTTTATTTATTTTTTTTTTTTTTTTGTCCATACTATATTATTACAACAATGGCGGGCACTGCAAAATCGATTGGGTGCGTGTAATATTATGTACTTATAGGTAATACACTGTATACATTTATAAACATTTCGTTTGCAGTATGAGTTTGTATAACAAAATGCTAATATTGGTCAGAGTACCCGTTTGTCGGACGGCGGATTAAATGCATTTTTTTTTTAATCCTTAGGTCCGATATTTTGCGCGTCAGTGCGTCGCCCGTCGATTCTTAGTGCGGCGATCGTCTTTTGTACTTTTGCTGTTGTGCCCACACTATAATATATTGTTACAGGTGCATCGGCGTCACATTTCGTTTTCTGGGCTCTTAAAAAAAAAAAAAAGAAAACTGCCGTATATTTAAGATTTTCGTAGAAAATTAAATTTTAAAACTCTAACAAATAAAAATATACTATAAACTATTTATTTTTATTTTTACCACTACAAGTACGACTTATAATAAAAACACAGTTCAATTTTCAAGCATTTCTGTTTAGTCTAACAATTTTATCCGCAGAGGACCTACCAAAAAAGAAAAAATTCTTGCATTCTAAAAAACCAGCAAAATTAAAATGTCTATAAAAAACTCAAAAGTGGCTTAAATATTTTAGAAATTATATTAAATCTAGAAAGTAAACATACATTTTCTGTCAAAATTTCTAGTCTCAACTAATATTGTTAATTGAATTACTTACAATCAAAAAAAAAACAAATTAGAAATCATAAAAGACGTCTTAGGATAATGATGGGTATGGGTCCAACCACTGTTATAGGTAAATTAATCTAACCGTAAGCACCGATAATCTATTGATTACTAAAAAACCATTCTGAATGGAGTTCAGTTGATAGTGATGCTTTGACAAGAATATATATGTCATATTACAGTAAAATAATTAAATAGTCATTTTATATTTTCTTTAATTATATTTGTTTAAAATTGTACCGATTTTTCCTATTTATTGGGAAAACTCCTGAGAAAATCGAAAAATTACCTCCCTAAGGTACCTTCCCAGTTAGATTTCAGTATTTTCCATATTTCCATTTTTTTCTAATATTTTTTATTAAGAAAAATAAAAAGATGAACGAACATATAACTAACGTAAAGTTGGTACTATAGGAGAAAACACATATAGTAAAACGTATCGTTTCTGAAATCAAATTTTATCTGGATGCTTCACGGAGATCATTTTTTGATTTTTTAAGCGGTTTTCATAATAATTGGGAAAAACTGGAAAGTTCACAAAATTTGTTTTTCAATTATAGTTTTTGTTGTGATTCAATTAAAAATATTCGTAGACATGGTCAAATTTTCAAAACATTTTAGTCATTTTTTAGCTATTTTTAGACGTTTAAAATTTGTTAGCTTTTTATGCAATTTTAACCAAGTAGAAAAAGCTTATTAATTTAACAGTATGTTCATCATAAGTCGTAATTTTGGAAAAAAAAAAATTCAGTGTACTTAATGTAGAATTTTTTTTTATAAGGTTCTTAATTTTCGTAAATTGTTTTTTATTTTATATTGCTCATAATCGGTTTTCGTTAGCATTGATTTATCGTTGCGTGTACATTATACAGATAGAAAATATTAAATTGTTTTAATCATCTTGTATACATTTTTTTACTTCTTACATAAGACAGCGTGGCACACCCATCAGCAGTATCACTACGTATAGTGTGAGTTTTTTTTGCTTTTGCATTTTTTTTTAGCCAAGATTTTTCGTTCACACGTCACAAAAGTCCACACGACGACAGTGTCGGATCCAGGAGAAGAAAGGTGATGGGTACGATTACTTCGTCCACCCCGTTAGCTCGCGAATATACTCTTAGTCCCGACGCACCCTGAGTTTGATTTTCATTATAAGCGATGAGTTCCTTCGTAAATGCAATTTCGAAATCGCCCCTCCCGTCGTCTTGTCCCGGATCCACCACCCCAGCGCAATTAATAATGCGCATACGTCAAATTATTCGCGGCGGGAAATAAGAGCGATAACATTCGCGGACTCGAACGATTCGTTTTGGCGGCCGGGGCGTCGCGTAAACTTTCTTCGTATACCGATACGCCTAAACTGCTCGAAACCGGAAACCGTTTATTATTAGTAATGTGTCTGCGGCGATTCGGGCCGATAAAGTTTCGCGCGAATATTCGTTTACCGTTTAATTTCCTGCGAATGCGAACACGAATAATATTACCATCGTGTGTATACACGTAAAGACGCGGGCAGTGTTAACGACGAAAAGTATTATGTTTTAATCGTATAATAATTATTGTAATTATCCGGGGGGAGAAGAAATCGTCATTTTCGGTTTCGTTGCCGAGCGCTACAGCGATAATAATTTGATGAATTAAACTCATCACCGCGCACGTTTGCAACCGATCTCTATATTCGAAATATAATAAAATATTTTTAAGTTAGAAAAAAAAAATTGGTTCAAGGATAATGGGAACGGGTGCAATCACTATTATAGATAATTTAATATATACCTGTAAGCAACGATAAACCATTGTTTACGAACAAACGATTCTGAGTGGAGTTCAGTTGATAGTGATAGAGAAGCTTTGTCAACAATATATATATATATATATATATGTCATTTTATAGTAAAATAAAAAAAAAATAGACTTTATATTTTCTTTAATAATATTTGTTTAATGTTGTACCGGTTTTCCCAGTTTTCCTACGTTTTTCCCGTTTTTTTTTTCGATTTAAAAAATAGCGTCGAAAATCAAAAAAAGAAAACTATCCAAAAAGTTTTTAAAGTACAATCTAGACAACTTGAGCTTTTGGAAAATTTGCTACACGTGAAAATCAGATTAAGTTTACTAGGGAAAAATTTGTCCACAGACTAGAAGAAAAAAAGAAAGAATAAAAAAATAAACATCTCAGTAAAATCAAAAGTCCCTTTGCTACGCTCGGAATCTAAAAATTGAGATTCCCAGGAGAAAATCACCGCTCTAATAATGACAACTATTGAGAATTGCAAAAAAATTTTCAAATCAAGTACCCGGTCGGGTGGACATTGCGGATTTTTTCAACACATACGCGACCAAATCTGAGTATTTTTATAGAAACATTTTTTCCGAAGAAAAAAATAAAATATCCTTATAACAACTGAATTAATTAGTTAACTAAAATTCTTTTAAGAGAAAAAATAATGTTTAAAATTATTCAGAATACATGGTAAACATTGATAGTATTGCATATTTAAAAAAAAAAAACCTATTTTCACGATTTTAAAAATATTTTATTCGGACTACTCGTGTCTAAATATTAAATTTTAATTTTGACATAACAGTAATAGCAATTAAATTTCAACAAAGAAAACATTTTTAATACGATTTTACAATATGCGTATATAATGGGTAACTGGTATTGTATTATTGTTATATTTTATGAATATTACTACCCAGCGATCTCTCTGCGTTACGCGCGGTATTGATTTTATATCAAATATATATATATATACAGGCGGAAAGGTGGGTAGGTGGGTAGGTATAGGTATTTTTGATACGCTTAAAAATATTATTCACATACCTATATAAGTATTTATATTGCATTCGTTTGTTTGTTTTGTTTTGTTTTTTGTTTTCAAATTCATTTTAATCGTTGAAATAAATCACTTAACTGATTGCTGCAGCTCGGCGGCGGAAATAATAAATAAATAAAATAAATGTAAGTCGAGAAAAAGAAGTTACGAAAATAAATCTACCGCGATGATGGCCTTTCGACCTCCTCCGCTGCCGCGAGCGTATCGATACTTTTGTCACGATACGATTCGGGACGACGACGGCGCGTGGATTTTTTTTTATCCCCTTGAAATTCCACACGTATACAATATATGTATATAATATATGGGCATTATATTATCATACTTAACTCGTATTGTTATTCGTTTCGACCAAAAGGAATTCCCGTGTATAATACTATACAGGCATACACGTATTTATATATATAAATGTACGTATTGTATGCCTGCAACTAGTATACCTAACACGGTGTCGATCATAATGTATAATATAAGATAGGCATACAGGTATGAATTTCAACGTGTGAAGTCTCTCGTCCTATCGCGACAGCCCGTTCCCGGCGAACGGGTTTGTTTGTTCGGGTATTTTTTTTTTCCGCTCGCTTTTTGGCATCGATTGAGATGCCGCAGAGGAACGATTGTAAAATAACGTTCGCGCACGTATACGCCCGCGTGATTTTATTATTATTATTTGTATTAATTGTTCGTCGGCATAACGCATCCGAGAGGGCCTGATATCCGCATCTTATGCAGTGGCGTAGCGATAGGATAATGGCGTGACGGGCAACGAGCCACGGGCCCTCGGCATTCAGGTGTCCCGCATCAGGGTCTGAGGCGTTATTGGACAAGCGAAGAACTTTTTCGAATGAACTTTTTACTATTTTTTTTTTCTTATCGGTTTTTATACAATATTTTGACACGGGCATCAGGAGTTCCTGTTACGCCACTTTATCATACAACCGCGCAATATAACAATTTTCCGTTCAGCAGTTACAACTGCTGTTAGTTTTAATACTAGAGTGAATATTAACATGTTAACAAAAATAAATATAAGAAGAAGGGGCGTAATTAACGGGATATAGCCCTCCCCCAGATCCTTTTTTTTTCCCCGGTTTGTTCTGCGCTATCAGTGGTGAAAACGGGAATTATACATTTTCAGAATGCATCTCAGAAATGTATCCAGACATTAATTTATTGTTAAAAACATTGTGTAAGGTTTACCCTGTGTACCCTTAATTACGCACCTGTATGTATGGATGAACACTATAAAGGAAACAAATTAATCAATTTAATAAAAGAAAAACACGTATTTGATACACACACGTGTGGGTAGGTACATAATATAACACATAATTTCTTTAGAAATGTATGTTCATAAGTAAATGTGAGTATACCTAATATTTTTATATTTCCACGTTTATAAAATCAAAATTGTAGACTGAATAGTAATGATGCATATACGCCAAAGAATATAACTTTCTGGCAAGTTTATGTAGATGTATTTACTTATACAGATGAACAAAAAACATAATTAGAAGTTTAAACTCTATTTGTATAGAATAAATGCACTGTCATAAAGGATTGTTAGAAACTTTTATTTTCACCATTATAATGTCGTAACAGCACAATGTATTCTTTTAAAATGCATCATGCAATTTGTATTAGTTTAAAACATACGTTACCTCCTTCACTCGAACATGCACGTTTTATACGTCATCGTCTGCATAAACTTCTTAGTTTATATTACAGTAAACTGGGGCCATATCCAATGCCATGAATAGCCGTGTGTAACGTATGATATTTAATCGTGAATATTATCGTACAATAACGGTTAATTACTGATTAATAGGGTCCGGATTTCAATTCACTAATCACTGAGAATCATCGAAATTTGCTCAAAAAAAAAAAAAAAGCTAAAAATGCATTTTACCGTGCAAATGTCCTTAAAAAGTGACATATACATTTTTAAAATTTATTATTTTATTAGGTAATCTATAATATTTTTATTTTATTAAAAAAAAAAAACAGGAAATTGATTATGGCTTGTAACTATGAACGTTAGTATTGACTGAGGGGTTGTATTTGGACTAATTGAGTGGAAAAATCAATAAGTTGGGTAATATTTTGAATTTGTTAAATTTAAATTATAAGTCGTATCATGGATTAAATATATCAAGTATGTTTAATTGATGGTCGTATTATGTACAAATAATACATAGTATTATACTTGTATATTATACACATATACAATAAAACGAAAAAAATGATCAAAAAATGCTAAAAACATAAAGTTGAAAAGCATTGAAAAATGCGAAAATAAGGCAAAATAAAAGTTTCACCTTTGAATTCTCTGTTACATGAATCAAATTAGGTATTTGAAAGGAAAGTGTAATACTCGTATTACTAAAAAAAAAAGAATGCATTTTGCATTGAAATCCGGGCCCTACTGATCAACTATTTTTATTAGGTTATTATTAGGTTATTATTCGTTATCGTTAATGAGGTATTTCTTTAAATTTGAGCGTATCACTTTGGAACATAAAGGCGTATTATCTGGAGTTGTAACATGTTAAACGTCGTCAAAATCAAGGGTCTCGTAAAAATGAGCACATATAAGATATCACAGAAATCTGTCAATTGACATCGGCTTTTTCTCCACTTTAAAATTCATATATTAACTGAATTTATTATAATATTTGATTTTTAATTAATGAATCCTTAAAATCCTTACTCATATCTTTAGTATAAATTTTAGCTGGCTTATCACCCCTCGATATTAGGCGAAGTGTCACCAGCGATGTCCAAAACATTAGTTCAGCAAATGATGAAAGACAAACTAAGTAAAAAAGCAGACTAAAATCAAGAAAACATGTTCTGAAATTAATCAATCCCATGAGTAAAAAAATATCAAAAAGCTGTTTTAAGATAATGAGAACGAGTGCAACCATTATTGTAGGGGAAAAAATAAGGATATAGATGGGAATTTAATGTATGTATGTAAGCAACCATACACCATTGCTATCGAAAACACAATTCTGAACGGAGTTCGTTTGATAATGTTGCTTTGTCAACTATATATGGGTTACCTAGTAATATTATAGTAAAATAGTTACATATGCATTAAATATTTCCATAATAATATTTGTTTATATAAAATCTATTTTCCTGATTTTCCAACTTTTTCCCGGTTTTCCATGTTTTTTCTCGGTTTTTCTCTTTATTGGGGAAACTCCTGGGAAAACCAAAAAAAGACCTCCCTAAATTACTTCCTCAGTTCTATTTTCTTTCAGAAAAAATTCTATAATTGTGAACTGGAACAGAATTAATTGCTAAAAGACAAATTGTACACAGAAAAAAAAAATAAAAAATAAACATCATTGTAAAACCAATGCATTCCTCGCTCCACTCAGAATCTAAAATACAAAAATACATATCACAGTAAAACCAATAGATCCTTCACTAAGATTCGAATATAAAAAAGATGATACTAGGACAAGTGTACTACAGTTGTATGTGGATAGTTGGGAATGTATAATAAATAAAGGTATTTAATTTATATCTGTAAGCAATGATTAAAAACTATTGCTAGCAAAAAACGATTCGGAGTAGTTCGGTTGTATATGGTATAAAATATGGTACTTGTATATGGTACTTTTGTCCGTGATATCTATGATTTCCGTCAAAATTTGATTTTTAAACTTTTGCAATAAATAAAATACTGCATTAAACTTAATTTTTTTTTTTTTTGGACCACTTTAAGTACAATTTATAATGAACACCCAGTCAAATCTTCAAGTATTTTAGTTTAGAACATAAACAAGCTTATAATTTCGAAACTTAGTCCGCTTAATTTTGATTTCATCATCATACTTAAATCGGTAATATATATATATATATATATATATGTTCAAAAAAAAAAAAATTTAAAAAATTGATAAATTAGATTTATTCTACATAATTTTTTATTCAAACAATTTTCATCAAAATTTTGTATAAAAACAAATATTACATTAAAATGAGTTTTTTTTTTTACCACTTAGTAAGACTTAATTAACCTCTTGTTAAATTGTTATGCATTTCTGTTAAGTCTAACAATTTTACCACTGAGTACTTACCGAATAAAAATTACGTATAAATCTCTATCCAAATTTCAAGTCTCTACGAATATTTTTAACAATAAATAACAAAATTGATAAAATAAAAAAGCATTCATTTTGTACATTTATCGTTTTTTTTTTACGTTTTATCGTGGTTTTCCCGAATATTATGAAAACCACTTGGAAAATAAAAATGAACTGCCAAAAGTACCATCTGGACAGCGTTCCCTTTCAAAAATAGTGCCTTTCGTATATATCTGAGCAAGATTTGTGGTCCGATTTTCGTACACAGGATAAAAAATTAAACATCTTAGTAAAACCAATACATTCTTCGCTCCACTCAGAGTCCAAAAGATTTGCATAATAACGTAAAATGCTCAAAATTAAAAATCGTGACTACAGATTTACAAGATTTGCATGTATTCATATTGCCAATAATTTATTATAAGAACACATTATGAGTAACACTACGAGCACGTTGTATCGAGGATTTATTTCGTTGTACAGATACGAAGGTTTAACGAAAATCGATTTTGATTATGAACAGCAGCAGAAGGAACAGATTCTAAACTGATTTTAAGTACTACGAGTATAAGTGGAACGACGTCGATGCGGCACCGTACCGTTCAGTGTATTTAACCCCGCGATGTGTGACCACGACGGCGTGGTGGCAGCTGGGTCTGTATTGAACTATCATGACGGTTGGGTGAGTAGTGGAAGTGATGATCCAAAATCGAAAATGACTAAACCATTAATGCCGCAAATGTTCCCTTATTTCTTGCGGTTTTTTCGGTTTTTCTCAATTATTATGAAAATTGCTTTGGAAATTAAAAAACGACTCACTTACTTCAGACCCGAAATTCAACAAAAAAGGTATCTTGATATTTTTAATCAAATCAGAGGTTAAGTTGAGGGGAGAACGAAAGGGAAATTAGTCCTCCTACCTTTGACTGCGCCCTGACTGCAGTTCTCCTTAACAAATTCTTCAAAGGTACATCGGATACGCTGCGCACATACACCATTAAAAATAATCAATTTTTAAATGTAATGATTTTAGATTAATCAAAAATTATTTTGTTAAATATAATATTTTTCAGTTTAATCTTTGATAAAAATAATATAATTACCGTGATTTAAATTTCACCTATATTCTATGGTTTGTCAGTGTGTCGTTTCTGGTGAACTTTTGAATTATAACTTGTTTACTTATGTTCATTATAATATATTATTGCAATAATGTATAGATTTTATGAAATAAATAAAAAAAAGAGAGCTGATACTGGTACAACTATTTTTATAGGTAGATAGTTGGGTAGGATACAAAAATTTGTTTAATTCATAAATGTAACCAATGATAAACCACTGCTAACGAAAAACGATTCGATGCGAAGTTCGGTTATACTTGTTTTCGAAAAGTCGTAATATTTCGTTAAAATTTGATTTTAAAATTCTCGGATAAAAAAAAAAATACCACATTAAACTCAAATTATGTTTTTATCACGTACGAGTTTTTTTTTTAAGTACGATTTAGTTTCGAGTTACGAACGTGTTGTCAAATTTTTAATCATTTCTATAAGTCTAATAGTTTCATAAACTAATTTATTTTTTAGTGGTGAAACATTAAAAGGAATAAAATTGATCTTTTATCATTTTTGGATTTGAGCAATATTTCAGGTAGAAAACATCGTGTAAACGTAATAACGAAATACTAATGAAACAATAATAATACAAACATTAACGTTCGCGCCGTGGCGTGCTATAAATATTTACTGTTTGACCTATAATTTTCTTTCGGTTTTTCCCAATTATTCCGAAAACACCTTGAAAAATTAAGAAATGACCTCCTTAAAACACTAACAAGAAACACCACCGCTTATTAACATAAATCAACTAAAACGCAATACTCCGCCACCATCAACACCCAAAACTAATAATAATAAAAAAAAAAAAAAAAAACATTTATTGATATAACAATTCTAAATAATACATTTCCCTGGCCCAAGCAGAATCCTGATAAATATCCAGATAAGAAATTTAGAAAAGATGTTTATATGTTGTTTAAGATACTTATTGGGGCTCTTTACTGGAATTTTAACACTTTAATAATAGCGATAAGGTTGTTACTTGTTTGAGCCCAATTATTGGAATATTCTGCAATAAATAAACTTTTACGAATTTGGACATTCTGTTTGGATCAATCGTTTGTGCACGAAATCTAGTCGTTTTAACGTAATTTGTTGGTGCTTATTCAAGAAACAGACTCTGTGAGTTCTGAAACCAATTAAAAGTCGACATTTTAACCCGATTTATACGTCATCCGATTTCGTGTTTATTATACCTTCGATATTTAGATAATTCAATAATATGTTTCCACTATATGCAATTAAATGTGTCCGTTTCACAGGTTTCGCAGACTCACAGTGTTGAACACGCGCTAATTACAACGCACGGTTTTTGGAATTTTTGGATTTGTACGACGATTCGGTGGCCACGACACGTGGCAACTAAATTTATAGTCATTGTCGAAATGATTTTCCACCGACATAATGTACGAACGGTTTTTTTTCTTTTTCCACGCACGTGTCACACACGATGTACTGCCTTGTGCCGCTGTGGATGACATCACTTTGACGGTCGACTATACATCTCTTGAATTTTTATTTTTCCTTTTACAGCTATACAATAAATTGACACATTATTTGTGTACCTTTTTTTTTTTTTATATATTTTCTGTAGTGCCATCGAGACAGTTCATACTCGTTATATCGTTAATGTGAAATTCAATGCTGCACCGCCTTCCGGATTACGGGTTGAATTAAAGGAAGTCTGAGGAAACGCGATATTTTCAGTGCTTGAATTGGTGAGGATGGAGTACATCGACTAATTATTCCATAATTTTAGCGTAGGTACCTTTACTATTTGTTTTAAGTAGAACACGTGGGATGGTATATATTTACAATCCAAAATGGATGTTCATTAAAATTTGATCTTTAGGTGCTTAAAAAAAAAAAATAACTACATTACGTTAAAATTTTTTTCCCCACTAATTGCAACTCATGAACAGAAACTATAATTGTGTAAGTAATACAGTTTTCCCAGCGTTTTTTCTAGGGGGTTTCCCCATACTTTAGAATACTACAAAGAAAAAAAACGTTTTTATTGCGCAAATTAGATAACATTTTCAACCAGAAACTATAACCTTTATATAGTTGATCAGAGCACAAGATTTCCGGAGAAAAAAGTCGTTTACACACAGATAAAAAACAAAACTATTATGTATAGTTTTGTTTTGTACAAACTGGAAGTTCAATTGTAAATTTTTAAAATTTGTACGAAATTAAACAATTTAAATTGTTTTATTATTTATTTTATTTATATGCAAAACAAAAATAAATACAATTTAATCCTTTGTACTCATATAAGAGAGCGCACGGTCTTTTTACCGCGCTAGTGGCTCATTTTACGTATACATTTACGAGCTTATGTGCTTTTTAGCCGCTCCAGTGGCTCAGACAAATCATTTACTTTTACGGTATAGCCAGCAGTATTTTGCAAACTGATTGATCTGTGATAAGATTTTAAATGATTATATTTTAGACCTAAATAAAAGTAAATATTTGGATACCAAATAGAACCGTAAATCACTGTTTTGTAAGACGTATTTAATATTGCATAAACAATTCAGATGATTCAATCTCAATGAAGGTTTAATTTCATTTGAACAAAATATAATTGCATTTGTAGAACGAATTAAATGATTCCTGGAAGCTGTTATAGAGAATCTCAAAATCATGTATCAATACATGCCAATACATCGGTCATATCAAATCAAATCAAAATACTTTACAATCTGTAAAATACTAACCGTTTTGAATTTTATTCGTGTTAAAAAAAAAGACGTCCTAGGATAATGGGGTCGAGTGCAGCGACTGTTATAAGTAATTTAATGTATATCTGCCAGTAACGATAAACCATTGCTAACAAAAAAATGATTCAGGGTAAAGTTCAGTTGATAGTGCTGCTCTGTCAACAATATACATGTCATACAGAGGTGGCCAAAAGTCGCGCAACAAATTCGTAACGCGAGTTCCATACAAGACGGTATGCTTTGCGCGACTTTTGGCCACCTCTGTATTATGATAAAATTCCAATTATTTCAATTATAAACCGTTTTATAGACCACTATTTTTTTTTTTTTTTTGATTTTTCACATTCGTTCAGAAAAGTCTTAAGAAAAAAAAATCGAAAAATGACCTCTCTAAAATACCTCCCCAGTTAAATTTCCTTTTAGAAAAATTGCTATAATTATAAGTTGGAGCACAATTTCTGGTAGAAAAGTTATCTACAGAAAAAAAAAGCCATAATAATTTTAGCTAATACCTACATTTCTTACATTTTCTCGTTTTTTTTTTCGGTTTTTCACATTAGTTGAGAAAATCGGAAAATTACTTTTCTAAATCAACTTCGATTTTCTTTCAGAAAAGTTGTTACACCCAAAAACCGGAGTAAATCTTCTGGTAGATAAATTGTATAAAAAAAAAAAAAAAAATAAAAAAAATAATAAGCTTCTTTGCTCCAATAGAAGAAATAGGGTTTTTTTTTTTTTGTCAGTTTTAATCACTATATCGATTATTGATAAAATATTATCACCAGCTTATAAAGTACAGAAAAGAAAACTGAAACGACATTATTGATTCACAATCAAATATAATTAACAAAGATATTAATAATTACACCGAACAAGTATAATTACTGGGTGTCTTTATGCGAATGATTTTAATTCTTATTTTTTTCTCTTATTGACAACATGTAATATAATTACAGATGTTAAATACATCGTTCATTCATTATAAATTATTACGCAAATGGTCTCGTTTTGATTCGTCTTTCCGTAATGTTATATATTTTGATGTTTATTTTGTATAGCACATAAAACACACAATAACAATGATTTAAAAAACAAAATAACACCAACCGAAAGTAAACACAGTACACACAAGAGTATTGTCAAAAACTAACAGAAAATTGATACAGCACAAAATAATACGCACCAAAGGTTTTATTTGCAGATAAGATATTACATAAATCTTGTTTGTCCTTTTTTATAATATTTATTTATAGTATTTATAGTAACCGAATGTGAACAAATACGATAAACCCCTTAGATTATTATCTGCAGAGAATATGTCTGTTCGAATCGAATATACATTACCCATAATGTCTTGTTAAAATATAGAAATAGACACTTTGCCTAGAGAGTTGTGGAATCGTAAAAAAATGTTTAGTCATTAATTACAATACCGCATTATAAACATTGAGTATAACACATTATATACTATACTTAATTTTTATATAATAAAACAGACAATTGCATTGAACTGTCTTTATTTTCGGGATAAGGGGGAATTCGACAACACATATCGATATACATCATAATGAAATTAACGGAATTCCAATTAAAAACCGCTTGAGTGTTGTATTTCGTATTCGTTCGAAAGGGTGTACTGGTGAAAAGTATAATATTCGAAAACCGGTCGAAGTTTGATTTTCTTGAATTGGTTTCGACGTCACGTCGTGGGAATCTAACGTGTTATTACCTGTACAATAAAAACGGAAACTACCAGTGAGGGCAATTATTAAAAACTGTTTACAAAAAGAAAAAAAAAAAAAAGGATACCAAAGAAAATGTTTAATACGAAGAAATCAATGAGAATACAAACAATGATGTAGACAATTTTTTTTTTTTTTTTTTGAACATTAAGTTTCTGTATACGGTGGATAATATAATATGTTATGTTATATACGAGTCAACAATCATTAGAATTCATTGTTCGAGATTTCACTATACGTATATAATGTGCGCAGTCGAAGAAGACGAAGAGAACAACGACGACGATGACGTCGAGGATGACTACGCGGAGTTTTGAATCCGATACAATCCCATCGCGGAACGCTTTGGGCGCAATAAATTTATATCAAGGCGATCAATCACTGCGGCGGCGGAGTAATACGACTGCATAAAGTGAACACGTTTGCTTGTTATTTGCTAGTGTGCAAAGTTCCTGGTTTCTAAACGTATTTAAAACAATTAACTATACACAATACACAATTTTGAAAGAATTTGTTGACATAGTGAACAGTGGATTTAGTATATTACCAACGTTTATATTAATAGAACATTAAATTTTTAGGAAATTTTTAAAATTCTTTAAGTACATCCAAATACAGTTCGAGTACACTTGGTAGGTAATTTTTAATATTGTCTATTATCAATTTATATTTAATAGACATATTTAAATTAATAATAAGTAGAATGTTACGAGAAATATATTATTATACATCTCCTTGTTAATCAAATCAACAACTCGTAACTACTTGTAACCATACGGAACCATAACTTGCTATATTATTCTATACTTTATAAAGGACGGCTGAAACTGCTGTTGAGTGTGCCACTGTTTTGTGTCATGTTTTTGGCACTTCCTAGGATGAAATACGAATTATGCATTAAGGGATGATATACTGACGAATCATAAACGAGACTCGGATTAGGACCCTATACCCCTATACTCGAAATTTGGATACATTTTTAAAATTTGACGTCGTCTACAAAAGTTCGATATAAGTATTTTGTGATAACTACAGGGTCTTTACAGTAATAAATATAAATATACACAGTTTTCTTTTAGAAAATATGCTAAAAAATACGCTTGAAATTTAGACATAGATTTCTGGTAGAACAATATAATCTTAATAATTTTAAATAATGAAATCGTTATGCCGTAATTTCAAAAATTCGTATTTTTCGTCTTTTTTTTGTTTTTCCATTTATTATGAAAACTATTTTGATTTTTCTGTCAATGGTTAGATATTAAATGAAATAAAATCCATCTTATTTTATTTTTCAATTGGAGTAAAATTTCTGGTAGAAATTTAGTTTGCAAAATGTAATCGGTAACATCGCATTTTTCACAATTATTTTGAAAACCACATGAAAACTCAAAAAAATGACTTCTTTAATGTACTAACCAGAGCATATCACCTTTCAGATAAGTCTATACACTCTGTATACATCGGGGCAAGATTTCTTTTCGAAAAGTTATTTAGAGACAGAAAAAAGAGATTGACATACTTCGCACTATGGGTGGGTCACTGTTATAGGTGACAAGATGGGAAGGTTAGGAAGAGAAGAATTAAATGTATATCTGTACGCAACTATTAAACTTTGATAACGGAAAACGATTCTGAGTGGAGTTTGGTTCTACATGTTTAAAAGACCGTAATATTTTCGATTATCTTCAAAATTTGTCATTAAAATTCTTATATATATATAAAAAAAAAAAAATTATATTATATTAATCTCAACTTTTTCTTATTGATCACTAAGTAAAATTTATGATAAATCACCTATTAAATTGTCAAGGAATTCTGTTTGGTCTAATTTTATCCGCAGAATATACCTACTAAATAATTATTGCGTAAAAAATTCGCAAAATTAAAATGCCTAATATAGCTTAAAACTGAATAAAATATTTGGAAAATTGTATCACGTCAAATGGCAAATATAAAGTTTTTATTTTGGATCGAATTTCAACAAAAAAAAAATAAAAATAAAAATATTAATTAAAAAGCATTTTTTTTTGTAAATATTCCTGTTTTTTCTACGTTTTTTTCTAGGTTTTTCCCATTAATTGGGAAAAATGATGAGGAAATTTGAAAATTATCCCCCAAAAAATACCACCCCAGGAATATTAACTTTCAGAAAATGTGCTTCAAAGTAAGATTTCCGGTAGAATTTTTTTTACACAGTATATATAAAAAAAAAATCATCTTTGTAGAGTCGATACTAAATACCGCTACACTCTGAATCCAAAACACTTTAAATTTTATAACGCCTCATACGGAATAGGTATACGAGTAAAATATAGGGGTGGGTATCACCCTTAATTTACCATGTCCGCAGCGGAGCCAGCGACAGTACGCGCGTAGTGTGAATTCCAGACGGTCGAAACATCGTATTGAGTACGTACAAACTACAAAGTCTTACAGATTTTTTAAATTTTTTTTTCGCACCACGGTCTTAGAAATAAGTATTTTACGATGTGCGCATAAAATTATTCCGAAAAACATTGTTCGACCACGAGTACCCGTGAATCGCACGATTTACGTATACAAATTATACTTATATATTGTACTGCAAAATACTTCTTTTATTTTTTTTTATTTCGGCATACCCGAGAGTGGGTATGCATAATATTTTTTTTTTATGTATACATATTATGCGTCTTTTACATAATATTATTATAGGTACCACGTGTACATATTCGCAGAGGGCGGAATAATATTGTTCGTGCTAAAAGACATTCGAACAATCGCCGCACCGAGTCACTTACGCCGTACCGTCGCCGTTTAAACATTTAACAATAAGAGTGAGTAAAAATAAAAAAAAAAACATAAAAAATTAAAACAAATATAGGTGCGTAGGTACGTATTATACACTATTATTACGACGCAATGAAACGCGTTTTACACTGCAGTCACATAACTTGCCGTAATTTATCAGACTTTAATTTGACCGCGTAATATTTGTATAACATTTTTCGTTTACAGTCGTTCGATATTGTAAAAAAAAAAAAAAAAAAAAAAAAAAAAAAATAAAATAAAAATAAAATGAATTACGTGCGAAATACATATTATTATTGTTACTATTAACATAANCCGCACCGAGTCACTTACGCCGTACCGTCGCCGTTTAAACATTTAACAATAAGAGTGAGTAAAAAAAAAAAATAAAAAAAAAAATAAAATAAAAATAAAATGAATTACGTGCGAAATACATATTATTATTGTTACTATTAACATAACAATAATAATGTCCGAACTGGCGGAATTCCAGCAGGCGACGGGGGGGAAAAAATATTCGTGTCCCGTAAATAGTAATTCCCGAATGATTTAAATGGCGTGAAGTGCAAACGGTTTTCAGATAAATCGTTTTGAAATTTGTAGCGACAATGCCTCTGAAACTGGTCGAGTGAGTAACATTTTGGCCTCTGCCATGGGCGTAAACGTTTTTACGGTTTTCCGACACCAATCTGAGTAGAGAAAAAAAAATATAACGATCCGTTTATAATGGCGCTGTAAAAAAAGTACCAGTGGGAAGCTTTGTCACTAAAGTCGAAATTTGCTCCTGCTGAATCGCAAGTTATGTTAAATTTTGGTCTGTTTGAGTTTGAAACCCGATATTTCCGGTGAAAACACGTAAGTACATTAAATATACAAATTAATTGTGATGGCGGTTAAACGTCTAGACACCCAAAAGGCACATATATTAACAAAATAGTATCCTCCTGGTTTCATATGGATGATACTGATCTTTACACGTTCCTACTGAGGAACGTATAAAGTTAAAAAAAAAAATACTTCTCTTGTAAAAACATTGCAAGTTCATACTTCATTATACTACATTCATTCAAATTATACTTCATTCATACTACATTAAACTTGATAAACTTCACCTAAGAAGTGAATTAATACAAATATTTAAAAAAATCAAATTAAAAATAAAATATAAATGAAAATAACATTTTCATTAGTGGATTTAATTCGGCAGTGAAATGATTAGCATTTTCTTTTCGTGTTTCAGATCCATTTTGTAATCCCAAAATACATTTTGTTCGTGTTATATACTTATAGGTAAATAAGTATTTTACTCAATACTTTTAAAATTAAACGTTTATAGATAATTATTCTGTGTGTCGTGTATCGTGTATAGATATTTAAAATGCAATGTATTAAATATTTTAATATAAATGTGTTTTATTTTATGTAACGTAGCGATAAAATTGAAAATATGCCAAAAATTGGGGAAAAATACACTACAATTGTTTAGATTTACAGTCGCACTTACTTAGCAATAAATATATTGGAACTGACAACAAATTTGTCACACTATCCAAGCTGTGTTCAATAGTTTTAGTACTAGTCATCTGCATCTCGGACGAGTATGATTTAAATATTAAATCGTTTTTATTAACATTTATTTATTTTTGGCTCGATGCAAGAAAAATAATAAAAGTCTCTTCGTATTACAACCATTATGGGAATTAAGTTTAGATTTTTAGAATAATTGTTGGTATAAATGCATATACATATAAATACATATAATACATAAAAAAAATTGTTTTCATTTATCGATTTTTTTTATTTCGCCTAGCCTCTGATACAATCTCAAAAAATAAAAAAACATATTATACGGTCTTTACTTTATACTCTGTTTAGAAAATTTGACACGTTTTAATTATATGAGTACACGACCGATTTAACTGCGATTACGGACCGGTCTAAAAAATATTTATTTTATTTATTTATTTAACAATTTGATATTACAATAGATACACGTATACGTGCGTATACGTTAACGTGGTTTGTTTTAATTATTTTAAACCAATCGATAATAAATTCGGTGTTTTATATATTACATAGGTAATATATAAAACACCGAATTCGACAGCATATTAAGGGATAAAAAAAACATTACATAACATTAAGCAGATAAGAAAAATCGATGAACACTTCAATAATAAAAGACCGTCGAGACATATGCCTATACAGGGTGGTTCACTCAGCTGGAAACACTCATTATCTATGAAAATATTAACTTTATTCGAAATTTTTTTTTTCAAAACTTAAGAAACAAATAGTTCTAAAATAATTTTACGTTATCATTTTTTTGTACCCTTTATTTTTGGAGATGAAACGACTACCTACTTTTGATTTTCAAACGGCAACCTATTTTGCAAACACTGTAATTCGATGGAGTATTATATAAAATAAATTTTGGTGTTGGAATATTTTATTTCCGTCTACTCGTTGACAAGATATTTTACTTTTAAGTTATGATTGGGAGGATAGTAGGGGTATAATATTGAAATTCTGCGCGCAGTTTGTAACATAGACAGTTTTAAGTATTACACCTCAAGTTTTAAGTAATAACCAGTTTAGAAGTCCTCAAGGTATAAAGTTGATAACTAAAATCTCTACTACAAACAAACGATGACGTCATCTGATTAAGCCGACTCGTGATTAGGTACAAACCACTGTACAACCTTTATTCAAAATACTATCTTAAGATTTGTAGATTGTGTAGATTGTAGATATTTTATCCATATACTTATAAATTAAGTTTGATGATTTTATCAAACCCTCATGACTGCGGTTGCGTATGGTTTTAACCATGAACCACGGTTATAGAATTATATCCGTGATTGTAAAAGTT
This sequence comes from Cinara cedri, assembly GCA_902439185.1. NCBI lineage: Eukaryota > Metazoa > Arthropoda > Insecta > Hemiptera > Aphididae > Cinara > Cinara cedri. The sequence goes on along the minus strand of CABPRJ010001443.1, from coordinate 873,610 downwards.
ACTTTAATATTATATTCTATGGTAGAATAAATTTATTGTATATATCTGTGATTTAATACTGTGACCATAGTTAATTATTAGCCATTATCGTCACGTTATCTTTTTTTATTTATAGTTTGTTTTATACAGTTGTTTTATGGCATAGATTTAAAATATGCCTGAGACAGAAAACTTATAAAATTTATTATTTCCTATTGTTGGTATTATAATTAGAAACTACGGAGAAATCTTAAGTTCCTAGTGTTTTTACTAGGTATACGGAAATCAATTTCAGTCAACAGTTTAGCGCAGTCAATGAGTTTGTTTAAAATACTGCATACTAACGTAACATCTATTAATTTATGTCTTGCACTTATTGAGTGTAGGCTCAAGAAGTTTTCAACAACATTAATGGACAACAGTATCTCTAGTGGTATATATATAAATATATATCGGAGACATAAGCAATTCTTTTTAAACATTTATATTGAACATTATCAAGATCATTTATACATCTTGAATAACTACAAGACCAAAAAGTGAATCAAATTGGAGATTAGATCATACTAAGAATATATATAGTGTTTTTACACTCTTTCGTATTTCTATTAATAAAACCTCGAATTTTATATGATTTGTATATTTTCATTCTATGGTTAATTAAATTATTAAATTTGAACGATAAATCATTTTAAAAGTTTATATCCAAATCTTTAATCGAATTTATTCTATCAAGATAATAGTTATTAATATGACATTGAAATATTATCGGATTTTTACTACGTGAATAAGATTACTATTTATTTGTTAATATTTAAAGGGAGAAAATTTTGTTCACTCCATTGGAAAAATAATAGGTAGCACAGTAATACAATACTAAATTAATACAATAGTGAATTGTAGAATGGAAACAAAATGTTGTAGCTACTATTGATATTACAGATATTTGTATAAATAAATATTTAGTTACAGCACTTGATATAGTAAAGTTTGGGATAAACCATAACAATAAAGAAATATCATAAAAAAAAAAATAATAATAATAAACATAGTAAAACCAATACATTCCTTGCTATACTCAGAATCTCAAATATATATTTTATAACATTTCAATGTCATAAGGGCCCGGTTTTTTATGTATATATTATATTTTTTGCTTATTCGAGTAAAAATGACTATGGTACATTTCGAAATAGTTAGAATATTGTATGCACATTAAACATTTATAAAAAAAATCTAAATTTTTCTCGGTTATACAATCATAAATTTATAATTTGATAAATTAATTACATTTATATTTTTTTAATATACACATTATCACATAATCAAAATATGTGTGTGCACATACTCTAATATAATACATTTTTTTTATGCATACATAAATATGGTCATTTTCTACACTAATTTTGCATAAAAACCAAGCCCTAATTTTTATATTAATATTGCTATGAGCGCTTGAAATTTTACCATAATTTTAGGTCAGGACTATGAAACATCTAGTTCAAATTTAATGATACAGTTTAATCAAAATTGTCGTCCTACAGTTATGAAAAATATGAGTAAAGTATTCGGACAGTGTTCAAAAAATTAAATAAATACTTCAATATTCCCACACTACAAACAATAGAAAAATTTAAAAAATTGTTAATAATATAATATTGATTATTTTAGTAATACAGTAGAAACTCTCTGTTATTCGTCTTATTTGTTCGTGAAATACGAAAAATTGCTGCTCAAAAAGCTCATGCCTCACAAAATCATAAGAAGATGACGGATTATTTTGTTTAGTAGTTTTAGCATGGTATTATTTTTGTTATTTTTTATTTATTATTATATTTGTCTGCAAATATACACGTAAAATATGTACGTTTGTTGCAATATTTCTGTAAACCGTATACTCGATTAGCTGTCATAGTCCCGGCCCCGAAATGACTTAATTGATTTTCTGCTGTAATTATTGTTTTATAATAAATAGGTTACAACACCAATTATTTATAGAAGGATCGTCAGTACTAAGCATTATAGGTATTATATAATACTATAAGTAAGTATAATTTTAAGTAAAAATATGTAGCAAATAACATAAAGTTTACATGAGTATTGTTAATTTAAAAATAACATTATTATTAGTTAAACAATAACATGATAATATTTAGAACTACACAGTTATAAGTTTATACATTTTTGTTGGTTGTTTTTTTTATTAAATTAATTGATATCAAACTAGTTTTTAAGTTAAAATTATTGATGTTTTAACCTAAAACTTAACTAGAAAAACAATTTTTAAATGAAACATATACACGGGTATGTAGTTTTATTAATAGTCTTCTCCTTGCAGTTAGTTGAACTTGATTTTTGTCAAAGCTTCTTTTAAATTAATTTGACTATCTAAAAACAGATATTAAATAGCTTTAGGTGTATTACAGTTAAATACTAAATATTACAGTTAAAAATAATTAAAAATAATTACAAACACCGAATTAATTTTGTCGTCTAGTAAAATATCAAATACAATCCTTTTATTTTGACTTGATCCAAATTGCAAATTTTACTTCAAAATAATACTTCAAATTAATCAACCTAGCTAATATAATATTGAAATTTTACAACATCGTTTTATGGTTTACTTTGAAGATAGCAAATTAATATAAGATTTTTAAATGTATTCAAAAAAGTTCAAATCGTCTAGTTAAAGATATTTTTAGTTAATTTCGATTATCTCAGCTCACTAATATGCTGAATTTTAGTATGAAAAAAATATGGCTGGTACAGTCCAATGGTGTAACTTGATTGTAAATAATCAAAATAATCAAACTTGTTAGTTGTTATAAAAATATGTATAATATTAATAGGTATAATAAGTCAGTAATGCATAGGTATTCAGTATTTCATATACATTAAAACAAAACTTATTGATTCACCTGAAATCAACAAAAAATAAAATTTGTATACGTACGTAATAATAATTATATGTATATGTATAATATGTATTTCAATATATTTTGTATAGCTAACTAGCTAAAACTTACCAATTCATTATACATTGTCTTCGGCAAGTATCCAACTTACATGCGTAACTACTAATTAAGATTACTCATATGTTTGATAAATTATTATATAAAATACAAGAACATTAAAAAAAAAACCATTTATGACATAATTATTGCATTATAATTGTAATTATAATTATTATAGCAATTGTATCGAAATAGATACTGCAATAATATTACCGAAAAAATAAATGTTTTCAATGGCTGATCTTGTAGGTAGTTGTTATCTCAGTAGAAACTAGAGATTATCAGTCATAACCTTTATACCTTGGGAGCTTTTACACTGTTATCACTTCCGGTGTGATACGTAAAACTGTCAATGTAACGAAATTTGCGCGGAATTTTAATATTATACAACTACTCTCGGCCCGCTAATAACTCAAAAGTGGTAAATCTCGTCAACGGATTGGTGGAAATCTAAAATTCCAACACCAAAATTTATTGTAAATAATACTTCATCTATTTAAGGCATTTTAAAAATAGGTTGCCTTTTGAAAATCAAAAGTAGGCAGTCATTTCACCCATAAAAATAAAGGTTACAAAAAAAAAAAATAATGATAACGTTACATTTTAGAACTATTTGTTTTCTAAGTTCTCAAAAGAAAAAAAAATACTTTCGAAGATAATATGTGTTTCTAGTTAAATGAATCACCCTGTACACATTACCGTCCTGAACATCGGTTATTTTTTTTTTACCTTGCCGGACGTCCATCAACTTGAATCTGATAATTTAAAAATCGTTCTTTTTTTAATCATATTTTTTAGTATGTACACGAATTTAAAATTAAAAAAAAATATAACGATAAACGATTCATGGCGTTTTACAATTTAATTATTTGAAAAATTCTTTCTCAAAAATTTCTGAAGTACCTATCTTTAATTACACCAAAAACATCTAAATTTAATCGAAACAATCGTTGAAAGTCGTGCAACATGATTTAATAAACAAGGCTAGGTTAGTCATAATAAATATTATTAATAATAACATTGGAGTTTAGTTAATTAAAAACTATATAGTTAACACGTTTAAAGTTAATTTGAAAATTGAATTACTTATTACCTAATTTGGATTAAGTTTATTTTATTTTTTTTTTATACATGCATTGTTATTTCTGTTACTTATAGTGAAAACAATTAAATACATTTAGATTTTAAGGTTATTTAATATTTAAACAAAATAAGTATACCTATTTAAAAAATGAATAGTAACTATGTAGAATGTAAATTTAATATTGCGTTAAAAATCAAAAGAAATTGAAAATAACCGAACGTAGTGAGGTTCGAAATTGACTCGTACAATTTAACCAGCCAGTCAAATACTATCTTTATTAAGATTATGGGTTCTTAAGATTCTACACAAAATATTTGGACTATTATTGCCAGTGTAATTCGTGGAGAAAAAAAAAATTGTATTAATAAACACTTTAAATGGGTGAAAAGCTAATTTATAGAATTTAAATTAAATTAATTTTTAACTTTTAAACCCCTTAATTTAAAAAAAAAAGATTTGATACTGCAAACGGGTGTAAAGTTAAATGGGAAGTTATTTGATTTATGTCTGTATGAAACGATTAGCCGATAAAAATGAAAACGGATTCTGAGCAAAATTCGTTTAAACATAGATATTTTGAAATTTTGTTATCTTATTATTTTTGTAAAAATTTGAACCTTAACGTTTATTAAAAAAAACAACTATATTAGGCTCAAAATATTTTTTACCACTAAATATAACTTATAGTAGACCTAGTGTAAAGTTTTAACGTATTTCTGTTCTGTCAAATAATTTTATCCACATTATACCAACATACCTAATAAAAACTACAAACCTCGAAAATGTCAAATTCCCATGAAAATTTAAAAAAATCCAAAATTTTACCATGTCTAGAAAAGGCAAATTTAAGTATTTTGATAAAATTTCAAATCCTTACAATATTTTTAATAAAATAACAAAAAACAAAATCAAAAATAATGAAATCGTTAATGTTGTAAATTTTCCCTTTATCCAGCGGTTTTTCCGCATTATTAATAAAACAACACGAAAAATAAAAAAATAAACTCATTTCAACAATTAGAACCAAAATGAAAAAACCTTACTTGTCGTTTTTTTATTGTAACAATATTTCTAGTTCAAAATGTATACACGGGTAGAAAAAAAAATAAGCACACATCACACTCTTTGTAAACCATTTTTGTAAACCAAATTCTTCACGACGCTTAGATTCTAATATTGTTTGTTTTTGGAAGACGATATTTCCACCGTGAAGTTTGCGGCCAGGTTTAGTATGTTCTATTTTAGGTTGGATTCCGAGACCTCTGGCCATATTTTTTTAACGAAACTGATCAAGTCAAACATCGTGGGACAAGTGTAGTAAGTATTACGGTCGTTACATTATTGTGAGATCCCATAACATGATATAAAAACTATTACCTCACAAAACAATGCATAATATATGTGTTACAAATGGTTTTCGATCAATATGTTTAACCATATATCTATATTGCATTAGTATACACAAATATTCTATTATCTCGATAACGATATTCCTGTCCGGTAATATTTCAAACGCCCGACAATAATGCGATTGTCTTATTGTTTTTTATTATTTATAATTTATCAACGTACTCTAGAAATCATTCTAAAGATCTAAACATTTGAGGGGAACCTTTTCACCCAGCCGAAAATAATGTCACGACAAAAGCTAAAAAGAAAAAAAATCTTGGTCCGCTCTACTGAACATGATTTAATTCGTCTAAACCTATTCCAACACGATTTACTAAATTTATGCTATGGGAAAAATGTAAGTAAAATTAATTCAAAACAATATGTCATCATCGATTGAAAATCATTTTTACAATTTTTGCTACAACTGCTATCTGCAATTATTGTTGAAAGGATTTTGCCAACATTAAACGTGGGCTAAAACTGTTTTATGGAATCAACGGAAAAATTTATATGTATTTGGATTGTTGATATACACTGTGCAGTTCCGTGGAAATCATTTTTCTTATTCTCGTTCGACTCTGAGAATATTAAATACTAGGAAAATCACAAAATTACCTTTCTATATTGGCACCAATTAGGAAAAATCTAAGAAAACCGTCTCTGATGTAGCTGATTAGAAAAAATTTACTGGACAACAATGTGTTCACGACCAGACAAAAAAAAAAAAATACATCACTAATGTGAAATCATTATTGTTAGTCGGACTGCAAGTTTTTACCAAGGAATTTCGGATTTTAACGGGTAATCAATTATGTGTACCGCTGAGTATTTATTTCGAAAATTATTGATTTCTGTCTTTCCGTATTCATCTGGTGAACACAACCAAAACACACACCAACAAACGAGAAAATTTACCGGCGAGCATATTGAATTTTCTACCCACGTAATAATATAATTAGAAGACTGGGAAAAATCGATTCGTGCCGACAGTTCTAATGTACACGAGTACTATATAAGTCATAAAACCGTAGGCGACCGTAAATTTAATCAATAATAAAAATTAAAATAGTACTTACTTAATGTTGATTGTCCATATTGATGACGGGGGTAAATCATTTGCGCATCACTATTGTTCATTTCGATCTTTTTCGTAAGACATTTGCGTACCATTAATTGTTTGGGTCATAGTTCAATTGCGCATTAAAATGTTTAATAATACAGAGCTGAAAGTGATTAGGGTTACCCTAAACCACAAATCGTTCCGTAACTTTCAGTTTAATGTTCATGATTAATAATTTTTAAACATATTGAATACTAGAACATATTTTCAAAAATAGGTATTATAAGACGTATAAAAAGTATAATATATTTCTGTTTCAAAAATATAATAAACATCTAACTATTACGACGATAATCTCGTATAAGCTGTAATAACGGCCTAATCCAACCAGATATTATCAAATAATTGTACTAGATATATAACTAGGTGATATGACTAATAGCAGTCGGTGTTTAACTTTAAAAGGGTGAGGTTTGTGTTAGATATGAAAAATGTTAAAATTTGTAAATTCAAACCGTGGGAAATGTATAATAACCAGTAATATAGTAAAAATAAAAAAAAAAAACGTCATAGGATAATGGAAATAGAAACAGCCACAGTTATAGATAATTTAACGTATACCTGTAAGGACCGATAAACCATTGCTTACGACAAATCGATTCTGAGCGAAAATCAGTTGATAGTGCCTTGTCATCAATAAATATGTCACTTTAAAGTAAAATAAGTAAATAGGCCTTATATATTTTCTTTAATAATATTTATATAATATTATACCGATTTTCCCGGTTTCCCGTATTTTATGTTCTATCCTTTTCAAAAATATTGTTATCATTAAAAGTTGGAGCACAATTGCTGGTGGTTAAAAAGTTGTGCACAGAAAAAAAAATAAAGCCGTAATATATTTTAAATAGTTACTACATTTCTTATATTTTCTTTTTTTTTTTTTCAGTTTTTCAAATTCGATAAGAAAACTCCTGAGAAAATCGAAAAATGACCTACTTAAAGTACCTTAAAATAGTATATTATCATTTAATGTAGTTACGTAGTTTTACATCATAATTCGATATGTGCATTATATATACTAAAACATACCTACATGAATTATCGAAAGGCATTTTAGCTATATCATTTCCGAGTAATAACGGCCGTATTTGCAATTTATCCACAGAAAGTCATAAAACCCCGAAGCACTTTCTCTACCTTTTCGTTATAACTTTTCTCCCACACGGCACGTATATAAATATTTGTTTTTATTTGAATACAGATATTATATTATATAATATAAAAAAAAGCTCTCATTACTTTAAATTATAATTTTTGCATCTAAATTTTAAATTTAAAAAAATAATAATTTTTATTAATTTTAGTTTTTTTTTTTTTTACTTACATTTACTAATTGCTTACTGTTTGCATTAAGTATAAATTATCATAAAGGTATGATGGCGTAGATTTAATAATAATTGTTAGAGACAACACAGATGAGAATTGCACGTTTCGGAGGATTATTTCTGTAATCCTTAGGTCTGTTAGGGAAACTAGAATTATTATAATATTGTTTACCCGACAAAAGCTGTTGTTTCCGGCGGTGATTACTGAGAGTATTGGTTTTTTTTCTAAATGGCTCATAAAAACCGAACCATTTTTATGTAGTTTATATAGGTGCCCTAAAACGAATATTTTGTATGCCACTGCGTTATTACACGTCAGCCGCTCACCCGAAACGCCGTAAATGGAAGCGGTCGGGAGAAACGATATTACAGTAAAATTTTAAGCACATAAAAATAATGGGGTGAGCGTGCTTGGAAAAAATCACCCTGTATACCATATTATATCGAAGTTTGGATATTGGTCCTATATTTTAAGAAACTGCACAATCTGCCATTTATTTTGAAAAGCACATTGAAAATCAAAAAAAAATCACTCTTTTAATGTATCTAATAGGTAAAATTTCCTTTCAGAAAAGATACTACACTTGAAAATTGGATAAAGATTTTGAACGTTTAAACACATAAATTGAATAACGTTTAAAGTTTTCGTGAACAATATTTTTGTTTTTTATTTAAGTCCTAAAAAGAAAAAAAAAACATAATTTCAGTAACTCTATTATTAATATAAAAAACATAAAAAGAGGTTAATACAAGGGTTAGGTTCTGATGTTATTCTGAGGGTATTCTTCGCTGCCCAAATATTTCAACAGCCACGAATACACGTGCGAATGTTATAGTTGAGCGGACTCACCGTCGTCTTCGGGTCGTATATAAACATATTATAATAATTAAGGTTAATAATATTAATAATTACATAATAATTTGTTATAGCGAACACAATAATACCGAATTTTTTGTAACAATCGACGTAAAAAATGTACATCGCACAAAATTTAACGTTGAATCTATTAATCGAATAATATTTGTCAAGTTCCACAAAATAAAACCGCTTCTCTAAAATGTGTACAACCGTTATAAACAATTTAGGTACGGCAGTTCATAAACAAAAATGTATTGAATTACTTTGTACATGTTATTATATTTACATACTTTTTTTTTTTTTTTGTTGTACACAGATTATAAATTTAATTTTTCTAGATTTTAAAAAAATAATAGTATACTTGTAATTTCTGTTTACATTTTATACCTGTATATACTTATGCCTAAATATGTTTAGTGTGCAAATAGTGTGTTCACCATCAATTACGAAACCATTTATTTCGCCCATGCTAAGTGCGTGTGCCCGCGGTGTGCATATCAAACAACATGAACGGTACACAAATCGTCCGTTCACCACCAGTTCGGTTTATTATTTTTATTTTTCGAAAAACTATTAATCACACATTATCGCGTTTTTAAGTATCCGCCCTGCAGGGAGACTCTTATAAAATATGATCGCATTTAAAATATACACTATAATACGATTATACATTTTGTATTTACAACCATTTTAGTGGAGATTTAAATCGTTTCAGGAAATTACAAGTTACAATGTAGCAGAAACGTTCTTGTGCAACTCGATTTATTTCAATTTAGTTTATTGCGCTTATACATATATACCCAAAACAATAACGTAGCTGTTAGCGATTAGCTCAAGGCTCGCTGGCGTTCGGTTAAAAAATACTACAAATTCCGCAAAAGGAGGCCAATCGGTCGGAAACGCGTATATCTAACGTTATACAGGTGTTTAAATAATTGTATGCCAATTATATATATATATACAAAATTCAAATACTTTACCATAAATACCTACTCGGAGAAAGGTATTTAAAAATAGTTAAATATTAAGCGAACGAAATATTTTACACAGTCGTCGTCGTCTCTCTCCGGTATTGTTCAGCGGCGACATAAACTTTGTTGTTAGGCGACGACGAGCAGTTAGGTACCGTGTCGGAGGATTGGAATTTAACATAAATTGTTAAAGCAATATCCAGCGACATATTATATTGCAGTCTACATCCGGCGAATAATGAAATAAATAAAAAAAAAAACCAAAATATTTTATTCCCGGACGACGAAGAAATCAACCGGATTCATTTGCGCAACATTTGAATCATTACTGCTGTCGAATACGTTATATCTAATATGCTATTATTGTTGAAAATAAACGAATAAAATTAATATATATATTTTTTTTTTTTTTTTAAATCTATTTTGAGTACTCATTAAACGGACAGAACTGTTTTGTTTTACGGTACCAGCTACGCCCGTGAAATAATATTATTGTTGAAAATAAACGAATAAAATTAATATATATATTTTTTTTTTTTTTTTTTTTTTTTTTTTGTCGAGCTTTTAAACACGAATACGCTTTTATTTAATTCAAATTCGTGACATAACCGTATTATCCGTGCCCTGTTTAGCATTAAATTTAACTCACTCGTATTATATACAAAGTATAAAAAAAAAAAATAAAAAAATAATAATAATAATAATAATAATACCTACGACGAATTGACGGTTTAGTGATATCGTGATAGTAATTGGTTCGGTGATCTTATTGGTTCTGAACGAAACTATTATACGGTTTTACTTTGGTTTTATTTTTATTTTTTTTTTTTTCAATTCCTTTTTTCATCTTAATTTACTAGGTCTATTTACAGTATACACAAGTCCAGGAGGCGAGAATAAAACAATATAAATAATAATAATTTATGCAATTTAAATTCTAATTCGGTTATTTCGTGTGGAACTTTTATTGTACAAATATAATAATATCGTGTATTATAGCTCTACAATTATATTTAAGAAATCGTGTTCCAAAACGCTATAATTATCGCGTTCAAATTGAAAATATAATACTGAGTCGCGCGTATATTGTACCGCGGACCCTCTGGTCGACCCAAAACTGTAGGCGATACGCCCACACACAGTGTGTATACCCGGTTTTGTTTTTCTCGGTATCCCAGTCACTATATTTTATGTATTTCAATAATAGAATATTAAAGAATTATACACGCATAATGTATATTATTTAAAATGTTTTCTTTACGGTTAACGGTTGGGTCAAGTCCGGCATCGGTTTAAAACAATACGAAGGTCACTGAACAAACCCATGCAGTGAATGACGTTTAAAAGACGTCTGAGATGATTGAGTTGTAATAATAATAATAATAATAATAATAATGTTCTATTTTAATAACGTTCACTAAAATTTTAAAAACACTTTACTGTTCTCTTGCTGGGTTATGTTTCGGGAATAATAATAGCAATATTATATTTTCCTTGGTCGCCCATAATCGACTAAATTCAATTCACAGTGTAATAGAATCCGTGAGAAATCGATTTTCTTACGTTTTATAACAATATAATATATATTAATATTCTGCAATATTTACGATATTTTACAGCGTTCGTTTTATACAAATTTACTCGACTGTACAAATTTGATTATATTATAACTAATTTTCGCCGTTGATTAACAGTCTTATCATATTTTTTTTTCGCCGCGAAAAAAGTGACGGTGCTGCTTATAGGTGTGCTATTGTTTACATAGGAAGTTGAAAAGATAGAATAAATATTCACACCAAAAAAAAAAAAAAAAAACTATCTGAAATGGTATAAATTATAGCTTTCAAAAATCGAAATACCAATTTTTTGATGGTAAGCATGCTTCAAACAATACGAATACCTACATAAGTATACTTACAGAATAAGTGTTGACCTATTTATTTGAAAAACCACATTATTCAATTAGATAGGTTTCCAACCACTATAGGGTTTCATATAGATATTTATAAAATATTAGAAATAACATAAATTGCATACTATTAAAATATGTTTAGTTCAATAGCTATTAACTATTCAACCATCCTTGTCACTAAAAAAACCAATAAATACACTGGACTTGCAATATTTTTTTAACGTTATAGGTACTTGTCATAAAGCGATTGAAATAGAAAACAGTTAACGGTATATTTTAATAAAAAAAATAAGAAAAGAAAAAACGATAAAATAATAAATTAAAAAAAACATAAAACTATTTATAATTCAAAAACCTTTTTTTTTTTGACATTTGGAAAAAGATTTTTGGCAGATAAACAAAATCGAAAATTTTGAAAATAATGAGACTTTTATTTCGATAAATTTGCCTGCTTTACGTTTTTCGGATTTTCTCAATTATTATTACTTAAAAAATCAAAGAAATAACCCACTCAACGCACCAAATAGATTCAAAAGTCTCGACAATATCTCTCGTTATTTTTTTCCAGGTACAACAAAGACATAATAATTGTACACAAATTTAACAAATATCAGCAAAAACCCTCGATCATACGCGATAGGTGACAAGCTGTCCTATCTGCCCATCACATTTTTCAAGATTGCGTCAACCTAACCGGGCGATATGTAGCAGTCTCTCTATACCACCGAAACAAAAATGTGGAATTTTAACAAAATCCAAACTTATAAATAATTTCTAACACTGTACAAATCTAATACCCTAGTTATCAAGTCGTAACATATATTGTATAGCCGTGGTATTGAAGACTTTATATAATAAAAAAAAAAATTTTGACAAAAACACAACTGCGATATTAAAATACAAAAACAAAAAAACTGATACAACTAATGGGTATGCTATTATTCAGTGGCTTAAATTCTATTTTTGAGAGGAGAGCGCAAAAGTTTTGACCGACCCATAATAAAACTAAAAAAAAAAAACGCTCGCTAATTTATTCGTCACGATTACATTTGTATCTAAATAAAAAAAAATCGATCTCTTGTCATTTTTCGATTGAAGTGATATTTCTGGAAAACATAAGTTGAACACAATTAAAGCAATAAAAACAAACGCCTTGAAAAGTCAAAAAATTACCTCTCCAATGCATCGGCGAGAGAAAATTACCTTTCAGAAAAGAGGTGCTATACTTCTGCATTATGCTTTCTACACTGAAGAGCAAGGATCCTGGTAGAAAAGTTTTTTACGCAAATAAAAAAAAAATTTCAAATTTCAACTCGCGCAATACGTGTACAATAGTTCGGGCAACGCCGATCCGTACGGCTAGTATATTATTATATTATTGTGAAACACAAAATTTGCCACGACATACCAATAATTAAAGTGATCGTGATGTACATATATAAATATTAAACCATACACAGAATCCCGTCGGTTTTCTCACTTTTAGCCTTTTATCATTATTTTCGTATAATTGTATATCTAAATATTATATATATCATTGGCGTAGCATGCGAGATTGATTAACGAGGTAATTCGTGTATCACTGTTACACTCTTCGTACGTTTCTCGTAGGTGTAACCGGTGGGAAGATAAAATATAATAATGTTAATTGTATTGATATTCCATTTGCACCGGACAAAAATAATAATAATAATAATAATAAAAAAGATCTAGAAAGACACTATCCGTTCGAGTTTTGCTTACGTAATACATAATACAAGTAACGTGTAAAAGTACCGCCGCCATTGCATGGGGTCACCAAGCGGTTCACCTGTCACGTACGCTTTCGTATTGCGTAGTTGAATTATACATCTCTCGTCAACAATATAATTAGAAATTAATTATTATAATTACCTGAATACGTCTATCGGCGTTGTGTGTGACTGTGACCAACTTTTCCACCAGAAATCTTGCTTCGATCGAAAAATCACACAAAAAAACCTTTTTGATGAATTTTGGATTTGGTTGGTGCATTGAGGAGGTTTCGCTTTTTAGATTTTCTCAGTGGTTTTCATAATAATAGAAAAAACCCCGCAAAAAGTTTAAGGAAAACGAACAAATATCCAACATAACCTTGTGGCGTTAACAATTTCATTATTCTTTTAAATTGTTTTGATTTTTGTTTTCTAACATAGATCTTGCTCTGAATCTCAAAAAAGCAACTTTTTTGAAGAAAAAAATGTCTAAATTTTGTGTAAAAAAAGTTGTATTCTGATATTTTTATTGTTTAGTTTACTGAATTATTGGGGATAGCCAGTAAAAAACACGTAGGAAAAACAAGAATGTTAACGGCATTAGTGGTTATACTGTTTTCGATTTTGTATTAAAATTAGGTTAAATAATATGATAGAGATCTGACACTTCCATAGGATAGGCTTTTTCTAGATGTGGTAAAATTTTCAAAACATTCTATAAAAGAGCTATTTGTTGAGTAATATTCATTTTTGCGTTATATCGTATAGTTATATAGGTGCGTACTACTAAATCGTATGCGTTCACTACACGTCCTATTATAGAACGATACGTATTGTAACGTGTAGTTTTTCTCTTTTACTTATGTATTTTATTTTCAGCCTCGTGTATCAGAATGTGATCTGATTAGTCTACACGAGCATTGTATGTATATTATTTTGTCAGATTGATTCGATAAAATAATATATTGAGAATAACATTAACTATGTTATAATAATATATTAGATACGTCCACGGCGAATTTACGTAAACTATTCATTTTTTTATAAAACTATTGTAGTATTATATGTTACAGGCATTCGTTGAAGGGGACAGACCACGTATAGAAATTTTCATTTTCGTACTCACTCTAAACATTTTTTATAATTTTTAGTTCAATAAAACCCGTTTTAAATAATCACAACAGTATTAATAAATTATTCATAATTTTATAATTGTGTCGTCTCTCTGCGAAAGTGCGATGAACACGTATTCAAAATTACAAAGAAATGCCTTTATTTGTAAAATATACACACGCTTCGAATCTATACTTACGAAATACTAATAGATAGCATACTACATGGAAAGTTAAAGTAGATACTAAGGTATATATACGTATTTTCTAACCTTGAGATTTTATTTTTGAACAATTTCATTAGTTTCCATAATTTATATAATTTTACTAATTTTTCACAGCTGTAATTCATTTTGTAGCTCTAATGTATGAATAAACAAATTAATTAGTACCACGGATTAAAATATCTTAATTCGTGTATACCTACTATCTATGATAATTATTGTACAAATTACGTTTTTTTGCGGGTTATATTTGACCAATCACTACAAAGTTTTAGTTATGAATAATTTGATTAAATATTTAATCGTTTGAACCATTTTCCAAACAAATTTTCAAAGTTTGCCGTTAGACAAATATTTGTTAAAATATTTGATTGCGTGAACCGAGCTTTAGAAAGTTTATTCATAAAATAAATTTATTCATCGTATTGTGGGTAGTAATTCATTTTAACAACTCAAATGTAGTTCATTGAGAAATTATTTAGAAAAAGGCGACCAATCGAAATGGTTAAAATAATTCCTGATGATTTACCATACAATTTGAAACTAGCTCTAATAGAACTAAATAATATATGAGATAAAATATCACACAAGATTTAAAAAGCTCTATTAATCCAAAATAAATATTACGATAAATTACACAAACCTATAGATTTTAAAGCAAATGACTTAGTAATGATTACGTTTTCATTTTTAAAGTTAGAAAACTTCCCAAAACTAAAACCTAAATAAAAAGGGCCTTTTAAAATTATAAAACAAAATTAGTATTAAACAACAAAGAAGTCGAAAATATTGTTGACATCAGGAAATTTAAGCGATATTTTCCAAGAGAGGAAATAACGTAAAACGATATAAATAAATAAAATAACAAACATTTGGTGTTATTGAACACAGAAATTGAATTAAAAATTTTATCTTAAAATACTACGAGGTTTGGCTATTAAACAACGAGACTACGCGCGCAGAGAACATCCCAAAAAGGTTAGGGGAAAACCGAATACAGCGCTGGTTAGCTGGAAGTATCTATTATACCAGTACAAAATTGGGTTTTTGTCGGTGCATTAGTATTTTTTCTGTAGCGTTTAGAAACGAACATGTTTTTTTCTCTTGCCGAAAACGATGTGTGATGAAAAACATGAGTAACGGATAAACGTAAAATTTTCTCGTTTAACTAAAAAAAACTCCAACTGAGTGCTATAAGTTGTTAAAAGAGGCCTATAGTGAGGATTTCCTATCTCGGGCGCGTGTTTTTGAGTGGCATAAATTATTTTCCGAAGGTCGAGAGTGCACCGGAATCCAATTCAGTCGTAATCCAAATTCAAAACCATGCTGATCGTTTTCTTCGATATCAACGGCATCGTGATGACTGAATGGGTTCCAGAGGGTCAAACTGTGAACCAACATTACTATTTGACAGTTTTGGCAACATTGCGCGAATGAGTTCGTAAGAAACGGTCGATATTGTGGAAAAACAAGTCGTGGATCTTGCACTAGGATAACGCACCTGCCCATAACGCGCTGTTTGTGAAGTGTTATTTGGCCGCTTAAGGCACTCCAATACTCGAACACGCGTCTTACTCACCCGACTTGGCACCCTGCGACTTTTACTTTTTAAAGGAATCCGGTTTGAGTCGATGGAAGAAGTGAAACAAAAATCGGTGGAACTCCTGAATGGTCTTATGAAAACAGACTTCCAGCACTGCCTCGAGCAATGGAAGAAACAAATGAAACGGTTTGTGAAGAGGGGAGGAGAGTATATTGAAGGGGAACATTTGGTTGTGGAATAATTTATATTGTAAAAACCGGGAAAAAAGAAAAGTAGATACAATATTAAACAATATTATTATTAAAGAGTATAATGCATATTTAATTATTTTACCATAATATATCATTTAATATATTATTAACAAAGTAACATTATTCACCAAACTTCACTCAGAATCTTTTTTCGTTAGCAACGCTTAATCGTTGCGTTCAGATATACATTCAACTTTCCTACTACCTACCAAAATTTATTGGATTGAATATGTTATTGGATAAATTGTGATAAGGGTAATCCTTTCACTCCTTCAAAATTACGTAGTAGTATTTATACCACTTGGTCAGAATTTTTATATCATTTTACGCCACGTTCTTATTGGTTATATACGCAGTGTATGCGCGTGTGAGAGTACTTTCACTACTTTAAATTGATATATTTTATCATACGTTGTTAGTGATTCAGTAGATTAACTTGGTTTTTTTTTTCGATTTCTTCCCCATATGACGTATCCGACGTGGTTTTACATAATAAATTAAGAGTTTGTTATCGATAAAATTCTGACAAAGTTCTGATAAAGTTCATGATCTCATGATCGTGAAATTAACGAATAAAGATGATTGAAGGCACCAAGAAAAAACAACTTTATTTTACTACTTACTATAACGTTAACACGATGTGATTAAATTTTAAGGTGCATTATTTAAAACCAGCCAATGCAGAAATCTGGTATTGAACCAATGAGAACACGATATACGCGCTTCTTCTCTAGTATCCTGAGATTAATAATACACATTCAGGAGACCAATAATATAGTCAGCATCAGGATAATAATAGTTTACATTTTGTTATTGTGAATCAAAAATACAGTAAAATAGGTATCTAACACGGACAATATGCGTTGTTTTTTTTGCCGTTCGCATGTTTGTTTAAAACCATAAATAATAATAAAAAAAAAAATAGTTGAATAAATTTGAAATAACACTATAATAATAACGTAGATAGAAAACTAGGTACAGTGTAGGTACCTGCCCAAAAAATTATTTTCTTTTAAAAATGTGATGCATATCGTGCGCATGTATACAATTTTACATAATTCAGGTACAATGAGGTTTTTTTTTTATGTTGATATAAGGTGCGTGCGCGCCGGTATGACATAATTTCCGTAATTCTGTGGCGATGATTACGGTAATTATTTAAAAAAAATATTAACTTTAATCACGATTCGAGCACCTAGGTGTATACTGTAGGTATTGTGAAAAATAAAAATATTTAATTATTCATAAAGAATATTAAATTATATAGTGGGGAGAACAGAAAAAAAATATATTACATACCGACACCGCAAAATACAATAATTATACTTACGCAACTCGGAGCTGAAATATTTATTTTCTAATTAAGTCTAATTAAATGTATACAATACTAAACAAGACACGAATTTTATTAGTTTTTTTTTTTTTTTTTTTAATATTAATAAAATATTCGGACGTAAGAACAACAATACATCAAAAACACGCGCGCGCAATATCATACATTTTATAAATTATTAAGCTAATATTATAATAAAATATTAAAGGAAAAACACAATTATTAAAATGGTTAATACTCGTAAAAAAATAAAGTGTAAAGTAAATAAATATTATAATAATACTTTGTTATAGAGATTAGGGCGATAATAAAAAATATTTTTGAAATTAATAAATAGTCGTATAAATTTCGCACCGTGTGTAGGTCACTGTAGTATGTGCGAATTAGGAAATATAGTACAGACGATAATAATATGGGATAATTTATTCGTAGTTTTTAATTTTTTTATACCAAGAGTGATGATAAATCATTGCATTAAAAAAACGTTTCTTATAAGCCAATCTCATTAAACTGGTTTATAGTATTATAATTTAGTAATGGGCCTGTTCCTGAAAAACGCCGGTAACGTTTCTTGCTCTGTTCCTGACAATTCGTCGTTCGATTATTGATAAAAATTCACGAAAGCGGTTTTTTTTTTTTAGTATAAAGATAATACAAAATTTTTAAATTACCACAGTAAAGTTTACTATATTAAAAAAAAAATTAACATAAAAATTGTCTGAGGGATTAAGACTCCAGAAGACACATCTTTGAACCTTGATACTAACGTCATGCATACCATATTATGTAAAATGCCATTCAGCTTAATTCATTAAGGAGTGGGTTGTAAGAGTGTTCAAAGCTCAAAAATTGCTTGCCTCCCGATATTATACGCTGAAATTTATATTGAAATATAATTAATTTTTATCACTTTAATTCCCTTTTAAAGGACTGTAATTTTCGAGCTTAAAATCGTTTGGTCTAGAGAAAATCGAGTGGTGTATCTAAAAGTCGCGAGAAAATGATATACAGACATAATTTAATTTTTATATACTTCTATGGACAATTCGACAAAAAAAATCGCGTACATGGATTGGTTATGTCCCTTGATTTTCTTCGTTAAAAATAAAAGATCACCGGCGATGGAAGTTATTGTGTAAAAATCTACTTAAAGTAAATACCCCGACAGTAACGAACGAACGACTAAAAGAAAAAAAAACCCATTCAAACGCATTCGCCTTGTACGCCTTCGAATAAATTCAATAACATAATATAATAACAATATTATTGATTCGTAGACATATTTAAAAAAAATATATTCGCTTTATTATTCGACGACGTTCCGGCAGCAGCGCGTTACTATCGTTCATTTTTTCATATTATTGTCACAAACGACACGAAATTGTTATCAATCTCATAAAGAACCAACATCTTAAAAAAACAGCTTTCTCGAATTCATTTTTTAACTCTATTACTATATCCTTTAAGAACTACTTCTGTGTTTTCTTTGAGTGAAATTCGTTCCAGGGGGGGGAAATAATATAATAACATAAAGATAAATTGATAACAAAACAAATATTCTCACATCAATCAATTGATATTATTATTTTAATAAAACACATGTAATAAAACTATACAGTAATATACTACAGTGCTGAAATTACTATAGTTTTGAAATTACCAAAAATTATGTACCGAAATATATGTAACGTGATTTGTTTGATGCTGTTGTGACTAATATAAATTCTATAGAGAATGTAACAGGACTATATGCCATTTTTACATGTAAATTTAGGTACGACGGTAACGATTTAATGGTCGATATAGTGAGTACGGCTATACCCCGATGCAATCTTACGGGAAAGCGGAATGTAAGTGATACGTGCCCGGTCCGGTAGGTCCCCGTAACGCCTGTGCGAGTTTTAGCGATAACGGTTGAACATTATTGAACGAAATTGAACATTTACGGTGACGGTTATTCGTAATTTTATAGCAGTTAAAGAAAATAAAATTATGTTTCTAAATAAAACTTCATCTACTCAAATTCCGATCTATTTACTGGGGTTTTTTTTTTTTAAAGACGTTTTCTACAGGGGAAAAACTAATAATACTAGGTAGATCATACGTGCCAAACAACTAATTTAGTATTATTCTTAATGAACGCATAGTTCAGAGTATGATGAGTTACTAGCTGTACTAGAATGTATTTTCTTGGAAACACCTTTTTCGGTTAACATAAAAATCCTCCATATTGTATCACACCGTACTTCAAAGAGATGCGGATATTTTCAAACGCAGATTGTATATAATTTGAACATTGTTTATTCATTCCTCATGGTTTTTGATTTTTTAACTAAAAAATTCACAGTTATTGTTGATAAGTATAAGTTTTATTTTTGTTGATTATTGTTAGACTATAAAATAGAAAATAACGCAACTAATACCGTGTGACCTTATCAGTTTACCGAGTTCCGTCCAGCATCGTTTTTCGATTGCAATTATTCGTCGTCGACTTCGGTTTGTAAAATAACTATTACACTATGACCTAAACAAGCCATTTACAACAGTGGCCTACCCTCGGTGCGAATTATGTTCGGATATTTTTCGTTTTATTGTTACGTAATAATATTACATTCAAACGTCGGAGATGACAAATTTAATAACATTTTCTATAAACCTATACAGTGTGATTAATGTTGTAGTTCGTCTTTTTAGTATAATTATTAATAAAACGGTACTGTGTTTCGTTATATATATATATATATATAAAAACAGACGACGTCGAACAAATCTGCATAAATTCCTACGTACCTGTTATTAATTATTCGTCTTCCTCGGATTATTACGAATATATGAAAAGAGTTGAAATGCGTAGGCGTCTAATTCCATGTCATATAATATCTAATAAAAAGGAACTTGGAAAAGTATTATTTTATTAATTTCAAACGAAGTCGTATTTGTTCTATAATATACAGTAAAATTCAACCAGATAAATATCCTAACCACACTAAATATTGATTTATAAGACGTAGACAATGTAGATATGACAGCACGCTTATACAATATGTGCAAAAAAAAAAAAAAAAATAATAATACTAAAACATTTTTTATATCGTAGAAAACTGCAACGGATAATGGCGGCATATTTTTTATAACGGGACAAATTGATATTATTATTTACGTTGATAAAATATTGCGTTTAATATAACAAAAAAAAAAAAAAAAAAAAAAAAAAAAAAACGTAAAATTAATAAAGCAGAACAGATTTTACAGACTCGTACAAAATATGTTAATAACAATTTACACGAATAATGTTATAATATTTTTTGTACTCAACTGTTCGCTTTATTATAAAAAAAAAAAAAAAAAAAAAAAAAAAAAAATGATAAAAACTCTATAGCTTGCCTTCGTATATATTTACGAGAAAATATAAAACTTTTTATTGTATCCAAACGTCGACATACGCATACATACAACGGCACAGAAGTGAAGTAACTAAAAATGGAACAATTATTGATTATAGTCACTTATAGACGTTGTCTCATTGGAGTATTATTGAGGGGCCGATTTTAATTTCTGCTTTTAGTTCAACGCCGGTAATAATGAATAATTAGAAACGATCGATGGGACGTATGAAAATATCCTCATCGTGGCTCGTACACTTTTCAAAAATAGGTACTTGTGAGGTGCAGAGTATACTCCGTTACTAGTGTACTTTTTCCTCACCTATTTTGTATCGCAGAAATGTCATTATTAAAACAATACACAATCGAACACTGTGACAATACTATCTATAATACTATGTTACATTTCTAAAACATTACCAATTGTAAGTATAAAATGGCGAATGTTGGAAGTTTAAACTCCCGAAGTATATATCCGTTCTGGACATCGAAACAAACCGCGTACATTATATAATATTAGTAATAAGTTGGTATTTTGGGAAAACCGGTTAAATCGGCATAACATTAGACAAATATTATCAATGAAAAAATGTCTATTTAATTATTTTACTATAAAATGGCATATATATATTGTTGACAAAGCATCACTATCCGCGTCAATTCCGTTCAAAATCGTTTTTTTTTTTTTCGTAAACAGTGGTTTATCGTCATTAACATTAAATTATCTAATAATATAATTACAGTGGCTGAACCCCGTCCCCATTATCCTGGGGAATCTTTTTTAATTTTTTTCTTTGCCATCGTACACTTTGGATTGTACCCCTCAATTGTATACATGTATATACTTATATATATATATATATAATACAACTACTAGTTCATTGGTAGGGTTCGGATGTTTATGAAATAGTATATATTTTTTCTATTTATCGAATTCAACGCCGACCTAGATACAAATTTAATTCATGTTCTTTCTGATTCATGTTTCATTTGAATCGAATAATATTTTTATTTTACGTATTTTATGGTTTGTATTTTAAATGCATATTTAATGATTGTAAGAATGTACATGCATATTTCAGTACATTTTCGAACTTTTTTTAAAATAAATTTAAATAAACAACGAAACACAAAGCAAAAAAACATGCAACTTTAACAAATTAAAAAAAAACATTGTAATATTATTTTTTTTGTTATAGTGCTATATTATTTGTTATACACTGCAACGCTTTTATTGTAAATTAATATGTTGTATATTACAAAATTACCGAAGAAACAAAACTACTAAAAAGACGTCCACTGTTATAAATAATTTAATGTATTTCTGTGTACAATGATACACTACTACTACCGAAAATACGATTCTGAGCGGAGTTCAGTTGATAGTCTTGCTTTGTCAAAAATATATATGTCATATTATTGTAAAATAACTAAATAAGCATTATATATTTTCTTTAATAGGTAACATTTCTTTAATATTGTACTGATTTACTGAAATTCTCGTGTTTCTTACGTTTTTCCCGGGAAAATTTTTGAGGAAATCGAAGAATGACCTCCTTAAAGTACTTTCCCAATCAAATGTCCTTTCAGAAAAAGTGCTGTCAATGTAAATTGAAGCAAACATGCTGACAGAAAAATTGTTTACAGGAAAAAAAAGGCCGAAATATTTTCTTGCTAATACCTACATTTCGTACATTTTTCGTTTTACCGACATTTTATCCCGTTTTTCCCAGATATTATAACAACCGCTTGAAAAATCAAAAAATGACCTTTCAGAAGTATCATCTAGGAAAAATTCCATTTCAGAAATGGTCATGTACTCTTGTATTTTTTTGGTAAATATACATTCTCTGTCCAAAATTCAAGTCTCTATAAATATTTTTAACTGAATTACAACAAATAACAAAGTTGAAAAATAATAAAAGCATTTTTTTCTCAAATGGCCAGTTTTTCTTACGTTTTATCCTGGTTTTTCCCAGATATTATGAAAACCGCTTGGGAAATCAAAAAATGACCTTTCAGAAGTACCATTTACACAGCCTTCTCTTTCAGAAATGGGGTCTTGCGTATACATTTAAGCAAGATTTCTAGTAGGATTTTTGTACATTTAAAAAAAAAAATAAAAAAAATAAATATCTTTGTAAAACCAATACATTTCTTGCCACTGAGAATCTAAAAAGTTTTTAATAAAAATTAACTACTTATGGTAAAATTCATTTTTTTTGAACATATTCTGATATTTTTTTAAACTAAAAAATGCATATTTTATGATTTTTAGTGCATATTTGTTAATTTTTTAGTGCCTAATGCATACATATTATAGTTATCTAAGTACATAAATATCCAAACCCTAGTCATTAGTATATTTAATAATAGTAGGTATTCAACCTACTTCCAATATTGATTTTTAATAACAACTTAAAATTACGTTTTTAACCAAGTTAATAACATTTTTTTTTCATTTGAACTTTTAATTCGACTTGTTAAATTTTTCGTTTATTAATTATTAATTTTTATTTGAAGGCATTTTTATAGATATAATTTGACTTGAACTATTTAATTATTTTTATTAACTTGTCCACCTATGCATTTCATAATAACATCTTTGGTTTGAAACAAACGGGAGCGTACGTATAGCTCCCCTCTTAATCCTCTCCTCACCCACGTCTACATATGTCTGAATACTGCGTATAAACTCTAAAATACATATAGTTAATCAAATATTCTCCGAGTGCTTGATTCTCAGATATTTCAAGTTGCCATGAAATGTCCAAAATAGTTACTGCGTTCACCTCTTATATATAAATTTAATAGTACGATAGTATTATTATACTCTATAGTCTATATAGAATAGGTATTTTGGAAATTTCTCAAATACTATTTGTGGAGTAGTGGAGAATCTCATGAGTTCGAAGACATCATCTATATTATTATCATTGTTATAAAGGATATCGTAGTCTCCGTCATAATTAATTGACAAAGGCTGTACGAGATGACGCACTTAAAATATAAAGATTTTGTCAGCAAACAATATTGACTTTAGTATTATTACTATCCCTCGAATTCGGTCAGAATAATATTACATCTACATTATAATACTATATTAATATAGCCATAAAAGAAACAGGTCAGGCTTTTTCGTGTAAATTTTTTAATAAATTAAGCAACCTAGTCTGTTCACATCGTCACGTAAAAAAATAACGTAGTGTACAGGAAATTAATTTTTAAATCGGAAACGCTTGTACCATGGTTACACTTATGGTTACACTTTTTACCATGCACTGCATAACTGGAATTCGGTGAGGCACGGGAAGAAATTGCCCTTCCAGAAAAAATGACATGACAAACTTATCGTTTTGCTCTCTCCCAAGTTAAATATTATTTAAACTATTTTTAATTTTAATAAAATATTTATATTGAAATTTACTTTCATATAATTATATACAAATTTATTTCTAGGTCAAATATTATCAATATAAGCTCGAATAAATATAAACAAACTATAATTAATAATAAAATAATAAAGTAAAAACAAAATTATTAAAATAATTAATACTTGTAAATGAATAAAGTAAATAAATATATAAATAAAAATTGGATATATAAAAAAAAAAAATAAACGAATGAATCAATGTATTATGATAAGTGATTATTATAGATTATTATAATACTCCAGATGACGCATTGATTCATTTATTAATTTTATTTTTTATTTTTATATTTTTTTTACTATATTTATTTACTCTAATTAAATTCTAATTTTATAAAACTATGGATATTACCACATAGAGTAATACGGTGAATCTCTTTGTATTACAATTACCCTTAGAAACAGATATGTATTGTTATCAATTATTATACTTATTATACAATTTATTTGTTATCACAGACATATATTATTATACTAGATGGCCGACTCTGTGAAATTGAATTAGCCTTGCCACCATATGTAGATAGACTAATGTTTACAATCTATTTTCAATAGTCTAGTGATAATGACAAAAGCTACATTTTATTATTGAATTTCGTATGTTTTTTTTATGTTATACATTAGGGTGTTTCAGATTTTTTTTTTATCTGATATTCTACTTCTCGTGATATTGTGTTTCTTAGAGCTTAATAATGTTCCCAAATTTCTTTTTCAGATTTTTAAAGGTCGTGATCATTGTTTTTAAAATTTGAATTGCAAAAGAAAATGATTATAGGAATTTAGTCTTCCGTCAAGTCCATAAATCAATTTATCTATCATAAAAAAGGAATTATCGACTTCAAACTTTTTTCTCCCTTAAAATAATTTGATTTTTACATCGTCTTTGTTTTTTTTTTACCAATGTCTTCATAGTTGTCTATAATTTTTGTACCAGTGGTGTATTCGAGGAGAGAGGGGCGATGGGAGTAATCCCCCTCCCCATCAATTAGATTGTGTAAGTATTTGCTGCATAAATATGTACACAAATTTAAAATTGCTAGAAAAGTATCATCAGACACGGAAATTTTGTACTTATAGTCTGAGTTAAATTATCATAGTTTTTTCTCGTGAAATATAAATTGTCGTAAAGAACAAATTAGGTCACAACTAGAAAATAAATCTAACCCAGGTTTCTGTATTTTTTTTAAATCTTTCTAAAATAATTTGCCACAAAACACACATAAAAGCAGTCTCAAATTTAAGAAATATTTTCATTACTGATTTTGCTTCTCTTCTTACATCAGCTTGTACACAAACCGGGTGACACCGGGCCAGATGGATGCCGAAACTAATTTATTGTATAAAAATATACATTTTCAGAAATCAGCTCCAACTAAAGACAAAAGAAATTAATGGTCTCCGCAAATTCAATATTTTCATAGCTCGAGTTTATTTAAAAAATTGGTATACTTGTCAGAGTCCAATTCCGGCACCATCCAATGACTTAAAGTTGTTGAAAGATCTCGTGTAATACAACAATGTCCGCAAAAAATTAGCTGAATTTGCGTTTAAGAAATTTTTTGATAAATTATTGTCTTTGAGTGATTTACTTTCGGGATTATCATTGTAATATTCTTGATATATTCTTGATTACCAATAGAAGAAAGGAGAGAAATTGTCTCAGCAATAAACCGAAAAGGTACAATTAATCAAGCTCATCCAATTAAAAAAGAAAAAAATACAATTTTAACAAACAGTCATCTGATTTTTTTTACCGAAAATAATGTTTCGATTTTTACAACAAATAATATTTCTGTGAAATTCATGAAAAAAGATCTAAGTATTGGAGAACGATCCACAATTTATTGAATCTAAGAAGACAGTTCAAATTTGGAATGTAGTCAATGATTTGGTGGAAGATTTCAATCTTCTCGAGTTCTCAAATACAGTGGTCAATACAGATGGTCATTAAACAATATTTAGGTATTGCAAAATTTGTAGAATGCATCGAATAAAACTAGCAAAGCGACACAATTGACCATAAAAAAGATGTTCTAGGATAATGGAGACGGGTCTAGCCACTGTTATAGGTAATTTAATGTACATCTGTAAGCAACGATAATCAACGATATTGCTTACGAAAAACGATTCTGAACGCAATAGAGTTGTTGGTGATGCTTTGTTAACAATATAATATACCTGTGTCATATTATGATTAAATAATTAAATAGGCAATTTATAATTTCTTAAACAATATTTGTTTAATATTGAACCGATTTTTAACATTTGTTCTTGGGAAAATCAAAAAATGACCTTTTTAAAGTACCTCCTCAAACCAATTTTCTTTCAGAAAAGGTACTACACTTAAAAATCTAAGCAAGTCTTTTGGTAGAAAAGTTGCGCAGTTAAAAAAAAAATAAACGTCTTTGTAAAACTATAAGCTTCTTCGCTCCACTCAGAATCTAAAATTATAAGATTTTCTATATGGAACAATATTTTTCCTGGTCTATGTTAAAATTAAAAAATACATTTTGAATTTTTGAACGTTGTACCTTTATATTTCTTCTTGTTATTTATTCCATAATAATATTAATAATTTTTAGTTACCTATTATTTGTTAATGATTAGAGTTGTAATTTATTTCATATTCATAATTATTATTTTATTTGTTATTTATTTAATTATTTCTTTTCACTTTGTAAACTTAGCTATGTATACCATATTTTTGACTGTAAGAGAACTAGTTTAATTATAAAATAAATTGGTCCTTGTAAAAATAATTTTATTTTGTGCAATTTCAAATGTAGCTCACTAAACAAGTGTAACTATTATTTTGCTAATTAAGCGGTGAATTAAGAGAAAAATATTTTTAATCCCTAGAAAATAACTTTAAGTGTAGTTAAAAGGGGTTGATTTATCTAAATTATTAAAAAATTTACATTTAATGGCCTGAATGAGTGGTAAAATTTAGATTATTTTATCTGAAAAACATATAAGTGTGTATGTATTTTTCTTCTGATGATTTTTGATCTAAAGATCCTGCCTATACAATTATTATTTATATATATATAGATATAAAATTGAAAACAAAAAAAAACTCAACTTTTTTCATAAAAACGAAGCTCGTGACCTTTACAAATCTTAAAAAAAATTTAGTAATATTATTAAGCTCTATGGAGCACAATATCACTAGAAGTAGAATATCTGATAAAAAAAATTATGAAACACTCTATTATATATTATATATTATAGATATACATTGTTTTTTTTTCGAAAACCATCTTCTTGGTAACTAGAATTCGAGTATTTTCGACGTCATTGACAATGTTTTTCATGTCCCGCGATCGTCTCCACGCGCTAACGCCGATTCACTATACACAATGTCATCAGTTTTCGTTTCACTTCATTCATATACCTATTACCCATTTAACCGTCGATCCTTGAATGATCCCTCTTGGTCAGTAACGTTTCACATCCCCCCCACACATTGCTTTATTTTAAACTGTAGGTTAGGTAAGTTAAAGTAGGTTGTGGACCCCTTGATCCGTTGATAAATCCCTATGCCACTCTACTCTTGGTCCCTACCAGATATCACAAAAAAAAAAAAAAAAAACCTGATCATATTTTTTGTCTATTGTTGTACAAAATAATATTATATTAATACAAACATACCATATAGACGGATTGAATGCAGAAATGTCGTAAAGTACGTAATATTATCCTCCGCGTGTTCTCAACGCACTCCATAGGTTTTATATTCGTCCGGAATTCGGGAAATAACATTGTAGCTATGCGTACGGGATGCAGCGAAAATATCTCCCGAATAAAATTCCTCGAGGCACGCAGTACAATGCTGATTGGTAGCGCTGGAAAGAGGATCATGTGTACAGTTTTATTTAAAGACACGATATACGATGTAGAGAATCGATTTTTGAATAAAATCGGTAATTTAATTGAAATATAATATTATTTAGTTCGCAGATTTCGCCCCCCTCACCAAAAAACGCTTTGTTTCTTTGAAAATGCCTTCCCACGTCCGCGATATACCCCGTAACGCAGCCGTCGAGTAGGTGCTTACACGGCAAAAACGACAAAATCACCGCCTCTCTCTCTCTCTCTCTCTCTCTCTCTCTCTCTATCTTTCTCCGTTGTTTTTTTTTCTTTTATTAGCCCGAGCGTAATACGGTGTCGTGCGCTAAACGGATCGAATGCGATATTCCATTTCAATAAAACGTTGTTCGGCGTATGCACACACATGTCTGCGCACACACCCGCACAGTTTTAAATTAAAACTCGCGCGCGCGCGCGTGTCTATACCTTTGTAGCGGTAGCTGATGCGCTCGTGTTTTACGTACGAGTCGGCCGCGCTCGTACCGCCGCCTCGGGGTATCCGCAGTACGCCGTAACGCCGTATATTAGCACAACGGCCGTCCCGAACACAAATAATACGTACCGCACCGCGGTTGTTGATGAGATCTCCGTCGCGTCGCCGAGACCGCGCGCGCGTTACCCGAAAGGTTTCGGCGCGCGCAGACGGGACCGGGAAAACTGTACGTTCGTATTTTTCCGACCGAGGCGCGCCGGGAAATGATTATTGTTTTGCGTCATCCGCCGGCAATCGCGCGCCGAACGTTAAAATCACGATATCGACGGCGATTGCGGTTTTCAGCTGCACACGGACACGCGTGTCGGTCCGGCCGATGCGTACGCATTGTTTTTTTTTCGATTGCGGGCACTGCGATTCCGTTTCCTTTAGATTCCGAGCGCAGCGAAAGAGCCATTGGTTTTACAACGCTGTTTTAATTTTTTTTCTTCGTTCTCTTTGTTCTAGACTGCGGACACGTTTTTTCCCTAGTAAACTTGATCCGATTTTCATGTGTGGTAACTCCTCTGAAAGCTCGGGTCGTTTCGTATTGTACTTTAAAAGGACATTTTTTTATTTTTTTTTACTGTCGACGCCATGTTTTAAATAAAAGCGCTTAAGTGGAGGAAAACGTATGAAAACGTACAATTTCGCGATTTCGTTATTTTTTAAAAACACGGACGACGTTTTTTACCAGTAAAAATGATTTAATAGAAAAATCACAAGACAACTTTTTTGTTGCCTTTTTGATTTAATTTCTTACGGAGTCATTGCCGAAATTTTTTAGCCTCTTTCGAGCTTTTAAGTAATTTTAAATTTTCGGGAGTTTTTTTGCTGTATTCGGTTTTAAATATACGTAGACTTGAAACTTGGTAATAACACTTACATTGGACTTAGACGTGGTAAAATTTCTAAAATCATCGGTCGGCTTTTTATTTTTAATAAACATTTTGAAATCAAATTCAAACGAAAATCGCAAAAAAAAAATACAGCATTTCAAATTATGTATTACCGAACTGCACTCGGAATCGTCTTTCGTCAACAATGGTTTATAGTTGCTTACAAATATAAATGAAATAACCATATATATCCTACCTTCTCAACTTCACACCTACAACAATAGCTGCAGCCGTCACCAGTGTCAGCTCTTTTTTTTTCGTATTTCGGTTAAAAATAATTGCGGAGGCATGACATTTTCACTGAATACTTAATAATAACCTTATATAGGCTTAGTAAAACTTCGAAATATTCGAGTGATTTTTTTTTTTGTTTTAGCTACTTATAAGAGCCTTTTAATATTTTATAGTTTTTGTTTTTATATGCGTATACTATTATTTTGACGTAACAAAAATACTCGGAAAGTTAAACATGAGGTTAAGTTATAATTTATGATAAAAAAAAGACGTAAAAGCTTCGGAAAATAGATGCAGCTACTGTTGTTTGGTGAGAAGTTGGAATGGTAGAATGTAGAGGGGGAATTCATTTGTATTTGTATGTATATATGTATATGTGTATGTTTGTATCAACGATAAACCATTGCTCATTAAATACGATTCTGAGCAGTGGAGTTCAGTTTATAGTAATGCTTTATCAAAAATATATATAAAATGTATGTATATATATTACGGTAAAATAACCAAATGGGAATTTTTTTAATAATATTTATTTTATATTGTACCAATTTCCTCGTTTTTCCTAAGTTTTTCCCGGTTTTCCGGGTTTTTTACATTTTCTGAAAAAGATGACCTCTCTAAAGTACATTCTCAGTCAGATTTCCCTTCAAAAAAAGGGCTATTATTGTAAATCAAACCAACACTACTGGTAGAAAATTTGTCCACAGAAAAAAGCAAATCATAATATTTGACTAATATATTTTGTGAATTTTCTCGTTTTTTTCACTTTGTCCATTTTATTGGGCAAACTGCCGGAAAAATCAAAAAATGACCTCCCTAAAGTCCTACCACAAAAATATTTCCTTTCAAAAAAGAGTCTACATTATATAACTGATTAAGCTTTTGGTAGAAAGTGTTCACATAAAAAAAAAAACTGTAAAACCAATATATTCTTCACTGTGCTCAGAATCAAAAAAAAAAAAATCGAGTTGAAATATAATAATTTTTTTAAGCATTTAAAAAATTTGATGGAAAACAGCAGAAATAACGGTGTAAACACGTTCGGCTTAAGTTCGCTAGAGAAAAGAAATTAAGGTGAAATCGATAAAGTATAAGTTTCAAAATCGCGCGTGCCGTGTAAAAAGTTGGTTATTTCAAAAACAAATCGCTATGTATGGGGAAAATTTGAAAACTATAGTTAAACATATTGCAATATTGCAGGAAAAATTAAGAATGGACATACATTGCACGTGGGCGTAAACACTTGTAGGTGGGAAGTTGGGAAGGTAGGGTACAGACGGAGATTTAATGTATATCTGTAATCAATGATAAAGCATTGCTAACGAAATAACGATTCGGAACGGAATTCAGTAGATAGTGTTGCGTTGTCAACAATATATATGACATATTATAATATACTAATTACGAAAATGTGCGTTTCCATGACAACAATGATTGTTTAAAAAATATTGAAATAATAAAAACTTGATAGTAAAAAAATAATTAATAAAAACGGTTGTCAACGACAATCTATTTTTTAATCATTCGATGTTTTTTAATCTGAAGAACCGGGTTTTCCTAGTTCATTTCAAATATTATTGAGAGTTTCAGAACAATGACATCTCTAAAGTCACCCAGAGAACATTTTCTTTCTGAGAATGCGCTGTACTTGATAATCGGAATACGCTTCCCGGCGGAAAAGCGTTCACATAAAAAAAAAAAAAAAAATTAATAACGACAAATAAACGTCTTTGTAAAATCGATACATTGTTCGCTAAACTCGGAATCTAAAATTATTGAAATCAGACAGCTCCACTAGACGGGAGAGAGAGAGAGAGAGAGAGAGAGAGAGAGAGAGAGAGATTATTCCTGTAAAAAAAAAAAATAAAAAACAAAAAAAACACGCTTTCGAGCGAACCGCTTTCGACTACACGCCGTGCTCCTGTCCCTTTAATAGCAATTATTGTCCGGCGATGCGACCGGCCGACGGGCGACCGTATACATGACGGTACGGAATATTATTTATACAATGCCGCCGCCGCCGCCGTTCGAATGCGAACTGCGATCGGACCGGAACGCAAACAATAATTTTCCCAAATCAGTTTCAGCACCTCCGTCACGGCGCAGTGGCGTAAAGTTGACAAACGTCTAGACTGTATTATTATTATAATACGCGCCTCACTATCCGCGTGTCCCGTGCACTCTGATTGACTGTGTTTCGGTACGCAATTTACACTATACGAGCGTGCGCGCGGATATTTCGCTCGTGCGCGTGCGCGTGTTTGTTCGTTCGTTCTGGCGTATAGGTAGGTATCCCAATAACCCGCCGGTAATTCGTACCCGTAGAAATATTTTATTTTGTATTATGATAATTTCACCACGTCGGACGGACGGACGGCGATATTATCAATTAATGTTATAATGTATCGGAATGCGTTTTTAAGCCCGGCGCGCGGGGCGAGAGAGGAGCGGCGATGACGTTTCACGTTTTTGGACATCTCGGGTTTTCGTTGTAATGATAATGATATTATAATCCCCGACGGACGTGTTCGGTGTTTTTTTTTTTTTTTTTTTTTTTTTTTTATTCATCGAACAAGACGTGTTTCGGTGTTTATTAGAATCCGAATTTTTGTTTGCGTTTACTTTTTATTTTTATCCGAATTGTTGACAGCTGCGCAACGCGTTTGTGCACAGTGTACTTATACATAATATTAACTACCTAATCGCTAACGGCCGAATGTAAAACAAACGGAAAAAAAAAATATAAAAAAGTAAAGCAGAATAAACCTTAATAATAAAACGATCTTAGTAAATTACATCAGTTTCGAATATCGTTCATTTGGGAACGCTGTAGAGAAAGAAAAAAAATTACAGTAGAGAATAGGATAATTTTTGTGGCCGCTTATAACCGTGGACAGGTCGGTCTTATCTTAAACCACGGTTGTAACATCTAAAATAATAAAAAAGGGATAACACTGGGGACGGGTGCAGCTACTGTTGTAAGTGGGAAGTCGGGAATATAGGATATACAGAGTCATTTAGTTTATACTTGTGACCTACGATAAACCATTGCTAACGAAAAGAGATTTGAAGCGAAGTTCAGGTATACGAGTACATAAGTTTTGAAAGGCCGTAAAAAAGAAAAATACACGCACACGCGTCATGGTAAAACGAACAGAGCATTCGCTTCGCTCCGAATCTTAAAATTTATCATAGCGGGTAAAATGTGATAGGGTAGTGCACATGTCGGCCTTTAATTAACTTTAAAGTTGATACATTTTTATAAGTACACCGGTAAAGTTTAACACATTTTAGGAACAACAATATTTTTGTAATATACCTACTTGTCGCATAATACTACGCTATAAATTAACTTAAATCACGTATCGCGTTTTTGTAAACTATACAATAAATTCTATTCTTATAAGTTATATATCTACTTAACTCGTTTTCGTCAAAAATGTATGTACAGAATTTTTGAGCCCAGTTATTGATATACGATATATCTAACATACTCTATGCTAGATTATGTGTTATGTAAAATGAGACGTGTTGATAATGTTACTGCACGCGAAGATTTAAAACAACTGCAATGATAGTGTACAGTCTTTACTAATAAAGCAAATTGGTAAGGGAGGGAAATACAAACAAATTCTAGCATTTCGATGAGCTTTGAACAGATGATTAACCCTTAAGTTTCCTAACATATCGAACTACGCTCACCTATAAATTACCAATTAATATGGTTAATGGTAAACAGAGTATATTTAAATTTAATGGTAATACAAAGTACTGAAATTCAATTGCACTTACTTAAAATGTTCAGTATACTAGATCGTATTACAATCAATGGTGCAAACAGGGGAGATTTATGCCTCAAGTTATCACGCCTCAGTGGCGAATTTAAAGGGTCAAAGGTTCTACTTAACAAGATCCACCACTGTTAATTTCATTTTTATATCAATAGGGTATGCTGGGTTTATTTATTTGGCGGAAGGCGGAAGGCAGAAGGCGAGATAAACTCCTCAAAACTTAGTCAAAACACTACCATATCAAGTCCTCGTTAAGTATATAAGTAATATATAAGTTTACAATTATTTATTGTGGCTAGTATCTACACCCAAATAGTTGAGCTATTTACACCTATGGAGTGGAGCAATAATAATCAATATCTATTCGGGTTGCATTATGTAAGCCAAGTTAAATCAATCACACTGTGGCATTGCGTAGCATTACAATCTAAATGATTACAAGAAAACATTAAAATTGCAGGCATTATTTTTTTTAAATAGCCTATATATTGTTATTACTCGACACGTTGTACACGCGATTTCTTAGAGAGGTTTGTGAACAATATTAATATCGCTACAATCAAACTATTCAGTCACATAATAAATACACACATGGACTTATATATCGGTCAGATCTCTATGCAAAGATCCTTAGCGTTTTGTGAAGTCTATTGAACGTAAAACAGAAATAAAAATGTACCCTTCCATTTAAGATCTATCGGAGACCTCGTATAGAAAACAAACGTTCAGAGTTATAGGGAACTTATTTAATGTATCAAATTTCCCAAGTCAAACAGTTATAAATTTTCAGTATAACGAAGAAGCTATATTTGTTTTAAAAATATGTGTTTTTTCTCAGAAATCATTTTTACATTTTTACTAGTAAAACTTTTCTAATTTTTTCATATGTTACCTTTAAAAATGTTTATTTTTCGCTAGATGGTACTTTATTTGAAACATTTTTCGAAATCTCCAATACTTTTTATAAAAAATTACTTTTTGTTTTTCGTCACATTTTGGTTAAATAAATGCTCTCCGATTTATTCAAGTAATACTCTAAGAATGGAAAAAGTTCTCGTAGTGTTTGTAAATTTACCTATTCTAGGTATTGTTATTTTTTCGTCTTAGGATAATGGAAACGGGTGCAACCACTGTAATACGTAATTTAATTTATATCTGTAAGTAACGATAAACTATTGCTAACGAAAATGTGATTTTAAGCGCAGTTCTGTCGATAGTAATGCTTTGACAAGAATATATGTCATATTATGGTAAAATAATTAAATGAGCATTATATATTTTCTTTAGAATACATTTGTTTAACACAATTGTACCGATTTTCTCGTTTATCCTGTGATATTTCCTGTTTTCTCGTGTTTATTCCCGGTTTTTCAAATTTGTTGGGAAAACTCATGGGAAAATCGAAAATTTTCTGTTTTCCTTACGTTTTATCTTGGTATTTCCCAGATATTATGAAAACCGCTTGGATAATAAAAAAAATTACCTCCTAAATGTAACATCTGGACAACATTTCCTTTCAGAAATAGTGCCACGCGTATATATCTGAGGAAGATTTATGGTAGAATTTTTGTACACAGTGTAAAAAAAAAACTGAAAAAAATAAATATCCTTGTAAAGCCAATAATTTTTTTGCCACTCAGAATCTAAAATAACAAACGAAGATGTCCGATTATTATTGCGGTGTTCTTTACGTATGATTGTTGCAATCGAACATGCAATACAAATTTATTATAAAACGCGTATCTATTTATATTTGTCGAATTTTCACCAACACAAAACATAGTATTCTCTAACACACGGACACGTCATATTCGAACAGCTGTTCGAACATACTGTTATGTATAGATATAGCCTTCGGAAAAATCGTATTACAACAGGTAAACTTTCGTCCAGAATAGCCGAGGCAATAAAATATATATGCCGATGGCCGATTTCCGGTGTATGGCATGTATAGCCGAATGTATAAATCTTGATAAAAATAGTATATTGGGTATATTTTCTTTTTACCTATATAATATTTTTTGCATTGTTTTTTTTTTTTTTTTGGTGTGTTCAACATAATAATAATAACAATAATAATACCTCTAACGAACGTCGATAAATCCGGTGCATTGTAATGTGCATCTCTATATAGGCCTAGCCGTCTATAGCCGGGCCGGCGCTATTATATATTTTTGTACGAGATTTTTTTTTTTTTTTGTGAAAACAACAAAAATGTCTTTATAACAGTATTATTATTATTCCAAAATATTTACATAATATTATAATAATCGCGACTGCAACTGCTGCAGTTCGTGTCTGCTCCAGTTCCTCGAGAGATCGTTATACGATGACGGACATTTTCCGGCAACTGGATATACTCGTATATATTATAGTAATAAGTGCTCGCGTACAGATACGGTTCAGCCCAGTATACAGGGTGGTTTTGTCTATCGCGAATCAGCCATCGTCTACAAGAGGATTTTGAGTAAATCATAACATAATTATTATAAATGCCGGTATTTTCCGGACATTTGTTGCCTAGCACTCATCTGGTTTAATAAATTTCAAACTTTTATGTAACTCATTCATAGCATTATATACCCAAGATATTATAGTGTGTTCGTAACGTCCCGTTTCGGTCTTGTCCGTAGAACGAGCGTTGTGTGACGTCGCTTAAGAAGCTTACTTCTTGTGACCGATACCAAGGCCTTGGGATTTTGTAAAATGTTATACCTGTAGAGAGAGGGGAACACGGATAAAGGGAAAAACAAGTAACAGTCTATAGTTTCTATGAGTTCAACGGAGGAAATAATAACATAATATGTAATTGCTAACGGCACAACAATACACGGAACCAGCCGAGGTATAAGAAAGGTTTATATTACCAAACCTCCATATTGGTGTATCCTCCGTCCAAGAGGACGTTAATAAATGTTATTCGGACAATTGACGGTAAATACTAAATAGGTACCTAAAAAGTTTTAACTGTACGTTACGTAACGCGGCGGCATTGATTACATGGATGGTAATTTTTGTACGTAACATGGTGTTATCGTTATTCATATTACACCCCGTATAACATACGGCATACGAGCATAATAAATGTAAAATTTAGAAAGTATTGTAAACTGTTGAAATCAATTAAAAAATTCAGATTTTCGTCTATCCCTATAACATCTTAACTATCAAAATTTATCGTTCTAGTCCAATAGTTTATCTTTTACGCAAAAAGAGCAAAGACGGTAAAAACAAATACCGTTAAATATACCAGTATAGCGGTAAAAACGGTAAAATAGCTAAGTCTCGGCGCTATCGTGTTTATTAGCTGAAACAGTTATTACTTCTTCTAGATAAATTATCTAAATAAATTATCTAGAATCTAGATAAATAATAAATTTTTTCACATTTAACCGCTCGGAAAATTAAAAATGACTTCCCAAAAGTACCATTTGGACAACATTCCCTTTCAGAAATAGTGCTGCACGTAAATATCTAAGCAAGATTTCTGATCGAATTTTTGTCTCCACTCGGAAATCTTCGTTTATGCACCTTACTATTTTTTTAGTCAATCATTAAGTCTTTTCATGTTTAAAACATTTATATTTATCTAATTTTTCGTTCTTAATACAACTCTAGTTAAAATTATGATCATAACTTTATTAA
This sequence comes from Cinara cedri, assembly GCA_902439185.1. Classification (NCBI taxonomy): domain Eukaryota; kingdom Metazoa; phylum Arthropoda; class Insecta; order Hemiptera; family Aphididae; genus Cinara; species Cinara cedri. The sequence goes on along the minus strand of CABPRJ010001443.1, from coordinate 836,028 downwards.
ATCCTTTAATTAAAATAATGTGAATATTTTAAAGAATATGATTAGTACAATAATTATTATTATATTAGTATTTAAGTATATTATCTAAATCTGTTAATAAAGTAGATAGGAATGGGAATAATTATCCAAAATTATAAGGACAAATAATGATAAGGATGAATAATAACGGCTACAGAGCTTAATTTGTAAATCAATATTTTAATATTGTATACTTTATAACTAAGTAATAATATATTTTAATGTTAAATATTTCATCTGGGGTCCCAGTTGAAGTTAAAGGTACTCATGTCTCTAGTTATTATTATAAGTGGTAGGTAAAGTATTCACATTTATAATTTGTCCATTATTGTAATTGTAGTACGGACCAACTAATGATAAACAAATTGTTCTGTTCCAAATATTAATACCAACACTAACCTTATAAGCATAAGTTGTACCGATAGAAAGATTATTATTATTTTCGTTTGGCTGTCTGATATATTTTAATTGATTATCGTGTTTCTATCGTGATATCTGTAATCCGTTTCAATTGTTTATCGTTTATATTATTATCCGTAATCAATTTCAATAGGTTTTTGAATCGTTTAACGTCACAATATAATCACTACCTGAGTCATCTTCTAAAGATATTCCTAGCCGTGTTCTCGATGACAAAACTAAATTGTCTGATATTATTTTACCTCTCTCTATAAATTTACCACTAAACTACCAACTTATTCGGCTCGAAAAACCATCTTCTGAAAAAACTTCGACCACTCAAAATCATCTATACATCTAAGAACGAAACAGTTTCTCGCTTTATTTTCTACTTTGGCTTCTATTTTGCAAAAAGCCTTGAATCTAGTATCTACACTGATATATTTAAACTTAGTTCTGTAACGCCAATTTGGTGTAGGTAATAATTGACCTATCACAATACTCAGTCATATACCTAAACTTTTCGAATCACTCGTTCTGTATAATGTATAACGCCTTCTGTTAATGTAACTTAAGTGGATGAACAACACGGATTTCTGCCGGGTCGTTCGGCAACTACTTGCAACCTGGTATTTGTTAATTACGTGTATAATGCTTTCTCCGATAGTTACCAAGTAGATGTCATCTACACCGACTTCCGTAAAGCATTTTACAAGGTAGACCATAAGACTTTAATGGAAATTCTCGTATCTAATGGGTTTGGTAAACTATTACTACCCTGGTTCAGTCTTTAACTAACTAATTGCACTCAGTACATACAGTTTTTGATGCAAAGTCTGAGGAGAGTTTTGTTACACCTAGAGTACCTCTAGGGAAACACATTTCCCCTATATTATTTTCTTTATTCATAAATAGAATCAAGTGTGTTATTCAAAATAGTAATTTTTTATTTTTTGCCGACGATTTAAAATTATTTTTAGAGATCCGTTCTAAAAATGATTGCATACTACTTCAAAGGAATCTTGATGCGATAGATATATAGGCTATAAACATCGGACTCAAGTTTAATATTTTTAAGTGTCTTTCTATGACTTTTCACAGAACCAAATTTTCTATTGTATCTAATTAATTACACTCTTTATGATTCCTTTCTCACTTATGCTGGTAGGATGATAAATGATCTAGGTATTACTCTTGATCAGGAACTACAATTTCACGATCATATTGACAAATCCTGCTGCAAGGCTCTGAAAACACTTAGATTCATAAAAAGGGTCTCCTTGGAATTTAATTTTATATCACCACTTAAAGCGTTATTCTGTGCACTTATCAGGTCTATCTTAGAGTATGACGTTGTTATTCGGGACCCGTCTTCTGCGAGCAGTGTGAACCATTTAGAAAGGATACAACGTAAATTTTTAAGTTTTGCTGCTATGGTACTTCACAACGACCACTTACCCCATGAGTATAATCTAGTAATTAAGCGGCTTGGATTAAAAATCCTAGCTGATAGACAGATATCTGCTAACAACGTGTTCCTACGTAACCTTAAAAATGGGTCTACAGATTGTTCTGTATTGTTAAGCTTAATTTTAAAATCCCTAGCTTCCAGTCCAAGCAACTTACCCGTTTTTCATTCTTTTTTGCACCACGAATTACTCTCGTAATAGACCGATGTTTAGAATGATGTACATTGCTAATGAGGACCCGTCGTTTCATTTTTCTTAAACAATTGTAACAATGTCCTTATGTTTATGTAATTTATATGTACTTTCCTGATATTATTATTATGAATATATTTTTTTGGCCCGTTTTATAATAAAATAAAATAAATAAAATAACATTTTAAAAACTTTTTGAAGGCCTGCTTTAGGGGTTCAATCTCGAGATAAAAATAGACATCGATCCTCCTTCTAGTTTTGAACATCAAGCGTGCAAAGTTTCATAAAGAATGAATCAAAATGTTTAAAGAGTATAATGAATCGGAATGAAACTGTAGACTTATAAAGCGGCAGGCTTAGAATGAATACTTTTGTTATGTATTAAGAATACGTTTTAGAACAAATGAGTAAATTTTTTAAATATGAGGATATTTGAATACTTTTCGAAGATTTTTTTTCAGCTAATTTATGCGAAAAGCTTTTAAAAAAAGCTTTTATGAGAAAATCTCTAAAATTCCTGTTTTATGGCTCAATATGTTGTTAAAATAACTGATTACCTACTAATTAGTACTGATTATTCATATATATATATATATATGAATAATCAAATATTATGTCGTAAATAGTCCAATTCTTAAACTTAGATTTTTAAACGTTTATAATTTATTTTATGACTCTAAAAATCTATGATTTTATAGTTCGATTGCAAATGTATCGGTCTACTATTGGTCTTTGTAGAAAAGTGTTTTTTTAGCGAATCAAAAACACAAAAAAATATATTCAGAATATTTTTCCGAAAAGCATTGAAAATAGTGTTCTAATACAAAAATAGTATTACAATACTTTTATTCGAATATTTTATAAAATTTCAATTTAACGTATTGTCGATCGTTAGGTATAGGTGAAACATACAATCGCGAAAAACTTTTCGCGGACACGGTCCGAAAAGCAAAAACGGCGAAATCGAATTCGCTCGAAATCGCCGGTCCGCGATAAAACGAATCGCGCTGCGTGCGAAAGTACACGCGGGAAAAAACGTTTTGTTTATATTATCACACCGTTACGTGCGACATGTATAGACAAAAGTAACAGTAAATTTCCATTAAAATTCGACTGAAGCGCGTTTTCGAATCATGTCCGTAATACACACATACAATGTACCATAGGTAGAGGAATATAAGACAGGCGCGTATACCAAGCGCTCAATAACACCACTTTTGGTAAGTGAAAAACGCGAACATACACATAGTGTTTTTCCGCTCGTATCCGCGACAAACATATTGTTATATATATGTAGAGAGAGAGAGAGAGAGAGAGCAATGAGATAAAAGCGCAAAGTTTCCACGAGCGCGTAATATACTGATGACACGGGATTATACTTATTTTCGCCGGCGAATTAGATTTTTCGCGATTGTATATAACGTATAACGAGGTACGGGACGACTGAACGAAATTCTATCGTTCCGAATTAAAGTGCGACAACCGTTTTTTTTTTTTTTTTTTTTTTTACAACACGATCGCAGTTTTTTTATTCCGCTTAGATACCGAACGCGTAATAACTAGCGATAGAAATGCGTATATTGATTATTTACCGTCATTTGTAGTTTCCATTGACAGCTGTGAATAACCCTTCCAATAACAGCAATCCCAATCCGACGATCTTTTTTAGGTGTCATTTCTGGTAACGAATTTCGTTCAGCCGGTACGTTGAGTAGGTTATTTTTTTTTCTCGTAGGTAATTTTCTTTATAGTACATGAAACGTTTGGGTTACGGTTATTTTTGATTTAGATTTTTTTGTTTTGTTTTGTTATAAATTCTGTTTGAAATAACCGTAGAAATCTGAAATTTTCACGAAATTCACGAAGTATTAACCATTTCTAAGCGTAATGAAATTTTCGAAACATTCGGACGGTTTTCGAGACTAAATCTTCCTTGTAAATTGTCTAGTTTTTTTTTTAGTTTTTTTTTCAGTTTTATGCACATAAACTTTTTAGCTCCATAAAAATGCTCATTCTTACAAAATAATAATAAAAAAAAAAAAAATCATGGACAGTAGTTATTAACTATTTTGCAGTAATGTACTTTTAAACTAAACTTAAGTTTTTCAAACCGTGTTTAACCGAACTTAGAACCGATATTCATTAGCAGGGATTTGCTAATGTACACAGATATTAATTAAACTATCTTATTATATCATAAATATCCTACTTTCCCACCTACCTATCGACAACATTGGCACATTCGTAGTGTAAAATGTGTTGGTTTTTTTTTGCCGGATCTATTATATGGTTATTGTATGTCAAGTATTGAACAATTTTTAATAACTATCCATAATTCACAGTATCTAAAAAAAAAAAAAAAAAAATTCCAATTACTAAATAATAAATTCGTTCGGGAAATTATGTTTTACATTGGTATTTTATCGAGTTNTCAGTTTTATGCACATAAACTTTTTAGCTCCATAAAAATGCTCATTCTTACAAAATAATAATAAAAAAAAAAAAAAATTCCAATTACTAAATAATAAATTCGTTCGGGAAATTATGTTTTACATTGGTATTTTATCGAGTTTCCAAACGATATTAATATGTCAGTCCGTATAACGATTTTTCCGCATAATAAAATAATCTGTGTAAATTAATTTCCGGCTTCCTGCCAATCCTGCAAAATATTGCAAATTCCAACAATATTATTATTCCGCGCAATATCTACTGTGCATGTATATATATATATTGAAACGAAATATTAATTACCAGAGTAAACGCAATACAAAAACGATTCAATTTTAAATACCTATCTCTGAATAGTAAACAACGGATGACAGCGAAAATTGTCATGATAATGACGAAAAAAATATATAGCGTGAACAAATTTAACGTTTGACGTTTTTAATTTTAATTTTAGATTCTTTGTGGAGCGTAGAAGCTAATGGTTTCACAAAGATGTTAACAATCTGTTAAAAATGTTTATACCAGAAAATTTGCTCGGATTTCTAAGTGCAGAACCTTTTCAAAAAAAAAAAAAAAATTAGGAGGTACTCTGGGGTGGTTATTTTTCGATGTTTTTAGGAATTTTTTCGGCAAATGCAAAAAACCGGTATGAAACATGAAAAACCGAGACAAACGTAGCAAAATTGGGAAAATCAGGAAAACATTAAACAAATAGTATTAAAAAAAATATATAATGCCTATTTAATTATTTTACCATAATAAGACATATATATTCTTGTCAAAGCATCACTATCTACTCTACTTCGCTCAGAATCGTTTTTTCGTTAACAATGGTTTATCTTTGCTTTCAGGTATACATTTAATAATCTATTACAGTGGCTGCACTCGTCACCATTATCCTAGGATGCCTTTTTCACATTGTTCCTTTTCTCAGTTGTTCACAAAATGGAAAATTAAAATCAACGAATCGAAATTCTTCTTCCTGTAACAATAAACAGTACTATTATCCTTCACTCAAATGAAGTGAAATATCTAAGCTTGATATTTGACAGACGCCTAACATGCTTATCTTGAGGAAAAACGCAAAAAGCTCAACTTAAGACTTCACCTACTAAGGTCACTTCAACGCTCAAACCTAATATTACTCCTGAAACTCATACTTTATAAAACTCCCTTGCATACTGCTACTTCATACTATAAACGCTTCCACGAAAAACATCAATTAAATCTCAACCAGCTCATCAGGGATTTAGCTATCACTACCTGGAAATCCAACCAGACGACTCAAGTGGAACTGGTGCCATGACTTAAAAACTGTATTAACTATAAACTGTAAATGTTGAAGTTATTACGAATTTATAACCACTAGGTGTCTCTAACGTGAGATTTCCTACCGTGTTATTATTCTTTTTAATTTTCTCATTCCTACCATAATTATTATTTATTGTACTCTAGTATGGATTGTAATATTTACTAGTCATATTTTTTTTATAAAAAATAATAATGGATTTTTCTAAAGCCAATAAAAAAAATCGATTTTGCAATATTGTTTTTGAAAATTGTTCCTACCGGACATTTTCGTTTATACTGTAGTGATTGTTCGCTATTCATTGAAGGTTTCGTACTAATATCAAATATAATATTATAGTTAGGTCGGGTGAAAAACAATAATTGTTTTCGTTACTAATGTGATAGTACACAACGAAGGTTAAAGTGTAATATTGTGTTTCGTTGACAATTCTATTAACATATTTTATGCTATGTGATGTATACGGAATATAATACGAGTGTGTAATATTGCCGGCCACTGTCATATCATTTTAAACAGAGGTGCTGTCCAAAAGCGATTCGGTATTTTGATGTAATGGTTTCCATTTCGCATGAAGCTGCGTAATTCATATTGCGTGCATACATAAATCAATTAAATCAAAACGCTCTGCAATTCAGTGGCGTACATTCAAAATTAAATCGGGATGGCTATATTGACATATATTGTCGAATGGATGGTATTATGGTATCTTTACCTGCCAAATCGCTCTTGAAATCAGATCCACGGAAATTTCGTGTCCCACACCCCTTTAGCCAAACCCGTCTTTATCTGAAAACTGTTTATTCAAACGGCGAGGTCACCACTGTTATCATAATTGTGACAGTGTTGAATTTGCAGTTCCGAAGAGGCCGTGTACCGCAGATTTCATAATTGAGTTCCTCTACTTACTGAACCCTGTCACTTCACATTCTGTAACTTAATATAGGGGCGATCGTCATACCTCTGAGAAACTTGGACGTCAAGAACGGACTGTTCAACGGTACAAACACGATAGCCGTACGCAACACTTTATTTTCACAATTTCACAACAAGGCTATTAAATGGTCATATGCAAAATAACCGGTAACCAGTGAATTGATAGTTAATAATATTTATGATCGTGCCTGCAAATTAGTCATTAAAAAAAATTAAAAACATTGGGTTTTTTTTTATATAAGTCATCAACAAGGTTAATAGCCAGGAAAAATATTTACATACAAACTGTTACAAATATGTACAATTATAAAGATAGGTACGGAGTTAGATTGAATTTTGAAGACCGGTCTCCGCGATGAAATAATAATAATAATAATTTATTTATTTACGGAAATTTCCAATTACAAAATAATAAAATTCATTAGTCATCTGAAGGATTCAGAACTGAATGCGAGTATCTCATATAGCGTCCCTGGAAAATTCAATTTGGTGCGTGTTTTATCAAATAAAAATTATGTTATAAAAAAAAAATGACGTCCTAGGATAATGAAGACGGGTGCAGCCACTGTTGGGGGCAATTTACTGTATATCTGTTAGCAACGATTAACTATTGCTCAAGAAAAAAACGATTCTAAGCGGAGTGATTTTTTGTCGACAATGTATGTGTCATGTTATAGTGTACAATTGCTACACGTAAAAATCGGAGTAGGTCTTCTTGTAAAAAAGTTGTTTACAGAAAAAAAAATATAAATAAAAAAAAAGCAAATAGTAACAAAAGCAATAAATTTATGTTAAATGTTTTATGTTATGTAATATAAAAAGTAATATTATTGATTAATACTACATAATATAATGGGTTCTTAGAAAATCGGTTAGCCAATATCCAATAATAGAAAGCCTCATTGGACAATATCAGTATTACGTTAATTATCTGTCTTTTAACTGTTTGAATTAGTTCCTCCACATTATTAGGTACAATTACATATATTGTAATCTTATCATATGTTATTAGGTTGATGATGCCAGGAAATTGTCTGGAAAAGTTCTCGTGTTATAACATAATATAGTAAAATATTATTATTGATAATATTACAATAATATTAGTCAATAGTATTAAAATATTGTGTAGTTAATATGGTACCATATAAATGGTGTAGGGTACTATATAATATGTAATACTAACCAAAAATATTACTTTTCGTATTATAACGTGTAAAATTAATATATTGCTTTTTTTACCATTAGTTTTTTTTTCATTCGTTTTTTTTTACTTGCTTTATTTTCCGTTGCGTTTTTTTCTTAAACTCTTCTTAAGTACCTCTCCAGTCAAATTCCTTTTTAAAAATATTGCTATCATCATAAATTGGAACAAAACTGCTGGTGGATAAGTTGTTCACTGGAAAAAATAAGGCCATAATATTTTTGGCTAATACCTACATTTTTACATTTTTCTTTTTTCCCCGGAAATTCCATAGCATCACTTGAAAACTTACTGCTCTCCTTCGATTTTCTCGATCAAGGTTCCCGATCCGCGTATATTCGTAATAATTTATTAATAGCCTTGGCAATTTTTTGCTTTGTGAATTAAATTTGGAATTGAATAATTTTATTAATTCACTTTTTACGTAATTTTCATGTACGAAACTAAGTCCTACCATTATTCGAACTTACAACGTAAATTTTGAATCTTCGATTACTAGGCAATAAATGAAAATTTACGTGTTAACAAATATTTTTGTCGGGCATTAATGAAAACTTTTTCGAAATTCAACACTATTGCTTTTGGATTAAATGATTATTCGTTCAAATTGTTTAATACGTTGATACAATTAACAAGTGTATTTTCTAATGTATTTAGTAGCAATGCAAATATTAATGGAAAAAATTAATAAATACAATTTTGTACAAAATAGGAATTCGGTAACATAAACTTGATAACCTAAACAAAGTGCCATAAGCATACTAATATTTATATTTTCGCATAACTTGTAGGTTCCTTTATATGTAGAAATTTAAAATTCTATTGGCTGCATTAATTTGATCACTATCTGGTACATGATTAAGAGTAATTTGTTTGATTATTTGTACGTCTTTAAACGACTTTCAAAATTATTACTTTTAAATATTATCACATTTCCATATTAATTTTTCTTTTCTTTTTTTTTTTACTTACTATTACGTTTTTGGGTAACGGCCAATACTCTAATAAATAAATACTAGTTCTCTCGAAATTTTTACTATAACCCTTTTTATATAAGTTTATCTTTACTGTTTTTGCTCTTAATGCAATAAATGTAAATTTTCAATATTGTACTGTCCTACAAGGATTAAAAACGTGTAAAAAAATTTCGTTCAACGTTTTTACCGTGTCAAAAAATGTTTTTGATTTTTTTTTTTTTGTTCAAAAACGTTTTCATTTATTTTCACGATAGCGTTTTGGTATATGATAATATCGAGCCAATAAATTTACCTTTTTTAACTGCAATTTTTCGAAGGTTATATTTATTTTATTTTGATTATAAATTTATATGTGATAGTATAACTCTAAACTGGTTACATAGACAATTGAATTCAATATTATTACAAAATGCACTTACTATTACATATTTTAAGGCGTTTTACTACATTCTGTAGACTGTAATGTAAATTTATATATTACTATTAGTCGATTTTGAATAATTAAGTACATTAAGGGAAGGCGAGGCACTGTTTATCAGTCTCTCACATGAATAACTTTCATGTTTCACACGCGTACATGAAATAATTATTAAAGGAAAAAAAACGTTTGGAAAAATTTCGTTTTGCATTTTAGTATCCGAAAACATTTTCAGTTTTATTTTTCAAAGCTTTTTTAAAAACTTGTTTTACTCTCAACTGTGGTCTGCATTAATAAACTAGAATAATATAATTATCGATTAGTATAGTTGACGAGTTTTTTTTTCTATCGATTCTTATCGATTATACCACGAAAACACGGATTAATTGTAGACTATATTTTACGAACTATTAGATTTGTATACGAGCTATTAAATAATAACAAAGATAAAGTAGAATTTTTAAAATATTAAAACACGAGAAAAATCAATACAATGTACAACAATATTTTTTTTTAATAACTTTAAAAGAAATGTTTTTTTAATAGGTATTATAAACCGAAAAAAAGTCAACGTAGAAATTTGAGACATAAAAAAAAAACAATATATTTCTTGGTGATTAATTTGACTGGCGACTATTTTAAAACCATGTTCAAAATATCCAAAATAAACATTATTTTATCGGATGATATAATATTTTTCCTAAAAAGTTAACGTTTAGTAGAAAATATAAATTGAAAAATCAATTTCAATTATTTCATTTGTCATGTTTGTATACATACAATAATACGGATAATAAACTTTTTAGAATATTACCCGTACCTATATTAAGATTAAACTTTTGAGAATTATAATAGTATACTCAAAATAGTGTTTCCTGAAATAAAAAAACAAACGAAAAAACACTAAAAATAATATGATTAATATCGAAAACTAATTTTACGAATCGACATTTTAATAATCCGAGACATGATTTGTACGGTAGCGTTCCACCATCACAATAAATTGTGGCCCGTATTTTGAAAAAAAAGTCAACTGAGAGAGAGAAAAATAGTCGATAGTGGAAATTGAAGGAAAAGAAAGTACCATTGATATATTGTCTCGTAGACCCTTATTTTTTGATTTATTTATAAAATATACTCAGTGTAGAGTGTTTAATAAACACTGGCACGTGCAATTTATTGTTTGAAAATATTTTTGTACAGAAGTCAATATAACATTAATAATTTTACAAAAAAAGCAAACGGAGAGATTTGTGTGCGCATTATTAAATTTTATATTAAATCATGCTTTAATTGCCCACTGTCAAATAAATCTCAAATCAAGACTTGCAATTTCTAAAAGATATGAAATTATTAGAAGAATTTTCTAGAATATCAAATAAAAAATTATCTAATCATTTATAGTATTTAAATGAATAAACTTCAGCACTATCTTTTTTCGATGATTCTATACGTAGATACGAATCTAGAAGTAAAGTGTCAGATGGCAGAATTATTGAAGAAAAGCGATAAAAAAAACCCAATAAAACGACTGATGATTCAACTCAACTAAATAGATCATCAATTTAATATAAGTAAACAATAAACCCAGTTTAAATAATATGTTTAAAAAAATTTAATAATTTATAAAATAAAATATAAACAATTGATTTTACTTTTCACAGAAACAAATATTAACGCATTTGTTTCACAAGGTAACTTTAAGTTATTTTCTCGGTTGATAACGAATTTTTAAAAAAATAATCTGACATCCTGGGAATCAAATGCAAGCTTCATTAATGGTAAACAAATTATAAATTCACTAAAAATAGTAAATGATATTGCAGAAAGAGCAGTTCAACTAATGGAAGAATACAATGCAATATTAACATTGAACTAAGATCTAAAACCCTCTATATTAAAATTATATTTGTATCTTATAAAATAAATTTATATCATAAAAAAAAAAAAAAAAACACTTCAACTTTACAATATTTTTTTTTTTTTTATGATATAAATTTATTTTATAAGATACAAATATAATTTTAAATAGATTTATTTAACATTATAAACATAATTAACCAATATTATTATTTATTATTAATACTTACTTATGATAATATAAGAAAATTGTATTTTTATAGAATCAAGTGAATATACTTTACGAATAATATGAGATATAAAAAAAATTAATTTCTATAAATGTTTTAGAAAATTTAAATCACTTCAAATATTTGGGGTAAAAAAATGTCAATTTTTCTAACAGTCAACGAAATATTTACGGAAATGTTGACGATTTTAATTCAAACTTTAAGTTCGATTCGGCACGGGTGAACTTTATCTGATTCACCTAAAAATTGTTGTATGTTATTTTTATACATATACACACGTATATAGAGGGAGAGAACAAAAATATTTTAGAATTGAAAATTAAGGAACACCCTAGGATTTATATACGTCGTATTATATTCATAAACAGACGTAGGATTGACAATGAAATACTTTGGAACAGAAATAATTTTAGGAAATCGTTAAAAATACTATAAGTAACCAAAATATTATTACCGATGACATTTAATAATGATAAGTCTCAATAGGATCAAACATGAAATAAAGCAAAAGACTTGCTATAAATACACGCCTTTTATGAGTCTTTTCATCGACATAATACTATTACAAGACATATATATATATTATTATTATGTAATTGAGTATTCATTCATAACAATGTTTTTTTCAACAATCAAAAATAATCTTCAAACTACGTCACGGCGATTGTAGTAAAGTAAATTGGATCCAGAAAAACAATTTATGACGCCCTTTGAATGTAAATGATTATAAAAGAAAATATTGAAGGCTTACGTACGTTTTCTCACCCCCGATCCAATTATTTTGAAATTCGACTTTTTTCTTCGTCCAATCGTTAGCGTCTCATTGGGGTAGTAGAATAGAAATCATCGTTGGAAAAAAAATAGTTTTTTATTTTATTAATAAATTAAAATTTACTAAAACAACTTTTTCCTTTGAATTTAATACCCAATGAATTGTTCACTATTATTTTATTCTCGTACGATTCCGTGCATATATACTATACAGAGTGTCCTACAGTGTTAACCTAACCGAATATTAATAACTCTGTCAATATTCAATTTGTTCTCAATCTGGTTTGGTTTCAGGGGGACACAGAGAAAAATTAAATTCTTATTTTCATCTTCGAAACAATAAAAAAAAAAAAATTTTATCTTTTTACTTTATAAAATGTTCAAAATATTGGTAAAATATATTTATTTATAAAATGTAATGAATCATATATATTTATATCCAATCGATAGTTTCTTTGTAATAGCCATTTTAATACCTAGAGGATGGTAATAAAAACGAAATCTATTGTATAAATAATACAAGATAAGGAATTTTGAAATTTTGAACAGAAACTTAACATGAAACATTGCACCCGCCAAAATAGCATTATTAATTCTGTTTGTTTCCCTATTATTCAGAAGCCGAACGTTTCGGTGTAGCCATTTTGGCGTAGCCGTTTCAATGTGAAGTATAATTTTAAAATTTTACTATTTTTCGTATTTTTATCATTTACCGTTATTTCAACCTAATAAATAAAATAACAACTTAAAAAAACTATGAATATTATATGTAACCAAATCGTCTGCTCAATCTACAAAATATGTCTATTCCCATAATTCTTATCTTTAAACCGAAAATCTCTATGTTATGTTTGCCGTCAAATTTCGTTTTAACGTTATCTGATAAAAAAAAAAAAAAAAAAATACGCGTACATTGTACAAGAACGGTACGATTCCAATAACCCGTACAGGAAATAAAACGTATTTGGAGCTGTCTCGTTTTTTTGGCGTCAAAAAACATGTTTGATCCGAAAAATAATACATGTGAAAAATTATTATTTTCATTTTTAAATCTATATAATAATATGTGTTGTATAAAAAAAAAAATAGACAAAATTCGCTATCACAAACCACTTCTGAAGTCAATTGTAAAAACGAGATTTTTGGTGAAAATGTTATTCACAACCACGAATCACACACAAATAAATAAGTGCACTTTGTTGTAAAATCAATACATTATTAAACAATAATTAGATAATACGGAAAATACTTTGAAAGCGAATTATCGCAATTTTCGTAGGGATCTCTAACTTTTTGAAAATCAAATGCAGCTCGCGTTTCTCGCTGATAATGTAGTTTTTTATTGGGTGAAAGAAGTTTTAAAATCGGTTAAGTAGTTTTCGAGCATTATCCATTAAAAACATACAAACAAATCTTTTCCCTTTATAATTCTTTGTGTATAGCAAGAACAATTAATTAAATTAAATTTAATATGTTTGAATGCATAATCGGTTTTATAATTCGATAATATTCATATATATTTTAATTTGTTTTAGAGATGAATAATTGCGCGAAAAAAAAATATATTCAACACAATATGGTAGACTGTACGTATACGGCACAAAATGATTTAAAGAAAAAAAAAAAATTAATTCAATAAACGTGTCTATCAATTTGTAGGTATGCGAACGGACTTTAAGAAACGGGATCTTAGGACGGGAAACTTTTCACGTTTCCCCCCGCGGTGTCTTCTCGTCGTTATTTATATTTTTATTCATCGATGAACAATTGTACTGTATTTTTTTTTTTTTTGCCAATTTAAAATATTATATCTACCTACGACACAGGGTTTTTATTCATATTTTGTGTTCTTTGTATTTGTTATTGAAGTCGCAGTGTCAAAACACTCATACATACACAAACTACTCGAGGCTATGCATTTTTCGACGTATATAAGTACCTGCCGCCCATGTACAACACATGTTTCGATATTTTATACATTTTTTTCATAGTTCACGGATGGGTATTTATAATAATATTATTATTTTTAATTAAAAATATCCTATAAAAAAAAAAAATACTGCACAACGGCGCAGCGGTGTGTTTAAATAAAAACATATATGAATCTGACATTTTTACCGCGAACCACGCCAATTGTCACGTATCGATTAAAATAATTGAATCACGTTCATTTCTGAAATTTACCCATTAAAAACCTTTCGTGAAAAAAAAAAAATTCCGCTGTCGCAAATAGCACCCAGCATTTTTGTAGTAGCTCGGACCTGTTTTCACCACATTCAATATATAATAAATTATATTTATTTTCAGAACACTCTATGTTAAAAACTAATTGAATTTGTACGTTATAGGAAAAAAAAACACAAAAATATTGATCCTTACTACGAAAACTCACTACCTACTTAATCTACGAGTTCTGCACAAAATAATATTATATACAAACGGAGAAAATATAACAAACATTCCGGAAAAGACTTCAAGTTGTGTGGTTCGACTACGAGCAAATCGAATTGTTACACCGCGGGAGGAAAACGTCTTCTCTATAGGTACTCAGCGCGCTGAGGATCCGAACATATTATATTTAATCTTCGTTATTATTTTTTTTTTATTGATTTTATTTTTATGCGAAACGCAAGTCACGGTGTTTAGACACCGGGTTCACCGAGCGGTAAATAATATAGTATCGAATATTAACGTTTACCTTCCGCCAATTATCTGGGTATATACAGAGTGATTCTTTAATACCACGTCCCAAGCGATTGTCTACACCAGCGGTTGCCAAAGTTTGCGGCATGGGATACCTATGTCGTCCATGTGGAATATTATCCGGTCTAAAATATTTGAAACCCAAATTACCGTGGTAACTACAAGGTGAATTACGATTACGACTTTTTCTTTTGTTTGTTTTTTTTCTTGGAAAAAATTTTGTTGGTTAGTAATAATTGTCCAAATTACTAGCCCTGTGCCTTATTTTTTTGAAATCGAAAAATGGCCTCTCCAAAGTACCTCTCTAGTGAAATTTCCTTTTAGAAACATTGCTATCATTAATAGTTAGAGCAAAATTGCTAGTTTAAAGTTGGGCACAAGAAAATAATCGTAATATATATCAATTACTACCTACATTTTTTATATTTTCCATTTTTATTCAATTTTTCAAATTTGTTGAGAAAACCGAAAAATGACCTCCTTATAGTATCACTCTAAGCAAATTTCTTTTCAGGAAACGGTCTACATCGTATACATCGGAGCAAGATTTCCGATAGAAAGTTGTATACAGGATAAAAAAAAAATATATATATATAAATCTCTTTGTAAACCAATACATTCTTCGCTACACTCAGACTCTGAAAAATATAAACAATTTTTTATTTGTTTTAAGATTTATAGGTGGGCGCATAATAAACAAATAAATATTAGTACTACAGGTTTAATGAAAACATGCGAAAATACTCTGATAAATGGGAAATATATTGGAATATATTTTTTGGACGGTTAATGGGTGAAGATTATGGGTAACTTTTGGGAGTATTTTAGGTTCGTTTCGTATTGATCTGTGAGTATATCAAAAAGTTTTTTTTTTCTTTTTTGAGAAAAATAGAGGCTAAATATTGGAATTCGAAATCGTCGGCGCTATAGATATTATACGTAATTATTAACTATATTATAATCACTTGTCCGCTTGATCAAAGGATCGTCCTATACATTATACAATCACGAGTTCGGCACGATACCGGGCATCACATCGTCAACACCGCCGCCCACCGACCGGGATCGATTATAATATTATTATTATTATTATTATTATTATTAATATATCCGATGGTAAGACGACCGTGTTATTAATGAATATTTCGAGAGGACCGTCCGACCCCGCGGCAGACGACCTTTCGTCGTCATGCGGATCGCACCTATAGGTATACCTATAAATCAGTGGTTTTCAACCTTTTTTTTACAATACGGCACACTTCATGTTCTACAACATTTCCACGGCCTACTAATCTAGGTTAGGTAAAAAAAAATAAAAAACGGACATATACTTTTGTAAGTGAGAATTTTGGAAGGTTTTAGAGGGGAAATTGAATGTAAATATGTACGTAAGGATTGACCATTGCTCACGAAAAACCAATACTGAGCGGAGTTCGGTTGAGAGTGTTCCTTCGTCTACAATATATAATATCACATATTATGGTAAAATAACAACACATGCATTATATATTTTCTTTAATAATATTTATTTAATATTGTACCTACTTTCTCGTTTTTCCCACGTTTCTTCCTGATTTTCCCAAGGTTTTCCCATTTATTAGAAAAACTCACGGGAAGATCAAACAATTACCTTCTTAAATTCCCACCCTAGTCGTATTTACATTCAGAAAATGTGCTATCATTGTAAATCGGAGCAAAATTACGGGTAGAAAAGTTGTCCATAGAAAAGAAAAAGAAATATTATTGTAAATCCAATATATTCCTCGCTCCACTGAGAATCTAAAAGTCGTCAGAATCTACAAAAAAAAAAACCCTCTTATAAACTTATCAATCGATTTAACACGATGCACTTCAAGGACGCTCACGGTACACCGGTTGAAAACCACTGGTATTTATGGTGACGTAGTGACGCGCACGGTGATGACCGTGGTCGCTATAGTCACAGTTATTTTTGTGGACGAGAGTATTGTGATATAATTAAGCGGTTGGGAATTGTACGCGTACTCGAATGACTTTTTTTTAGTTCATTTAACGTTAATGGGGTAAAAAAAATGTCTAATAACATTATCAATTATACCTAATAGTATTGGATTACAATCACGAACTAATTATTTAGGTATACGAACTTATATGGACTGGCACCGACAAGGCAGGCGTTTAGTAACGGTGCAGTCGAGTTTTGAGACGAGCAATACTTAGGTGGGGAGAATACAAGAACCGCGACGATTTTAACAGTGCTTTTTTCGAACTATCAAGTAAAGAATTATAAAATATACGACGTGAAAGAGTTTATTGAGTATTGTAAGCGTGATATAATCTATCTATATTTTTATTTTATCTCTGTGTTTCCTCCCCCGCAAAATCTCAGTTTAAAAACTTCAAAATATCAATTGTAATAATATATAATAATTAATAATAATACTATTACATTGTAATAAAGATTATTTTGCATTTTTTTTTTCTCACTCTCCGGAAACGATCTTAAAAGATAAGGTCCATATTAATAATTTTATAACACCGAATGAAATAATTGTAATAACACAACCCCGCAAACTATTAACGCGTATTGTGCGATATTTTATTATTATTATTGCGTACTTATAAGTATTTTTAAATATCGTTCGACCTGAAACGCCCCGATTCGTCCCAATCGTGTTTACCGCCAGATACCCGTCGCCGCCCGTTATTATTATACCCATAAACTCGGGACGAGTACAACAGTCATGCCAAACACAAAATATTTCTCGTTGTAAATTCAGTGTTTCCACAGCCAGAGACTTATTGTTGTGCAATGAGTACATGACCTTATGTTTTGTCGATCTACAGACATGACGGGTTTACGATTTTTCTGTCCTCTCATTTCCCGCCTCTACCAAAAAAAAAGAAAAAACTGCTGATAATTTTTAACGTTAAATACGGCAGTTTTGTAGTACGCCTTCAGGAAGGTCGGATGGTCGGTGGGAGAAAACAAACCACTGTCATTTCATAAAATTAGTAAGTAAGGATCAATATTATATTTCTGAGAGAATAAATATTTTCTAAAAAAAATAGGAAAATTTGGTTAAATTTAAAATTTCATAAAAAATGCATTTTTATTAAAAAAAAAAAACTGGATTTCCTGTAAAAACCTTTTTTTCCCTCAAAGAATCAAAAAAGTAATGGAAACTATTCAGTAATTAATATTAAATAATAATAATTAATAATATATGGAAATTATATCACTTAGTCTTTTTCAGATGAATCTTCAAGAATTTATACTATCAGATTTTAATGAACTTTTAATATCCATATTTATTAATTACCTAGATATTAAAATTTATAATGTTTGTAATTTGATAAAATGGAAAACAAAATATATAGCGATTTCAGAATCCACAAGACGGTCTGGAATTTTGTTTAATACTTGTTTCATGTAGGTATCCTTAAATAACGTATACAATTAGAAAAAATATCATATAGACGAATGTCCTGAGAATTTTTTTTTTTGAGAAAAACGAGTTCTCGAACCCGATCTCGATTGTTTTTAAAGTATATTTTATGCGTTTCTCTTTCAAAAATGAGCAATGCCGTTGTCGCAACAGGCCACAGTTTTGAGATTGTAATGCATATTATATTCTGGTATAAAATAAAGTCACCGTATAGGAAATATAATTTTAAAAAAAGAAAAAATAGATATTTTAGTACGTCGTCGGAAAAAAACCTGTTTCTAAATAAAATAATAAAACATTTACGATTTTATAAAAGTTTATGGTTTTTCGTTTTAATGACTCTGTAGATAACACGAAGGGAAGAAGTGGGGTGGTATATTCGTTTAAAACTACACGGCTAACATTTCTTAGACCTTAAGGGTTTTTCGAATGTGCAAAAAAAACGAGTATCGCTATAATATTATACTTTCCTTCACAAAATTCGATTTATACATCAAAGAATTTAAAATTAAACTTTAGTTTCGAATTTTTGTCATTTATTATTATTTCTGTCTGCTTTTTATCCGCCCGGTTTTATTCTGGAATAACGCAAACGTGAAAAATTGAATATTCTTCTTGGTGTAGAGCACTGTTTGCCAAAAGTTTATGAAAAAGTTCGACACACTTTTTTATCAATTTTGTCCGTTATCCACCGTATAACTGCTGATCCAAAATCGATTTTCTTTTTTTTAGTTTTCATTAATATATTTCTAAAACATTAGATAGTTTCAAAAAAAAAAAAAAATGTAAATTATGTTGATATTTTAAAGTAGACATTCTATATTCATGATAAACGTGATTTTCCGTTGAGTTGGTCAAAAACAGATACAGTTTATCTGGGGTTATAGGTTCCCACTCTGTTGGGGTGACAGTTCAATACCCTCGTTTTATACAAAAAGGGTTATACGGGGTGGTTCACAATGATTATGACAGTGTTGCCCCTCAGGGCCTCGACAAACGTCCGATCAAAACTGTAAAACAACAAATAATGGAATTTTGTAAGTTTTACTTTTGTTTATGTATTATTCAATTTAACCCCACTGTCGACTTTCCGGAGAGTAAAACAAACACAACTGCAATTTGTTGAGCGTACGCTAGAGGAAATAATTTCAGACCATATTTAAACAATTTTATACTTGTTCAGAATACATTGTGTGACACTTGTTCGAACGATTCACCATTGATAGTGCGGTTTCGATTAACAAAATAGTAGTATTGTTTTCAAAAATAATTGAATTTTTTCATTAATTATTTACAAGTACTCTAGAGAACCAAATGAGTACTAAATATGTTTTGTCTTTAGCTATGATGACGTGTAAGATACCTTAAATTTCATTCGAAAATAATAAAATCCACAAAATCGACACTAAATGTTTTACATTAATATATATGTTTATGTTACTGTTGAGGAGCGGATTGATGAGCATTAAAAAAAAAAAAAAAACACTTAAATATCATGTGCACTCGAAACGCTCAAATATGTACGTGAAAACAGCTCTCGAATTATTACCGTTAATCGTACTTTTTAAAAATAAAATATTCAATAAATAAAATGTTAATAGCACTCACGAGTAAGCTAATATTTTAGATAGATGGTTAGGACTGTAAGGATAGACGGAGTAATTTAGTTTATATACGATGATAAATCACTGCATACGATTGGAATGATTTTGAATGAAGTAGTATTGGTCCTTTTTCTCTTTTTACCAATAAAAATCAAACAAAAAACCTAGAGAAAACCTAAACCTAAACTATTGGAAATTTCGATAAATATTTCCGATTAACATCGAGCTTCAAATCCGTAACTTTTATGGTACCTACAACGTAAAAAATTGGAGTAATTATCTAGCCAAAACAAAGCTTTTTTAAAAAAAAAAAAAAAAAAAATTATGAATTTTCAAATAAAATACTAAAAAAAAAATCCATGTAAGGTTATAAGTCAAAGCGATTTCGATAATCGAAAAAAAAGTAATATACACATAGTTACACGTTAGTAAGATAAATAGCTAATTCGATATACCCAGAATCCAAAAACTATATTATAATCTTCTCCTTTTTAGTGATTACTCTCCAAGAGATTTTGTCGCCATTATCACTGCCTTCAATTTTTCGCGGTTGACCACTCTGTCTTGCCAGTTCTCAATTTTTTTTAAAAAAAATCCTATACTTTTCAAAATGTCTAGTGACATGATGACTAAATAGATCATCCAGTATAGCGCATGTAATGGAAGTCTACCTAAACTGACACCACAATTACACATGGTTCTATACAGCCGTAAAGTTGAATTTCTTTAATTCTTTATGTTATAGATTTGAACGTGTTCCACTATTTAAACATAATAATTATCGTCGAAAACTCAACGTTATCTATGATAATGTTCGTAATAATAATATCGATATGAAAGCCATGCGAAAAATCCATGATCGTGTACAATCTAAAATAGTGCGAAACCCTACTAATAATATTGTTACAATTGTAGTATGAATTGTCATAATAAAATTTCTAATAAATTCCAAAAGTTCTCCACAATAATGATAATAACGTAAGAGTCGCTTTCAAGACTAATAATAATTTAATGAAACAAATCCACTTCACAAAAATATCTCCTATTTTTGATAATGCTAGAGGATATTGATAAACTTAAATGCAATTGTAATACACTTATGTTGGTAAAACTGTTAGGAACTTTAAAATTAGATAACATAAAAAAAGAGCACATTTGAAAAAACACAATTTAAACAATTTTCTACTAATTCTAATTTTAAAAGGTATGATTAAAAAATAATCATGTTATTGATTTTAGTATAAATAATGACTTAGAGGTTTTTTATAGCCTAGATGACATTTGCATTAATTCTGTATTGGATGAGTTGCATATTTATAATGAAGTCAAGGAAAATTAGCTTAAAATCATTTTAAATGTACAGACAGATTTTAAAAATAACATATTCTTTACCAATATTTTTTTCGATATTAAATAAAGTCGTAGGGTTATACAATTTTTTCAAATAAAGTTGGTTTACTACTTGTATAAAAAAAAACTAATATTGTCTATGCATTCCTCATTTTGATTTTATTTTAAGTAGGTAACATATTATTTGCAAACTTTTGCCGATCCATTACTCGATGATTTTCTTATTTTAAAATCAAAGCCAGTCGTATTTACATAAAACGCCAGCCTTTGTTTTAATATTTTACTGTACCAACTAACTTATTAATTTATTTCATACTTTTATACAAATATATTTATTTCTTGTTTTGCTCTTTTTAATTTATTTTAACTAAAATTACTTACTATGCTTCGAATCTATTGGTTTTAGTATGATGTGTGTTTTTGTATTTTTGAAATATTTTTTGTATCAGTAAATAACTTTTCTACCAAAAATCTTGCTCCGATATATAAAGTGTACCATCCTTTTTAAAAGGTAATTTTGTCAAATTGGAGAATCGGGAAAGTCATTTTTATTCTAGTTCGTGTGCAAATAATTCGATTTTTTATTTTCTTTGTAGTTTTATTAACAATTAGGGAAAACTAAAAAAAAAAATGTAAAATGAAAACTGGTAAATTTACGGCGTTACGATTCTATTATTTAAAATTTTTACGTTTTCCGTTTTCTACCAGAAATATTACATTAATAAAAAAACAATAAGGGATCTTTTTGTTAAATTTTTAATCTTATTGATGATCAAATAAGTCGTATTTTGTATTTCTTTTAACAATTGAGTAAAACCGAAAAATACGTAGAAAGTACAGGAAAGTATATTAAAATAATTCTTTTGTTATTTTAAATTTAGTATTTCAATATATAATTCAGTTAGGAATATCTATAGAAACTTGAAATTTGAAAAAACAGAAAACTTATATTTGTCTTTTCTCGAAGTAGTAATATTTTCAAAATATTTGAGCAATTTTTTTAGGTATTTATAGACATTTTAATTTGTCGAGTCTTACGTAGTATTCATTTGGTAGGAATTCAGTGGACAAAATTAATATATTAAATAGAAATACTTGAAAATTTGAAGTTCATTATAAGTCGTATTTTGTAATCAATATTGAAAAATTGAGTTAATTGTAGTATTTCTTTGTTTTTTTTATAAAAATTTAAACATAAAATTTTAATGAAAATCATAAATATTACGGCATTTCAAAACATGTATAATCGAATTCCTTAGCAATGATTCGCCGTTGTAAATACAAATATAATTTTAATTAACTTTTATGAATCCTACCGTCCCGACTTTCCGCTTACAATAGTAGCACGACCGTCGATCAACTTTCAGTTCTTTTCTGTCTTTTATATTTTTGAATATGTAATGTTAGTAAAGATTTGATCAGTATAATTTAAATGTCATGGCTTGTATAATGTTGTACACATTTTACTGCTTCAATATTAAATCGCTTTCATACCACAAAATTTCGTATGATCTTAACTCAACTTAGTTCCATATTCAGCGTTTTTGGTTTTACCTTCATTTGTAAAAAAAAAAAATATTGCAAATAATTTTCTTGGCCTACAACTGAGTGACGCGGTAACGGTATAATATTAGTAAGGTTCATTATGACTATAGATAATTGGTGGATATCGAATACCGATTATTTTACTGAGCCTGGCCGTATATTTCTCGTAGAATATTTCGAAAAGCGTTTAGGTTATACGCGTTTAAGCCTCGGACTCGGTAACGCGTTAACGATTGTAAAACGTACCTAATGTCATTGGCTGATAGAAGACGGCTCGCGGTATACACTCGTATAAATTATGGCGGTTGGCGGACGTATATCGAAGCGACCGATCTCGTTGTCCGCGCTTAGTTTTAGTCACAGTATTTAATTCCCGTCATATAATATATATACGTTTAATTTCATCGTCCGTCGCATCACTCACGTCCCTTTCGTGTGGTCCTGTCAGCTATTTTGTAAGCCTGGACCCTTCTCGTCTGCGAGGAATTAATTGACGAATTATTTATATGCATTATAGAACGAGTCCCGAAGTGCCCCAATCTGACAAACGCAATAGTTTTCGTTTTGTTCAACGATTTTGAGTTAAAAACACCTTGTAACACGATTGTATCCGTCCGTCTGTGTATAGTTATATGGTTTTTGGTGTGGTTAACAAGGAGATAATATATTATATTATATTATTCGCAAAGTTATTTGTGTTGTTATTGATTTCAACAAGAATGAATATTATTTATAATTATGAAATAGTCAACGCTGTAAATTTGTTCGTTTTTATTTAAGATCCCCGTTCGTTTTTCCAACTATTATGTGGACAGCATAGAACATTAAAAAATCGTCATCTCAATGCACCAACTAAATCCAAAGTACAACAAAAAAGGTCTTTTGGCATTTTTCAATTTGAGCAAAAAATCTGATAGAAAGCTGTTTTCGAACAGAAGAATAAAAAATAAAAGAGCAAATTACATTCCTAGCTCCACTCAAACACTAAACTAAATATCAAAATATACGTTCAATTAAGAATTTTAACCATGTCCTGTCAAATTCACTATCATTTATTGACAAAGGTTTGTCATTAAAGGCATAAGATTAATAAACACTTGGTTATGGCCTTTATTAAACATGATTAATAATTTATTTTCTTTATTATACCACAATACATATAAGAGAAAGAAAAATCAAACGGATAAAAAAACACCCTAAGATAATGGATACGGATGCAGCCACTGTTAAAGATAATTTAATTTATACCTGTAAGCAAAGATAAACCGAAGAAACGATTCTGAACAGAGTGCAGTTAATAGTGTTACTTTATCAACAATACATAAATTTATAGTAAAATTATTAAATAGGCTTCAGGCTATATTAAATAGGCTTTAGAAGTATTTGCTATAGTATTTGATATAAGTTGGAGCAAAATTGCTGGTTGAATAGTTGTGCACAGGAAAAAAAAATCGTGGATAATATTTCAGTAATATATTTCGAACATTTTCCGTTTCTCCTCCGTTTTTTTTTCGGTTTTTAAAATTTGATGAGAAAACTCCTAATAAAATCAAAAAATTACCTCCTTTAAGTACCTCCCCAAACCGAATTTTTTTTTTTTCAGAAAAGGCGCTATACTTAAAAATCTAAGTAAGTCTTTTGAGCAAGTCTTCTCGTAGAAAAGTTGCACACAGATAGAAAAAAAAAAAAATAAATATCTTTGTAAAGCTTGCAGAGCTCCACTCAGAATCTAAAATTATCTGAGAAATTCGATCGTCTAAATCGATCCGGTAATATTGGGATGTTAATTATCGCGGAAAAAAGAGAGAGCGAACAAAGGACACCAAAAAAACGGAACAAACTATAGTCACTCGTAATTTTTCAAACGAAAAGGCACGAAAGAAAATGTTTTGAAATAAATAATACCTTTAAGTAATTAAAACATATTTTATGTACCTCTGTGATGATTATTAAATGTATTGGATAATTTATTATTATTATATATATAATTATCTCAAGTTATACTACGTATAGAGAACAATACAACGAATACAGTAAATGTGTGTTTTTCAAAAACATGGCCCCGCGAGCCATAGATCAATGGCGCTGATCGTAACTCATAAGACGTAATCTACCGACAACATATTATACCCGTTAATAAATAATAATAACGCGTTAATTACAATTTATGCTTTATCAATGATTCATTTATTAAAATATCATCAAAGTATTTATTTTGCATAAATGTTTAACGTTTTTAAATATTTAAATTATGAGCAATTAAGATAAGTTGGTTTCAACAAAAACAAATGCAAAAGGACGATTTCCCCTTTACCCTGCCCCCACGAATACGCCATTAAAATGCAGGTTTGAATATTATTATAAATGTCGGCCATTTTCATATTGTACGATTCGTTATTATGTTTTAATGTTTAAAGAGAGAACTTTAATAATTATTATTATTGCAAGAACATCTTGATTAACAAGTAAAATATTACAAACGACTGCAGCGTTTATTCTGAGCAACGCCTACGCGAAATACTAAATCTTTGGTCCCCGGGAAAAAGGCTTAAGTCAATTTCGCAAATAGATTTCGTTAAAACAAATTTAATTTTAAAAATTGTTAAAAGTCATAATGGTAATACTGCTAAATGGCCTGACCTAAATAATAACCAAAAACGCAAAGGGAAAAGACCTACGTACTTCACACGATCGATGGGCCAAAGTCGTAGGTGAGAAGTCGGGAAGGTAGAGGGGTAATGCAATGTATGTCTGTACGCAATGATTAACCGTTGTTAACGATAAACGATTCTGAGCAGAATTCGATTAATAGCGGACAGTTTTCTTTCAGCAGAGATGCTACACTTGGTACTTCGAAGCAATATTTCTGGTGAATTTTCGTACACAGAGTAAAATAATAAAATAAAAAGTGAAAAAAAAAATAAACATCATTACAAATGCAATAGTTTCGTCGCTCCGCTCGGAATCTAACAAACTGCATAAAACAGAACGCCAAAAACTGACATGGGCCCTTCGCCGCCGTGACCGAAGATAATGCGTATAACCTGTGAGACGTCGTGCTGCTCGTGACAATACAGACATACGATACGAATAGGATATTATGCGATTAGAATTTACGGGGAAAAAAACTGGGTCAACTGGATTTGCGCACGTCGAAAATATCGTATCCAATACACGGGATTCCGTTCGCATCAAAGAATTTAAAAATACGAACTATTTCCAGTCCTTTTACCCGCCGCCGCGATATTATTATTATTATCACTGTTATTACTATTATACAGGTATACGTTTTTCACGGGACGTTTTCTTCGTCATAATATTAAAAACATATAATAATAATGTAATGTTATATAAATATATATACACACACACACACACACACACACATTTCGTACGCGTTTTCCACATCCATACCTTTGGTATTAAACCTTCCGAAAATACGAAACGCACATTTCGGTTTAAAATACTGCACAACACTATAAATGTACACTGTAATATTATATTGTAGTAGTTTTGTTAGAATTCGCGCAATAATATATAAAACCACGACGCGCATATTTTCTTTGCCCGTCCGTCGCCGCATACACGTTACAGTTTCCGGGGAAAAAAAATAAAACAAATTCAAACATCAAACTGTTATATTTCGAACGCCGAAACAGCGACTATTTTCTATCGCATACGTCATTTTATGTGTGTACTCGTATAAGCAAGTCGGGTTTTGAACAATTTTTGTTTTGAAACCGTTCGTGTTACCGTTTCCCCGCGAATGCATAATCATCGTCCACGTTAGAAAATATAATTATTAGTTTATTTGAACTCGACTCCGCTCAACGTTAAGTTACACCGTTGAGTTCACGCACTGGCGCAAACAAGGTTTATTTTCAGAGGGAGAGGGGGGGGTAGTTATGAATTTCAATCGAATTTCCGACGGGTTTTTGGACTAGTAAATTATTAAACGGTTGAAGTGCACGACGTGTCGAGCATGACAAGAAAATGTCTGAAATGATTGTAATACAAATTTTACAACTGCATCATGTTACGTTTGAATTTTACGAAATATCTTAAATATCGTGGAAATATAGTGTACCCTAGCCCCTATCCGTCCCATTTTTGCAGGTGGCGATGCTGATTTTATGGTTGTGCTGCACCGTCGACACTAATGAAAACTCGCATAAGCATCATTGTATTTATAATGATTTCGAGATTAGGAAATAATGATTTTCACAATTTTAAACAACGTCAACTCATAATAAATATAGATTTCAAAATCGAACTTTTTAACATGTTAAAAAGTTAAATGTTAAGTAATATGTTCTTTTCTTTGAAAAATTTTCAGAAAAAAATTAGAATGTTTGAAAATAACTTAGTTATTTTGTAAGTATTTTAGTCATTCGTGTTTATTTTGCATTTATTTTTCGACGTAAATCATCGATTTTAATACGAACGTATCACATAACTAGATGGGCATACGTTCTATGCAGGAATATGGTATACACCGACGAATACACGAGCGTTGTATAGTAATAGTTTATAAAAGTTTAAATTATTAAGCGAAATATTTAAAATGTTTATTTTTAACTGGACTACGATGACTATAATTTTCCTGCAAATGTGTAGCTTAGGTTTAATTATTTGAATTCATCATTATAATCGTATTTTAAAATTAACTTTAACTTAGTTAATTTTTTTTTATATATATATAAATCAGTATAAACTAGTTAAACAAAATTCATTAACTTACTTGGCTTTGGTAAATTTGTATATATACTTAAATAGTTTTAAGTCAAAATTAATGTTGAATTAATTTAATTGTTTACACAAATAATTTAAATTGAACTAACAAATATTTTGGTTGGTGTAGCAAAAAATAGTTTTAAAGAAAACCTACATTTCTGATAAAATTTTAAGTGGAAATTGTGCAGATGACTATAAATTCTGTATGTAGTACATAATAGTAAAATTTAAATGGATATACTTTTTTATAGCATTTTTAAATTTATTTAGTCAAATTCAAATAATTTTTTTTTAAAATTGTAGATTTTTACCGTTCCGTATACTCGGTTAACTTTCGTAGGTATAAATATTTAAATACTTGTGTATAGGTACATCGTTATTCGGAGATGAAATACAAACCGAACGGAGATGAATCCGTTCGAAAAATACGCGATTACCTATACTTACCGTAAGTGGCGGATTTACTGTATCTCCCCCAGACACCGATATATTTTCAATAAAATTCCGTCTAAAAAGCAGGCATATATTCAAAATAATACTTTTGAAATGCATACTATTTTTCAGGAACTCCCCAGATAAATGTTAAAAATCTGCTACTGAATACCTACGGTCTCCGAAAGTATTTTTCGCTGTGTATCTTGGGCCAAAGAAGGGCTCAGAAACATTTCGTATAGTTTTTAAAAACAAGCAAAATAAATGTTTAAAATTACTAAATGACGCGATGGCATTATAGTTTCTATATGGCATAGGCACTATTGTTAAATGGCAAAATGTCTAAACCTAAATCATATCGTTATATCGTTCTAAATGGCCTGCGTTGTCTAATATTACATGATCTATGCGTTCTTACGGAACGAAATCATAGTGATTTGAAACATTTTGATTTTCAGTAAACTAGAATAGCATGTACGCACTTATGCCAAGGTGGGTCAAGACACGAAATTCTAAAATAAAAACGATCAACTTCTTGAAGAGGACCCGTAGGTGCAATATTATTAGGTAATGTATCGAGCGGAAGAAAAAAAAAATACGGCAAATAAAAAACATCGTACATAGCAATGACGCGAACGAGCGGACAGAATTAAGAGTTAAGACCGTTCGCCATTAAATTATCCGGTGACAAAAAATTTAAAATTTAAAATATAATATATCATCACTATTATACGTAAAAAAACAGCAGACGCGGCCAACAGATAATTCGCTGTATAATTTATTTGCCGCTCGTTGTATGCGTCGTATACCTACATAGGTATGTACCTGGCGTACGCGCGAGTCTCTTTTACCACACACTGTATATATTATTAGCGTATGATAATATTTCGTATTCGATTCTTATCGGTTTGTTTTTTATTTCGTAAACTTTTTTTTTGTCCAAACCGGGGATGCCGATGCTCCACGTTTCTTTACACCTATACAATAATATAATATTATAATAATGATAATAATATTGTTGATATACTAAACGAACAGAAAAAAAAAAAATAATAAAAAAAACATTTTTAAGATTGTTTTTCGGTAATATTATTATACGGCTATAAAACTACCACCGCCTCGTCTCGTTTTCAAAACGTATATATAATATGTCTTGTACCGGATAGGGAAAAAAAAAAAAAAACCGACGACGAAAAACGCCGACAAATAGTTCTTATAATAATGTTCGATCTCGAACGTTTTAATTTATACGGCAACTGCGAGCGGAGACGTATTATTTTTTTTTTTTCGTGTCATTCCTCGTGTACCGGCGATAATTATTTCTTCTTCTCTCGTTAATAATTATAATCAAAATATCTGAAATTCAAACGGTTTCTTATACTACGTATAATACCGCAGGTACCCACAAAAAAAAAAAAAAAAAAAAAAAAAAAAAAAGAAGCGAACTGTGTACAACTCAAAACGTCTACAAACGGTTCCCGTGCATAAAATAATAATAATAATAATAATGTTACGAATAGGTGCACACAATATTATTTTGCATAATATTTTAAATAGGACATTAAGACTCGGGACACGCCGCCGCCGCGGCCGCGCTTGGAATGCGATTTTCCCGTGTCGTGCATACATTAGACCGGCCGTATAATATTATTATGATATATACGTGCACACATAACAAGTGAGTAAAGAGACGGGACGTCTTGATAATAATGTATTGCATTAAGTATAACCACGGTGGTTCTTTTTTTTTTTTTTTTTTTTTTACCACGGTATTAAGACCGATAAACATGTAGGGATGCAGTGCAGTAGGGACACTTCTGCTGCATTTGAATTGTTTGCGTTGTTGCGATCGATGATGGGTTAGACTAAACTGCGACTGACAACAATAAAACGGTTCAATATTCAAACCGTATCATTTTCTATCAGGTACATTGGAGTTTACGGTCCGAGGTGTGTCATTGTATCGTGGAATTTACCCAGCACCCCATTACGAAAACGACAGTCATACATTGTTACGTTTACCGAACGGCAAACACCTTTTTTTGACGCTATATCAGAATATCGCTAATTTTTTTTCTCGAGCAACTATGATTAATACGAATTTTTATTTAAAATTTAAAACGTATATTACCATGTATGTGTTATTTTATGATTATACTTACAAACGATTTTGTTTTTCATAAAACAGTAATCAAATTTCTTCGCTTTCGCAGTCGTGCATTTTATGTACTAAAAGTCCATAAAAATATTATTATATATTAAACCGATTTCAAACTGTTGTATCTTAAGTAATTTTTGAGATTTAACCAAAACGAACTATCGAAGTAACTTAAAAAAAAGGCATCCTAGGATAATAGCGGACGGGTGCAGTCACTGTTAAATGTAATTGAATGTATACCTGTAAGCAACGATAAACCATTGCTTACGAAAAAACAATTCTGAGCAGAATTTAGTTGATAGTGATGCTTTGTCAACAAAATACATGTCAATTTATAGTAAAATAATTAAATAGGCTTCGGATATATTTTTTTTAAATATTTGTTTAATGTTATAACGATTTTCCCAATTTCCCTACGTTTTTCTTGGTTTTCCGGTGTTTTATCCAGGTTTTTCACGTTTACTGAGAAAATAGAAAAATTTCCTCTAAATTCCACCCTGGTGAAATTTCCTTTTAGAAACATTGCAACCATTAAAAAGTTAGTGCAAAATTGCTGGTGTAAAAGTTTTTCACAGAAAAATAGAAGGCCGTAATGTATTTTAACTAAATTTTTTATGGCCGTCTGTAAAAAAAGGTTCATCGTCACTGTACTAAAGCATTTGTACAGGGCCCTGCGAAACCTAACACCGCCACCGACCACGGGTGGGCATTTTAAACGAGCGTTACTAAAGGGTCACATTATTATTACATTAACGGCGTCACCGTTGTTGTTATTTCGTGTCATTTGTGTACCGCCGACAACGTTGCTCGTCCACGGTAATGATTATTTGTTTGTCATTATTATTTTACCGGTTAAATATACTAGTTTTACGACGTTGCCTCCGTCACGATGTTGGTACACGAATAAGCCGATTAGTCTGTGTTTGTATACACGTCTTAATCGGTCATTATACAAAATAATGGTTTCATTCGCGTTCGTTTCAACCGTCGTTCCAGTACGTATTTATATATTATTGACTGCGAGATACACAAACAAGTCTGCTGTCGATAAATTATTTTTTTTTTTTTCATTTCCATCGATCGAGGATCTTAAACGCTCTTCGGTTCTGAGCGGACCTCGAAGAATGTATTTGGTTTACCACGATGTTTGTGTTTTCTTTTTCTACATCAGCTGTTAACAGTTTTTTTTCATCATAAACTGGCCCAATCGAACATTTTTTTGTTACATTCTGGATCTAATGATGTTTGCTTGAACAGGGAGGTCATATTTCGATTTTCTAAGGGGTTTTCATAATAATTAGGAAAAAACCGAAAAACAAATTACAGGAAAGAGCGGTCAAATATTTACGGCACGCCGCGGTACTACCGGAAATACTACCGGAAAAACCACGGCATTATAAAACACGTTCAATTAAACTTGGCTCAGAATCGTATTTCGTTAGCAATGGTTTACCGTTGCTTGAAGGTATAAATTAAATAACCTTATGTATCCTATTTTCACAACTTCTCACCAAAAACAGTGGCACACGCACACCCGTCTCCAATATCAGCGCTTTCGTTTTCGTTTTAATTTTATCCACTCCACTACATTGCAGTATTAATTCTGCACCGATGGTCACTAAGCCAATGCCCATTTGCGCCCAATTGATAATTCTTTTAACTCGATTTAGCTGCTAAGCTAAACTTAACTTTTAAGTAAGACGAGGATGTCAGATTATTATAATTGTGTTACACCGTTGATATCAAGAAATACTTACATAATATTAGAAAATACTTAAAAAAAAAAAAAAAAAAAAAAGTCGTTCTCATTTATAACTACGGTCAGTATTTGCTAACAACTTTAAGGTTAGAGAATATAGATTTTTATATTATTTGCATAACAGAGTATTTCCGTAATCCATTAGTTTACTTAAATTCAGAATAATTTATACTGAAAACCATAACATCATCTTAAAGGGGCCCCAGGTCAGTTTTCCAAATAAGCTCAGATTATCGAAAATTTATACAAATAATTTTAATGACCACCTCAAGTATAATACTGTTCAATTTATCTGTCGCAGTACAACATAATATTTTCCAACCGGTCGTTTATACTTTACAATTGATTAACAACATGCGACCGACCGCATTTGGACCCCGACGTTTCATTCGGATGGTCGATTTTATCAAATGACGGTATAACCAAATCGGTAATAGAATGAAAATTCCTTTTTATGTGTTATTATAAAGTCTGCGATTTGGAAAAATGTAAAAACGGAGTTCAATGCGGTCTGTAATGATATATACAATATGGTATATAACATCATAATATAATGTCATCTACACCACATTTTATTATAGTGGACACCACTTCGTTTTATTAGTATATAAGTCAATTCAGATTGATACAAACAGTATGTATTATAGTTAAATATCTCGTATAATAATAAGACATGATAATGAAAACCGGACAACACCACTCCACTATTTTCCCCTTTCTTTCTCATAAGAGACTCCTCGATCCATTCGGCCGCCGGTTCCTGCCTTGGCGACTCGTCATCTTTTTCGTCTTCCCGCGGGTGCGTGTTGTTCCGGCTTCTAACATTCCGATATCATCGTTTTTAATTTAATCAAGTGTTTATTTTATCATTCCTACTACCTATTCTCATCAATATAACAAATAAATATAATTATACCTGTATTCAAACTCAACATTGTTGCTGAGGATACTCCGTTCAGGATAGGTAAGTATATTATTATTACCCTTCATAGTGTATATCTTATGTAAATTGTTTCTTACCGTTGTAGGCCGTAATAGGTAATCTAAGTGATTAGTGGGTTATACATTCATTTATTTTCTACCCCTATATTCACTTTATTACAGGTCTTAGCACCAATAATCACCAATAATCGAGGCATGAGTGTTTTTTTTCTCGTAGTTCGTGTTTTTTAGCCAAAATACACGCTAGCGCCGACACCGCAGTGTGCCATTTAGTTTGTTTATTTCCAGCGTTAACGGTTTAAAAATAATATTGTATACCTCTTTGAAAAACAAGCATAATATAACACATCAAATATACGGGGGAGGGGGGAAATCGTATTGTTCGAAACACTTTTGATAGGCATTTAATTACGATAATATTATAGTACACTTTTGTATTTTTCTATGTTTCTAATGTTTTAAAATGAAAAAAAAAAAACAGTTATATTGATTCGTGGTATACGAGTAAGGTGTATGCGTATAGTAAAAACAAACCGGGTGTTTTACGTAAATTGAATCCATACGGAACTTTTTCCGTACGCGAACTTTTTATTAATTTCAAAATCGTTTATTGTATATGCAAACCTTGTAATATTATATGCGAGACTTTGTTTGAAAAAGCAAATTTGTTTCTTAATAATAATATTTACACGTTTAATGTTTTCGCACTCGCACCGGTAAATACGTATTTGTATGTGTGTGTGTGTGTGTGTGTGTTTTTCGCTCGTAATAATTATTTTAAATGTTAGATTTCTTTTTCGAAAACCGAAAATTAATCCTCACCGATGAAAGTATAATAGCAGGTTTATTACTACGAAAAAATAATAGTACTGTGATATATACCTAGGTATGTTAGAAGTTTGCAACGAAAATAACGGGAATGGCCGGAAAAAGATTACGAAATTATTTTTCAAACGTGTCTTTAGTATCGGGAAAGCGGATTCAGAAACGATATTTTATTTTATTTTTTTTTTTTTGAGTTCAATGTAACGAAAATAAAATATCGTAAAACTCGAAAATAGTTTAACATTCCGTGTGGACGTTTTTAATATGGCAATACGAACTGATGGTCAGTGGAATAGCTGCGACTCAATCAATTGGTGGTAGGGGGCAATTTAAAAACCTTGATGCATCATAAAATATCGCGAAAGGTTCCGTCATCGCAAGAAAATTCAAGCAATAATATTTTTAATTTTTTGATAATAGTCTTCTAGAAATTATATTTCGGTATAGTTTCGGTAGTGTTTTATCAGCTGTATACGATAGGTTACCTATAAAACGTGTTTTAAAATTAATAAAAATATTTTTAAAAAAAACTCAAAAGGTTTTTAAATTATTTCATCATTATTGTTGATTGACGTGAATTAAAAAAAAAAAAACAACAACGGTACAGATCGAATATTGTGTCACCGACCGGCGGCCTTTTAATTTAACCGCATAAAAGAAAAATTAAAAAAAAAAAAAAAAACTCGTGTTAAATATAAGTAGGTACGCACAATATCTCACGCCGCAGTGTTTGTTCCAGTCCAAAACTTGGTAACTTTTTTTACCGACATCAAATATTTACAAATAATTATACCGCCGCATAATAATTTTTTTTTTCGAATTTTATAATATACATATAGTTAAAGTTATATTAGTTTTATCTCACATTCCTCTCTGCCTTACGTTTTTTTTTTTTTTTTTTTTATTAAGCGGTACAAAATGTATTCGAAATCTCAATTTTACAAAGGAGACCACCCTGCAGTACATTTTTTTTTTTTTTTTATCCCCAAATAAAACAGAGTGGTACTATTCTAAAAATGTGGACCACAGAGCAACATCGTAATTATATATAATATGCTTGATCTGGAGATACATAACCAATAATAGTATCGACGGGTATTGCAAATACGCCGCGCGCAAGAAAGAATGACAAATCAAATTGTCGAAATATATTTCATTTCGTGACCGTGTACAGGACACCGATAATCCCTTTAATCGGTGTACCTACTTTATAGTCCATAGCGTGTAGTATATATTACGGTAAATGTTGTGAAATCTATGAATGTTGTTATGTTTACATATATATATATTAACCAATGTTGTGCCATTAATTTCAACATTAGATTATATTAGCCTATTATCGAAGTTAACTTCCGAAGTTGGAACTTCCACACCGAGGTTGTATCCGGCGATGGAACGAGACCACGGGCTCCTCCCGCCGCACGGTTATCCGGGGATCTTTTCGGGCTCCGACCTTCGGATCGCATCGCAGAGTGTCCTCGGTTTTTCCCGCTTACCACTGGTAACGGACATTGCGTTAACAATTGTGATCCGGGAGATTCCTGGTTGCCCACGGTGCGGACTGATCATTCATTCCGTCGGTAGCTGAGTGTCGGGATACGTCGGACTCTTGAAATTCACGAAGTGCAGGTCGGGTGGTCCTCGAGCCCCGGTGTCGACTCCGTTCGGTGCCAAACAAGGGCCCCGGTGCTGACCGTGGATTTGTTCTGCGGCCGGTGCCGTGCGGTAGGCTTCGACCTAACCGAGGCGTATTGAAGAGTGATGCTGGGATCAGGCTGTGATGTATCGAATGCACCCAGGGCACCGCCCCGATTCCCCGTCTGGCTCTTGAATAGCGATCAGCGCTTACGTATGTTCCGGTGGCGGTAATTTAAAATCAAAGGTTCCGGTGTATTTATTCTCAATTTATTCTAAATATTTATTCGTGTTTAACCGAGTGTATGGGGTTTTCGACTGTATACTGAAAATCCCGCATATTCCGAAATATGCGCACAATATATGATTTAACGAATAACGATAATATAAAAAAAAAAAACTAAAGTTACTGTTTTAGATTCTGAGTGGACGAGGAATGTATTGGTTTTACAATGATGTTTATTTTTTCGTGTGAATATTTTTTCTACCAGAAAGCATACTCCGGTTATCAAGTATAGCACCTTTTCTGAAAGGAAATATTCTGTGTGATACTTTAAAGAGGTAATTTTTTGAAATTCTCATTAATATTCGAGATAACGAAGAAAACCTCGGTCTTTAGATTAAAAAAGATTGAAAAATTTAAAAAAAGGTTGTCATTGACAACTATTTTTATTTATTTTTTGTTATCATTAAGTTTTTATAATTTTAATTTAGTCTTTTTGAGACAATCAATGTTGTAATGGAATTTTTTAGTTATTTTTTTGGCTAACAGTATTTCCGATAGTAATTTCTAGTTTTAGCTAGTAAAAATGTACAGGATCCTTCTTTACTTGTAGGTGATTATCTACTACTAAATTATATACTAGGCGCTGAGCATTACCCGACTTTGCTCATGCACGATATTAGACGGAAAAAAAATGTAAACAAATAAAATCATCTCCTCCGTGGAAACAATAAAATTCATTAAAATAAAAACAAAAAAATTAATAGTTTTATTCAACAGTAATCTACTGCAGTTACAAAATAAAGTACAAATTTCCTGCGTAAGCTTTACTTTAGAAGTTAAATCGGCAGAGCAGTTTTCGAGTCTGTAAACCACAACCAATAAATGCATTCTATTCAAATTTATTTCTATAAACTAATATAAATTACGAGGGAATACGTCATACACTCCACAGAAACCAAATGCAATCTCGTTTAGAATTTTCCATTAGTCACTTGTATGTATCATTTACCTGTAATGGCGCCACAAGGCTCTTGGAGCCCGGATGATAAGGTAAATCTAGAGTGGAGAACTTTTCTTTTCCAAATTGAAAAGAATTAAAAAGTACAATACCACAAGAAAGATTGAACAGTTTTAAGTTGGATGTCTATGGAATGTGGTATGCTCAAATGCATAGACTTCAAAGATGTGATTATCGATTTTGCTTATCTTGAATTTAAAAGGGTAATTTTTTAATCAAAATGGATTTTTAAGCGTTAGGTACTAAGTTGTCAGTACTAAAAAAGCTACTTTTCCGGATTATTTTATAATTATCGATCCATTTAATGTGAAACGAAAATAAATGGAAACAATAGTTAAATCGATCTAGACATTTTCTTATGTATCACCACCCTGTTTACCTGTTTTAATAAAACAGTACTCTGTCCAAGTCGTAGGGGCCCCATTATACCACTGCTCAGGGCCTCAAGAAGATTAAAAAGACCGTCCTGATAATAATTAGCCGACCACGGCGAGAATAATTTAATTGATGATTTGCTTTCAACAATAATAACATTACTCGTGGTGCACCTTAATAACGTTATATTACGATAATGTTACGAATAAATTGCGTGGCATATAATAATGAATAATAGTATCACGGTGATACACAATACGAAAAGTAGGTAAATTAACGATACGAGTTTAAACGCACGAAAGAACAAAACCGAAATAAATTAGGTGTTTATTTCGATTATTTCTTAAAAAACACCTATGTTATGTAATTTAATAACCGAAAGACAATACAAATAATACAAATAATATTGTAATATGTAAACCGTCGATTTTATCGTTACTTGACTGTGCGTAAGTCACCGGTTATAAGTTTGTATTCGAATGCAACATATAACATCGTATCATATTATTGTATGAACCACAGTAAGGGCGGTAAAGACAAATATTCCACAAAAAGACCCAGAGGTTTTTTTTTCTTTTACAATATTTCATAAAATTACGCAAAATAGTCAATATTTATTTTTTATTTATTTTTTTTTTTTCAGAGATATTAAGTATTTTTGGTCTTTGTTAAAAAAATGTTAAAATTTAAACACGCGTCCGTTTTACATTAAGCGGTTTTACATTTAGATTACCTAGTAAGTTTCATCTGTGGTCAACTCTGTGTTAATTTACAAATCATATTATATAGATCGGTAAATTTCAACTGCGATCGACTCTGTATCGACTTATAAATATACTCATAAGTATGACTTATGGGCCAGAACTACCTTACTGGGTGGATATTGTAGAATTTTTACCATTTCCCGATACTATTATATTAATAGATGAATATTTGCAATTTTCGTTTTTAAAAATATGTAAATTTTAAAAAAAAAAATCTTCTGACCGCGTATTTATAGAAACTTTCGTTGCAAAAAATGTGATTTGAAATTCTTCCCGTCAAAATATACAATAAATATTTTTGATCGGAAATATTTCAATCAAAACACTTGATGATGAAACGCGTTTGGTAAGTGGTGACCACTCCGCCCCGTTGTTACTTATAGCTTAGTATTACCTGTTTAAAAATTTTGTTTCCATGAATTATTGCGATTTTTGCACGCAACATTACGTATACCGAACTACGTATACATGTTATGAGTTTATAATCAAATGCAACGTATAGTCAATGATTACGCTTAAAATATTTCCTTTCCTTAAAAATATTCAATAATAAACACAATGCTAAACTTAAAATTAAAAATAATTTACTGAAATCATTTTGTTTCGAGACTAAAAAATAAATAAAACAACGAAATTATAATATAATTATAGGTTACCTTCGCTGAATTTTTAATTGAACTAATTATACTGAAATTATTCAATATAAAATACACTGCACAAATGTATTGTGAATGGAGAAAAAAACATTGATTCCTGATAAACGCTTTTCGCTTTTAATATTTTCTTTTTTTCTTTTTACGACTGCTCGCCGTTTTTTCTTTTTAATAATACCATGCAACTACCTATATACGTCCAGAAGGGAAGAAAAATCGAGTTTTTCCGATATGATATTATGGTCTAAATAAGAGTAAACTAATTTAAACTTTAATGTAAATCTATACATATTTACAAATATTCAAAAAAAATCAATGTTTTTCTTTGTAAAGCTGAATCACAATACAAACTGTATTTACGATGGTTTTTTTTCTGAAGGCGTTTATTATTGACTTTTTTTTTTTTTTTCGTAATTTGTATTTATTAATCATCGCGTTTTAATACTTTGAATAATATTGCAATCTTCACATCGTTTGTCATCGCCGTCGGTTTTTGCATCACTGCAGCGGGGGATATATACCTGCAACCGCTGCAACGGATTTGCCGCGGGAACGGTAATCGATAACCGCTGACGACGAGGGTTGTCTGCAAATATTATACAACGTATTATTATAGGTAATTGAAATTTCGAAATTACAATATTTTGTATTGTTCGATATACGGCGACGACAATGGAGTTTTCAACTCGTTTAATAGGTTTCCTCTACTCGTCTCGGATGAAACATTTCGCAGTTAACGCCGAATTCAATATTCGTAAAATGTCTAAAACATATGATTTCTATTCATTTTTTCTTTTTCTCTTCTTTTATATTTCGATCGGATCTTATATTGTTCTGTTCTAAACGAACGTTATACAATTAAATTAAAATAATGTATAAATGATTGTTTTATAGTATTGGGTTTTTATAATGTAAAAAATAATCCCCACGCGGTTGAAAATCCCGACTCTGTCACTGACGTGATATAATTTATTAATTTGCATACTGAAATACGATATACATTAACGTCGTCATCCTTGTCGTCGTATTTTTTTTTTAATAAAAAAACGATGTTAGGACATTTCACAGCCGATACGCGAACCATAATAATATATTATTTGTACAGAAATAAGCAACAAATACTACGTTGATCTTTGTATATTACCTGTATTATTTACAAATATTTAGATTAAAATATTTTAATGAAATAATAAAGTAAAAACGAAATTTTTAAAATGGTTACTACTCGTAAATAAATATTTTCGTTACAAATATTTAATAATGAATAGTGAATTGTTAAGTCACTATGATTGTTTGAAGTTTACAAAAATCACTTATACAGTTTTCATAGAAAAACTAGTGAATAGATTATTATTATTTAGTTGTTTAATTTAAAACAATTTAAATTATCGCCAACGTCAAACAATTATAGACCGTTTTTTTCATTAGCAAATATTTATAACACCGAAATTTTGTTTAAGAATATATGTTTATAAAACGGTTATCTTAGATTTTGTAAAAAGATTCGTTTTTTTTTTTTTTAGTTTAAACAGGAAAGAAACAAGAAACTTACAAATACTGAACAGAACAAAAGTTATTTCAGCTATCAGATCATCTTGTCACAACTTGTAGTATATCTATTATATGAAATAAATTATTTTCCTATACCATAGCTGGTATCCTACCTTCTCAGCGTATGGTCTATGACACACAATGGGATGGAACCCATTTCTAGCTTGCATAATTTAATAACTTTTAAAATGTTATGTAAAAAATTATGAGATACGTATATCAAGTCTATCATTTTTAAGAACGCTGAACTTAAACTTTGAATCATTTTTATTTTTAATTTGGCAATAAATTTAGGGGGCAATGAGTGGGGTAATATTTTTACCCCACCCATTTATTTATATATAAATATATAATATGTTTTAATGGCTTCCGAACCCACATTTGTATACGTTTATGGGTTCGGATCCCATTAGAGAAATCGGGAGACGGTATAGTTTATAATATGTGTAAATAATACCAATATTAATATTTTCAATTAATTCAGGTCATATGAATTTTAGGTACTTAAAACCAGTCGGAATTTGTATTAAAAGTTCCATTACTCTGAGTCCTTTTTTTTTTTTCGCTAAAACCTTGAAAAATTTTTATATTATTGATCTTTAATAATTTCCTCGTATTCGTCTTCACATGTATCATCTCAATATATACTTAATTTTAATTATGTCCAACAAAATTGTTCTAGAACCAATATTTTAGGGGTTTAAATTTTTTCTTGGACGCAAAAAATTGAACAAGTATATATATATATATATATATGTATATGTATGTGTAATATTTAAATCCTCCATAACTATAGTTATAGCTAAAATAAATACTGTTTTAAAATACCATGTTATATTTATTTTTAAAATATATACGAATATTCAATGTCTTAATTCAAACTAAAGTACGTAGTGAATTTACGAAAAATAAGAAAATTTTCACTTTTTGTATAAGTGCGATATTTGCATTAATTTTAGTTTATGAAAGAAGTTTTAACACCAACCGTAATACCTGCGACAATGACGAAGATAGGTCAAACTGTTGTAATAATATCGATCATTTTAAAGTGCACAACCGTAGAAAAATATAGTTTATGACCTATATTCCATCGATAACAGCCATAAAATGAATAAATAAAATAGGCCAAAGTGCGGTACGTGGATCAGTCGGTTTAGTGACTCGTCTATCGCCCGTCGTGTATCTTTTTATGCCATGCTCTAGAGTTAAAAAATAGAGATAAATGCAAATTAATTTCAAACGTGAGAACAATATTTTTGAATTGACTTACGTGATAGGTCTAACGGAGTTAAAGTGATACAGATTCAATTCACAACTTATTGAAAATGTAATTTCTACAACAGAAAAATTTAGTGCGATTTCGTTTTCGTTAAAAGAACATAAAATATCACACCATGCTCAAATTAAGTAAATTTGTAATTTTTTTTAAAAAATGAGGAAAATAAATCCGATCGCAGTAAGATAAAACGTAAAAATAAACGCCAAAGTCGATTTTTATCGAATTAAGGAAATTTATGTTATATGATGTAGGCATGATTGTATAACCCATGGATGTGTTACTTAAAATTGTTATTATTAATAGAACAAAAAGATCACACGTATATTAGGGGAAAATGTGTTGAAATAATCGACGAATTTGGAAACGCTTAAAAAATGTCTTTTTTTGCAAACTACAGATGGGTTTCTTCTCACTGCGCGACAGTGTCCTAAATTTATTTACTCGCGGTTATATGTTGTAAAAAACCGATTATTATCATACATAAACCGAAGGATGCAATAACATTACCTTTGCACCAGGGAAATTCGTTATTTAAGTGAATAATAATTGCTTTGTGGCCGTCAAGCCCACGTCGAGTTTAAATTACGGTATATATGGGTAGCGAACGGATTAATATTATATTGCACGCATTAAAACGTTGAAAGTAGCCGCGCAGAACACCGGGACCGTTTAAAATAATGATGGCGAGTTCGGACGGTACGAATTAGGCACCGTCAAAAGTGCCCGTTCAGAAACTGACGGTTCTGCGGAAATCAATAATAATAGGTAATTAATAATGGATAGGTTTTGCATAATGCAGGTGTAGGCCTCGTGTACAGTCCACTATAACATGTACGATCTTAAATTGCGCAATAGTGCAAAGCAGCAGGGCGAACCGACACCATTTCTGTCACATTTTCACCGAAGCAGAGACTATTGCGATGATCGTGTCTGTTATACATTATAATATATGGTGTGCTTAACATACAGGTCCGGTGTAATGAGTTTACGAATATAACAGTAATTATTTCGGGCGCATTAAAATTTTTCTAGAGGTGACGGAGGGAACTGAAATAATTATCAGTTTATTAACCCTTTCGGCGAGTGTATGCGCAATGCAAACGACTTGTACTGAACGGCGCCGTTTTCGAAACTACTTTTTTTGAAAATATTGCTATTTTTTTCCCCGAACAACTATGATCAATATAATTCT
This sequence comes from Cinara cedri, assembly GCA_902439185.1. NCBI lineage: Eukaryota > Metazoa > Arthropoda > Insecta > Hemiptera > Aphididae > Cinara > Cinara cedri. The sequence continues at coordinate 793,624 of CABPRJ010001443.1, read as the reverse complement.
TTGTTTAAAATTTAAAACGTATATAAAACTGTATGTATTGTTTTATAACTGTATTTAAAAACGATTCTGTTTTCCAAAAAACAGTAGTCAAACTTCTTCACTATTACAGTTATGCATTTCGAAATTTTTAAAAAATCATATTATATTAAACCGACTTTAGACGATTGTATTTCAAGTAATTTTTTTAAAAAAAAATGAACCATCAAAGTTGCTTGAAAAAAAAAGACGTCCTAGGCATCATGGAGACGAGTGCAGCATCTGTTACAGGTAATTTAATATACATAGGCATATGGGCATATAGGCAATATACATATATAGGCAAAGACAAACCATTGCTTAAGAAAAAACTATTCTGAGCGGAGTTCAAATGATAGTGATGCTTTGTCAACAATGCTATATTATGTGATATTATAGTGAAATAATTATTAAAAAATATGTTTCATATATTTTCTTTAATAATATTTGTTTAATATTGCACCGATTTTCCTGATTTTCATTTTTTTTGCTATCATTAAAATTGGAACGAAATTGCTGATAGAAAAGTTGTTCACAGAAAAAAAATCCTAATATTTTACAAATATTACACTTCATACGTTTTCTCGTTTTTTTCGGTTTTTCACATTTAATGAGAAAACTCTTGAGAATATCGATAAATTACCTCTTTAAAGTACTTTAGTTACTAGTACCTTAGCCAATTTTTTTTTTTTTTGGGGACACATTATTTGTATATAAGTTACCATACTTTGTCTAACAATAAAATACGACGAATTAACCAATAAACAAAAAGAGGGGTACACCCCCACCATCCCTTCACCTTCCTCCCGGCACTGATATAAACTATTCAGAGAAGATTAAAGTTCCTGTTCCCAAAAAGTCTGCAATTTCAAAATGTCACTAAATAGATAGGTACCTGAATTATAATATTTTTAAATTTACTTATATAGTCATGAAATCAACTTCTTAACGATTGTGTTGGTAGTCAAGTAGATAGTGCGTTGTGTTAGATTCGGCAGGGTCTCCTATGTAATACCCGAGACAAGGCAAGTTACAAGATTCCGTTTTTTTGGATTTTTTCTTATAAAAAAAAAATGTTAGAAAAATATAATTTTTAAAATATTTAATAAACGAAAATTCCGTAGCCAACCGTTATTTTATAAATATTTTCTAACTATTATTTAAATGAGAAATGTGAAAAAATAAAACATTTTATAAATCATTTCAATATTAAAATAATGTATTATAAATCTTAATAAAATATGTTTTTTTGCTATCTGGGAAACGTTTCCACTCTCGACTAACAAACCACTCAAATACCTTAATTTCAGCGCTAAATTCAAACACCATTCCTGGAAATCCCCTTAGCAGGTTAAAGAGAAAATGGTGTCGGGACTTAATTCTAAAGGAAAAAAAAACCTAAATAAAATTAAACTAATCCCGGTGTAAAGTGTCATCATTGGGTACTTTCTTTTCATGTGTCTCAAGTCATAATTTATTTCCGCATACAAGACTATTGTAATTATTGATTTACGGATTGTTTGTTTTAAAATATAGTTTCATAAAAAATGCATCGTTTAAATGTACAAATTCTAAAAACGTGTAACTCAAATAAGTATACAAAATGATACGATTCCCGTGAAAATCAAATTTTTCCGACGGTAATTTATTTCGCGCAAGCTTCCAATTAATATTGACCTTTTGATTCAATTTCAAAAACTTGATATTATTTTTTCCGATACAGCGCCGCGTTTGTACACTATAAATAACAAACGAAAGAAGCCTCCAGCAATTGATTTTGTTGTACCTACCGAAAAAAACAATGGAAAAAAACTAAGGCATACTTACTTAATTTTTTCAACCGTTAAAATCGCGGCGAGCACTCTTAATACTATAGGTATTTAAGCGGATAGCAGCACGTGAAATTATTATTTTATTTAATTAAAAATATAACTAATCGATAAATATATTTTTTTTTTTTGTCTTTACACTTTGTGCCCGGACTCTGTTATAAAAACCTGACCCCGATTGTTGGAAACCCCTTCACGGCGCACTCTTCTGTATATAACGACAACCACAACAAAAGACCAATTTTAATAAATATTTAGCTTTTTTTGCTTAAAGTTTATTTAAATGATTAAAAATCGACTAAACGTCAACTATATTATAACTGACTATTATATTATATTTACCGATTTAAAAGAGCTATCGAAAAAAAAGAAATCAACGTTACTATAAAATAATAAACGAGTACCTACGTTTTAGTCTTCGGCTATAGTCACCTACTCATACGTATTTTTTTTTTTTGTTAGTTTGTACTTTGTTGGCAGGTTTTTCTAAGTGTCTTGCCGCTTGACTTTTTTTTTTCTTTTCAGTGACAATTTTTAGTTTAATGCGATTAAAAGTGTCAGAATTTTCAATACCACAATAATATGATTACGCATACGCCAACCTGTGTGAAATCTAAACCGCACACATAATATTATATTTCTGTATATCTTTGTTACTAAATATTTTTTCGTATGTTTCATTTTAATATTGTTGTTGTATGACAAACGACAAGTAAATTAAATCGTACATTACAAGTATTTCAATAAACTTTTTAGTTTACGATGAAAACAGTTAATAACAGTAATAAATAATAATTATACATCATTTCAACTGTACAAAAAAAAAAAAAATTCAAGTCGATTCTTTTTTTGTGAAAACCCCGCCCTTGATACAGGAGGAAAAAAACAGTATTACGCCGAAGTGGAATGCAAATGTTTTCTGAAGGTTTTTTTTTCACGTATCGAAAACTTAACAAGTTCGCTGTGCCCATCCGTTTTGACAATTCCGGATTGTTTAATGAATCGTTCAATATAATATTATAAACCAGTAAACAAGAGCACCCGGAGGTGAACATTTTTATTAGAATCAAACACTTTAATTAATGTATTATGTGGTTTTTCAAAAATCGTTAAAAGTATTATATTATAATATTAAATTTAACACTTAAGAATTATAGTAACTACAATTGAACACAAACTGAAATTCTATTTTATTTTTTCCGAATTCATTAACAAAATTTTCCGTTATATTAATTTCTTTGACTTTTTTCCCGTGTGAATTTAACAAATACATAATTCGGATTAATGATTTTTACACATAAGAAAATAAACGTAAGTTAAATGTCCACAAAAAACATCCGCAAATGATCGGCTGTAGTGGTTGGTGGTACCGTAGATATGAAAGAATAGACATAACATGGCTGTACCAACAAAATAGAGGAAAATTGTAAAAAAAAAACCCGATTAACTTAAAAAGGGATAAAGAAAAAAAAACGCCCTTGGATAATGAGGACGGGTGCAGCCACTGTTATAGGTAATTTTATGTATACCTGTTCGCAAAACTAAACCATTGCTTACGAAAAAACGATTCTGAGCGGAGTTCATTTGACACTAATGCTTTGTCAACAATATATATATATATATATATTTCATGTTATAGAAAAATAATTAAATTTGCTTTATATATTATTAATAATAATATTTGTTTAATATTGTACCGATTTTCCGGGTTTTCCAATGTTTTTTCGATTTTTCACATTTGTCGACAAAACACCTGAGAAATTTTTTTTAAAACATCGGAGTCTAAATGCACTTTTATTGCGAAAAGAAGATGCCTCGATATTTAATCGCCTTAGAAGACTAATTGGGTGCCTATTAAATGTACTTTTTTCACTAAACAATATTTTCTTATTAACCGGTGCACCGCGGTGAATTAGGATTTACTCCGCGCTTTAATATTGTGCGATAACGATGTTTGGATTTAAAAGCATAAATATTTCTACCATACTGTTATATGATAATAATAATATTAATATTGTCGTTAAAATACATTATTTTCGTCGAATCGCAACGCCGAAAAAAAAAAAAAAAACAAACAGTAGTTAAAGAAACACTTTTCTATACACAATTAGTTATTAGTAAATATAATGTTTCGGAAATAACTCAAATTTTTACGAAACAACTAAGTTGTAAGAGTCGAGGGTTACCAAAAGAAGCAATAGTTTTAACTTGTTTACTGCAGTTACCGCACAGCTATATAATATGCAACATAGAATAATATGATGGTTGACGGAGAAAGAAGAAAAACGTGTCCGTAAAACAATTATTGTTTAATTATTTGCAAAACGTTTTGCATAAAATGTCTATTAAGCAAAATTTTCTCCGGCTATCTGTAATAAAAAAAAACTTCAAACGTACGTATTATGAATTATAACATTGTTGATAATACCGCGGGTAACGAGAACCCGACACGTGAGAACGCGAGCGAAATCTGACTTTGACCTGTAACTAATTTAACATTAAGGTAGGTATTAATGTTTTTGCACGAGCGGAAGGCTGAAAATTCCGGCTTCGTGAATAATAACAATAATAATATGTTCTCCTATATTATGTTCGCGCGGATGGTTAGGCCTATACCTACACGAACGAGCTCACGTTTTCACCGGGACAAAAAAGTGTACGAAAAGAATAATAACGAAAAAATGCAAGTGCAACGGAGCGACCGGAATATTAAGAGCAAACATTGCACTATTCAAAACACACCGTCTCAATCGTTCTTTACACGAATTATATCATAATAGCGATTAACAATCAAATGCGTGCAGTAATATTTTCTTTTAGAGGACTATAATATGTTATACTTATATTATAAACAGTGTTCGGGACTTGTTAGCATTTGTGTTGGCTTTATTTGATTTCGTTTTGTTTTTTTGCTCGACTTTAAATCTACTGCTGTGCGAATTCACGCTAGGCTACTGTCGATTACACGTGTGCAATTTTTAAGTTCGTTTGTTGATCATTTCTATAGTTTTTGTTGAAAATTACTGAGTACAAAATGCTCATTTATTCATTTTTCTGTTTTGTTTTCCGATATTTTCTCGCTTTGTGATACCGCCCAGACGGTAGTCAATATATCCAACACCGAAAACTATGATTTTTAACAATAAAAACAAACCGCGAACCGTTTATCTGGTGCTTAATAAATTAGGAAAAAAAAAATGAAGCCTAGAGATTTACCTCGTTCATTAGTTGTATTTTTTTTTTTTTAGTTCGTGGGCGGTAGGGCAAAATCTAAAGATGATTTCCTCTTAGAATTATTTTTCCTGCGGTGGCTATTTAGTAGTTATATCCTTTTCGTATTGATTTTTATTATCTGCTTTTCGATTTATTTTTGTACAATTATTTTAACGTATTCAAAATATTTTTTTGAGCTTCAATTATAATGCGGTCACTAAGCGCTTATTTCGCTGATTTTACGAAACTGTTGGTGCCCGAAATCCAGCTCGACAGTCACACAGAACTTAAATCTTCGAAGTATATATTTTCCAGTTTAAATGCCCACGCGACAAACATTTTTTTAAGAGAAGTACATTTTCTAAAACGCAGTTCAACAAACGGCGATATTAGGCGTAGCGTTTTAATTTTTTAAATATATAGCCGACGTATTTGTCTTGAAAATATTCTCCTCGTTAAATATTTTCGTCGTGGGCGTTTAAACTGTGAACGTTACCCGAGTACCACCTAACCTATGCACTGACTGCGGTGTTAAATCGGCGTGATTTATCTTTGACGATAGACGAAGCACGACTGCAATTAACACGTTGGAATTTACTTTACCATTAACGACGCTAAAGCATCTCCGAAATATAATTTAAAATGCATTACGTCTTTTGAAAAAAAAAAAAAAAATAACCCAATATAAATCGTATCGGTATTCGTAAGCATTTCAATCCGAACACGGAACACGTGAGCACGATGCAATACATGTTCAAATTATAAGGTCGTTATTTTTTATATATTCTGAGCATATTGATTTGTGTGCACGCGTGTTTTTTTTTTTCTGCCTATAAACAACTTTTTTTCGAGACATTTCGCTCCGATCATCGACTTTAGAGTAGATTTCCGGTAGAAAATTGTGTTTAGCTTGTGCATTGAACCCGTCATTGTCTAGATTTCACTTTGGAGTATAATAATAGTCAGAATAACAATTATTGGAAAAAATCGGGACAATTTGACGGTTTCTATTGTTTTCCTTTGAGGTTTTCGAGTTTTATGTAGTTTTTATTTGGTTTTATGCGGATAAAATCGTTTTGATCAGAGACGAATTGACATTTTACACGAAATTCATTATACGTTTTACTTAATCGTAAAAAAAAAAAAAAAAAAAAAAAAATAGATGAGCGAAATGTAGTAGGGTATGTTATATTATGCGTTATTTGTCGTATGTTCAAATGTTGACGAAAATCGTCAAAATCGCCGCATTTCAAAACATGTTTAACCGGACTTCAAAAATCGTATTTCGTTAGGAATGATTTATCGTTGCGTACGGAATAATATATAAATTAAATAACTCTATCGTTCTATCCTGCCACACCAACAACTGCCCACCTATTTATTATTATTATTATTTAACTCGATCGCGGTGGTATTTTCGTTTTAGCAACAAACCGCGGTCGAGCTTTGTTCGTGAATCGCGACGGTCCAATCCAATTAAATCGTCAGAATATTAAAATCGGTTTTTTTGATGTCTACGGTGTGGGTACAATAATATAAATTGGGACCAAAACGAATTGTAATTTTCGCGGCGGCTCGCGAGAATGGCGTATAAATTATCGTCGACGAAATGAATGTTATATACGTGACGGAAACTGCGTGTATATGGAGCGTTAAAAAAAAAAAAAATTAATAAATCAAAAACGTAATAATTAAGTATTTGGTTTTTTTTTTTTTTTGGCAGCGAACAAGACGATGATTGCAGCCCGCAGAGATGTTTCTATTTTATTTTTTTTTTTTTTTCCCCAATGGGATACCAACTATTCCAACTAAATAAGGTCGCTGCGTCATAGAAAAACGATTAAAATATTTAGAAAGTATCGAAGTTTATCATTTTTCGATTAACAACAACTTCGACACGGCATCACTAATGCTAATAACTATTGTAACGAAAAAACAACTCGTCGATAACATTTTTATTACACGCGTACTTAGTTTTTATTTTTATCTCGCCACTCGACGAGTGTATAATATCCTATAGGTAATAGAATTTTTTTTCTGTTATTTATTTCTTAATGAGTATTCAACACACGCTAAGATTTTAAAATATGTAAAGGCGGTTGAAATTAAGTGATTCGTTTATTCGATTACTATACAAAATTCGACGATAACATCGGAACGTATTACAACATAACCTAACCCGATGAGTGTAAATGCAATACAATTCGAATGAGAAATCAATATAAAAGGTGGTGGTTTGTACGCGTAATGCCGAAATTCTAATTTCGAGGGTTCGGTTACTGTTATATTCACATTAAAGAACTATTATTCAGATAATATGCAAATTTGAATTATTTATAAATCCTAATAAAAGGAGTGTTTGTCTGTTTGTTTATATATGCAATGTACTGCCGAATCTGTTTCATCTGCTCGGGCTGTACGTAAAGGTATGAAAAGTATGCGCAAAAACAAATAAACGGATCCGGATGCACCTCGAGTCGGTTTTGCAAAATTCAATCCACAAAAGACGGCTCACCCGTGTTTCTTCGTATATATTTTGGTTTCTAAAACGAAAATTACATATTTCATTTTTTTTTTTTTTGTTAATTTATTAGTTACCATAATGACACGGATGAATTAAGTTATTATTAGTTAATTTGGTTGTCAGGGATAAAAAAATAGTTTTGCTTTTAAAAAATAAATTAACGGACAACAAGGATGAACTATAATCAGGATGGGTGAAGGAAACGGAGAGACAAGTTTTTAGTTTTCCATTTTTTTTTTTTTTCATTCAATACAGTGCACGGGCAAAGTTGAACGAGACACTTAGTAGAAAATAAAACGAATATATTTTGTAAAAAATGTCCGAGTTTTTTTTCTCCGGTATATTAGGTATTCGGAAAATGTTGATCTATAAAAATTGAAATAAAACCAAAAAAGAGCTGATGCTGATGGGTGGCACACCCATCAGTTATAAGAGTTAGGAAGGATGGATACATAAAATTATTTAATATATATCTGTACGCAACGATTAATCATTACTAACGAAAATCTCTTCTGACTGGAGTTCGGTTGTGCGTGTTTTGAAAAGCCTTACTATTTGAAATTCGTTAATGTTCTCGGTTATTCCAATTTATTATGAAAACTCCTGGAAAAATCAAAAAAACGACATTTTTAAAGTACCAAATCAGTTAGATTTCCTTTCAGGAAAAAGGCTACACTTGAAAATCTGAGCGAAATGTCCGGTAGAAAAGCTGTTGTAAAAAAAAAAGCAGCAATAACGAACATCGTTGTAAAACCAATACATTACTCGGTCCGCCGCTCAGAATCTAAAATACAATAATGGTAGTCGGTAACCACACGCGGCGGTAAAACCGATGTACGTTTATGGCTCCGCTCAGATTCTAAAACGCAGTCGTTGAAACACGCGCAAGTAAACGTATTATTACAATGTTATATTGTATTCGTTTTTATTAAATTAGATTTCGGGATCGATCGACAAACCCGCGCGTTGTAGTCCGATCGTTTCGACAGCTCGCGTGTTTACTATGATAATTAGATAACCTGAAAGTGTTGTTACATATTTATAATATTATTACACCGAAACAATCGTGTTACAGTGTCGTGTAAACTCGTAAAATTACCTATAAACAAAGTAGGTAACCGATTTTCTATAATTGTTTTAAATTTGTACGCAATAATATTTAAACACCCGTACATTAAAATAACAATTTACCAGCGTATATACGCGGATAATCGCGATCAACGAGTTTAACAGTTTAATTACATATTGCGTCGCATACGTAAGTTGTATTAAAAAAAAAACCTCTGTGTCGTAAAAAAAAAAAATAATAATAATAATAATAAACCGCACATTTAATCGGTTTATATTACGCCAAACGTTAATATTTAAAACGATTCGATTTCAAATTTGATTTATTACGCCTAATTTAATGACTACAGATTTTTCGCACGCAAAATTATTCGTTTAGACTTCACACTACATACACATACACTTGATCCACCCAGGATTTGTCGAGGGGGTCTAAACTAAATGAAAACGGACACACTTCGCACGATTGGTGGGCCACTATTTTAGACGAGAAGTTGGGAAGGTAGAGGTGAAATTTAATGTATATCATCTGTACGCAACGATTACCTATTGCTAACGAAAAACGACTCTGAGCGGAATTCGGTTATACATGTTTTGAAAGAACGTAGTGCGATTTGAATATAATACATTTAGTCAATTTTCTAGTTTTATCTACGTTTTTTCCCGATTTTTCCCATTTATTATGAAAACCCCTGAAAAAATTAAAAAATTACCTCCTTAAAATACTACACCAGTTAAATTTCCTTTTAGAAAAAGTGGTACATTTGAAAATTGGAGCAAAATATCTCGTAGAAAAGTTGTTCATAGAAATAAAATAATAAATATAATTGTAAATCCAATAAATTTCTCCCTCCGCTTGGAATCTAAAAACTGTTTTGCAAAGCACATTTGCACAATTATATGTATTAGGAATAACTTGTCAATGTTGAATAGTTTATATGATTATTTTTTTACGTTCAAAATAACAATACGGGGGCTAGGCTTATGATTCCTTAACCCTCCTCCTGGGTATACTGCTGGGGAAACATAATTGAATGGAAAATACAATAATTATAATCTATAATCTTCCTGACATTGACTGTTTCTGCCTGAAATGGCGGACACTGGACATAAACTATAATCCGAAAAGTTAAAATTTATAATTAATTACTCACTACGTACATTTTACCAATCCCTTTCGTTCAACAATATTAAATCATTTTTATGCTGGAGAAACTTCATTCCAGTCTTCCCTTCCTGGAGTTTAATTTCAATTATTTAACATGCAACTATTATACATTTTTAATGGACTACCGGAAAGATGTTTTTTTCTTCTCCAGGTTATTGATCTAAACGTACAGAAAAAAAATGGCGTTCAATCGCCTTAGGTTTATGAGATAATTACATTTTCAAATTAACTTCTAACTTGACTAAATGGATTAAGACTTTTTTAACGTGTTAATTTTTATTTCAATTAACTTTAGTTAACCGACAGTTAATCCTACATTCATTAACTTGCCCCAAATTAATTTATTTATTTTCTTCAGATTTTATACGCTGTTTAACGCGTGTGCGTAAAAAAAAAAATCGTTTAAAATTTCAAAACAAATATTGTTCTATCGTCAGTTAATTATTTTTTTTATTTTTTTTTTTTTTTTTTTTTTATCACATTTTAAGGAAAATTGATAAAATGATTTATACACGAAACAAAATATATATAAATATAATAGGTACTATAATATTATAATATTATTAACGCGTCAATATATTTTTAGCTAAAAATATCGTATGGGCACTCGTACTGGCACCCGGGTAGACCGGGCGGAATGGGATATTTTAATTAAATATTATGTGTATCAATCGAAAAACAACTCGTTCGGCACTTTAATCAAACCGCATACTGCAGGTGTATAGCACGTCGTCGTCGTCGTCGTCTCGTGGTAAATACGAACCTTTTTTTTTTTTTTTTTATCTTAATTATTTCGTGTCCGACGACTAACCGCGTAGCATTCGGTGATGGTAATTATTCCACGGGGATTATATATAATATATGTATGTGTATATAGTCGAGTACGCTATTTTTTTTTTTTTTAATAGCCAGCCGATGAGTATCTTCCGAGTACGTATCCACCTACCTATCTATCTATCCTCTCGTAAACGCGGTATTTAAAAAAAAAAACGTATTTCTTTAACCTCGTTTCTGGTAATACGGGTTTTTTTTTTTTATTTAATATCGCGGTATAGAGATAATTTGTACACGTTACCCTCCCCTCCCCTACTCCCACCCGAACTGTTTTCGTATATTATATTTATACTATTGTGTTCCACGTAGAGCTCCCGCAGTATAATAATATTATAATATACAGATATAGGTATACCTGTAGCTAATACGTTTTATGAATAGTACAACATACTATATTGACATTTGAATAAAATATCGCGCGACGGTGCATTATCTAAACAAATCATTATAATAATACTAGGAGTAGTTTAACAAAACAATTCGTTTGGTCGTTAGGACGGCGGTAATGTTTTATTATTATTATTATTATAATTTTTTTTTTTTTTTTTTTGTTATGAAAAACGTTATTTATATTAAATAGAAAAATAATATTATTATTAATCGAAAATTACCAAAAATAAACCAGGCACCTCTAATTTAAATTATGGGACACTGTGCAGCCTTAAAGGGGAACGAAGACGCGGGCAAACATTCCAAACAAACTGTATTAAACGCAAATACAAACGCTAACTTATTAAATTGCATTCCTTATAATTTTACACATTTCATTGATTTACACATAACGCATAAATGACCCTAACGCCCGGAATAACCGGAGCGCAAAACTACATTCAGATGGGAAAACAAATGTCTTAAAAGAAACGGAGAAATAATTTTAAACAGTTTGAGAATCGAGCGTAAAAGATTTTCCCCACGGGTTTCTCGTGACAAAAAAATGGTTGAACAATCGATCATAAACCAGGGTACAGTTGCATGATTGGCTTTTGCAACCAAAATACCTCGATAGCCGTTCTTTAGTCATTCAAGAATACGTGACTATAGTTGATGATAGTCGATGCGACCCACACAGCGATAAGCCTACGGGAGTCTGGTGGAAATTAATAAATATATAAACCAATCTATTTTGAAATAATGAAAAACTTATTTTATTTAAAATACGTAAATTCTTATCAACAATTTCTCATCTAATGGCACATTGGCATAGATGTAATTATTATTATATTTATTGTTTTTATAGCCTTTAGTCTAGGAGACAAATTGATTTTTGTTTTTCAATGTCCCAGTCGACGAGATAATATAATATTATTGTTAATAATATTGGAATAAAAATTTAGACAACGGCCCATCGGGAATTTTACAATTTCTCGGTTGGCCAATCCGTCCCTGTCAATTTTTGAAGGAAATTGGGATGGTAGGATACATTAAGTTGTTAAATATATTTCTGTAAGTAACAATAAACCATTACAATTGAAAAACGATTCAGAGCGATTTTCAACTTTTCGTATTTTGAAAGGCCGTATTATTTATGATTTTTATCAAAATTTAATATTATTAAAATTTCAATTAAAAAAAACTATATTACACTCAACTTTTTTACTATTAGGTAAAACTTATAAATTATATGTAACCACTTCCTGTTAAATTTTTAAACATTTTTGTTTGGTCCAGTAATTTTATTCATAGAGTACCTACCGAATGCAAATTGTGTAAAAACTTATGCAGTTAAAATGTCAAAAAATAGGTAGCTCAAAAATAGCATAAAAGTTTTTAAAATTAGACTACATCTAAAAAAGGTAATTATTAGTTTCCTGTCAAAATTCCCTACTGATATTTATAATTGAGTTAAAAAATTAACAAAATAAAATTGAAAATAATAAAAGTATTATTTTCGTACATTTTCCCATTCTTTCAACGTTTATATTTTTCGGTTTTACTCAATCATAAAAAAACTTCAGAGAAAATAAAAGAAACGACTCTTTTATTCATTAACCATGTTAAAAATGCAACAAAAAAGGTCACTCGACATTTTTTTATTCTGGTGGAAAACATAAAGCGTAAAACTTTAAAATAATTCTATCGTAACGCCGTAAATTTGTCAGTTGTAATTTTACGTCTTTTATCGGTTTTTCCAAATTATTATAAAAATAATTAGAAAAATCAAAAAACGACCTATATAATGTATTAGCTAGGTAAAATTTCTTTTTATAAAATGTGCTACACTTGATACATCGGAGTAAGTTTTATTTTCAAAAATTCGTTTACAGATAAAAAAAAAAAAAAATAAACATCATAGTAAAATCAATAGATTCTGTAATTGTTTAAAAAAAAAACCAACTAAAATAATAAAACGTAAGCTTAGGATAAATATAATGTAACTGTAATAATTGTAAATAAAATAATCAACAAATTCATTAGAACTGAAAAACTGTTCAAATTATCAAAAAAAAAAAAAAAAAAATACAAATTCTTATGTTAATGAGGACGGGTGCAGTCACTGTTATAGATAATTTAATATATACTTGTACGCAACGATAAACCATTGCTTATGAAAAAACGATTTTGAGTGAAGTTCAGTTGATAGTGATGTTTTGTCAACACATAATATATACCATATTATAGTAAAATAATTAAGTTTGCTCTGTATATTTTCTTTAATAACATTGTATTTGTTTAATGTTGTACCGATTTTCCTACATTTTTCCGGATTTTCCCATGTTTTATCCCGGTTTTTCACATTTGATGAGAAAACTCTTGAGATAATCGAAAAATGACCTAACCACACAGATTTCATTTCGGAAAAGTTGCTACACTTAGAAATCCAAGCAAGTCTTGTGGTAGAAAAGTTGTTAACAGATATACAAAAAAAAAAAATATACATTTTTTTAAAACCATAAGCTTCTTCGCTACACTCAGATTCTAAAACGGCAAACGGAACAAAATTATTCGCCAATCGGTTTGATTTCGTGTTTAAATTCAACTGTTTAACCGAATAGTTATTAATATACGACGCTATAAAACATTGAATAAGTTTTCGAAAACGAGAAAATAATCGCATAATTGTATACAACATTATAACAACAATAGTATTACGTTCAAGTGCAACGTGTTCGTACCCGTACCCTCGTTTGTAAATGTTTATAATTTCATTACTAAAACACAATTTACTTCGGGGCAGGTGAAATAATTACTATCTCTTTTTAGTTTTTAAAATACTTAAAAAAAAAAAAAAACCGTTAGCTAATACAATACGTTACAACTTACAAATAAAAACTTTCAAATACAACCGAATTATATAACTTTGGATTTTGAACAAGCAAATATCAGTACACGTATACGATGGTTTCAAATGTTAGTATAACTGCATTATGTCTTTTTCATTTTATCCAATCTATCTGGGGAAATGTTGTTAAAAAAAAAAAAAAATATGACCGAGAACACCGCACGTGAACATAGACAATTCTACAATAAGACGCTAGATACGAGACACATTATGGCTTCACCTTTCATTTCACTATCATAGCATTGTGGGTACCCCTTAATGAAATCTTTCGTGAATACTTATTAAGTTCAGCGCCATAAGTACGTGGAAATAATGTGTACATAACCGGGCGTCCAAAGAGTGGAAGAAAACGAGCTTTGCCGCCGATATTTCATCCTACTCTTTGGAATGTTAATAATTTTGTTATTGATGGGAGACGACGGGTGATTTCATTTTGGGTGAAATGATATGCTGACCCTCGCGAAACATGCGTAGGAATTAATAACTGTCGATCAATAAAATGAATTTAAAAAATTAAAATGTATCGTATTATGTTCGACTTAAACAGCTAATCCGATTCTGGTGCTGATCAGGATCAAAACTATATTTGAAATATTTTTTTTTTAAATTCTTAGCACTTCCCCCACCATCACCACCATCACCACCACCACTCCCCAACCATAAAATAGCTTGATTTTTTTCCTTCGTAAATCGTATTTCGGTTAAACCACGGCGATGTCGCCTTAGAATATGTGGACATTTCGCAAATTATATTTTAATTCCGTACGCTTTCCAATACTCGTTACATTGTCAATGTACATTTTCAATATTGCACATTGTTCACCTCCCCCCCCCATTTGAAACTTCTAATTATACGCCGCTGGACGTAATAATGTACCTATTATTATATACTCGTAACCATTGCCGTATAGAAATTGTTTGTTTATTAGTATTATAATATTATATACAAAATATCTCCATCGCGGGTATAGATATTATAAAATCGCCCGTACGAAAACAGTAAACGAAAATGGTATTTGAAATGAAAACATTCATTTCGTTTTTATTAATTTTTCTGCCGAAAATGTTTTTTTTTTTTTTTTTTTTTTATTACGTCATGCGGCTTTAATATAAAAACTGTCTGTAGCGAAAATATTTTTTCGGAAAATTTAATATTATAACCGTCATATAACTACGCCGGCACGGTCGACATGACACACGACAATCGCGGTACAATTATAACCGAGCGAATACCTATTATTGTAACGATAATAACAAAACAAAATAGAAAATCAATACATCGCCAAGTGCGTTTTCACGGCCCCTCGCGCGACATCCATCCGATAATAATCCGTAGATCCGCGTTCACACCGCCATGTCTCCCTGGTGTTATTATTGTAATATGTAAAAATATGGTACGCGATAATATTATTCGTAATATTGCCAGAGGTAAGTATAAAGAAACCGTATAACATTACGCCGTCGTTTTTTAAAACTATTTTTTTATTGTTATTATTATTATTTTTTTTTTTTTTTAATATCCGTACGATTTTAATAATAATAATTCAAATTAAAATCCATCGATTTTACGTCACGGTAAATAATTTGTCTTTCATCGTACTACGCTATTCCGCGGAGCATATCATCATAAAATAATAATAATAATATTATGTAATCCTTTAAAATATTATGCTGTCTTTCCGGCGCGCGCTCCAAGAACAAGGTAATCGCGTTTTTTTTTTTTTCCTTTTCGTTGTCCGATTGGTTACTACGAAAACAATATATTACTCGTAAGTCGATAATATTTATTTCAGAAAAACCTAAAATATTATGCTGTCTTTCCGGCGCGCGCTCCAAGAACAAGGTAATCGCGTTTTTTTTTTTTTTTTTTTACGAAATTTCAAAAGCCCCGTCTGTTCTGAAAAAAAAAAAAAAATTGATGATTTTCCAACCAGTTTTTAAAACGACGGATATCCGGACAAAAACGGGAAAGTTTACGGCATTCACCGCGGTTTCGTTATTTTCGTTTGGGTTCTTTTGTTGTAATTCGGTTAAAAATATACACTGAGATATTTGATATTTTCAAAAGAATACTTATGTACGCAATGCTAATTTGAAGACGGTGAATTGTTCTTCTTTTGTAAACGTTTTCGAAAACGCACGGGACCTGCCACAGTTGCAGACGTATGTGATTATTTAACAAATGGTACGTTTTTAATATTTACAATTGGTTTTTTATGGAATTTTCTTTAGGCGTTTTATGGCGATAATTTCCCCGATATATATGATGTCAAAACTGCGACACGCACATTATATTATAATACTGCGAGTCGTCACTATAGATTGTTTAATGTTAACTCGGAAATAATACGTTCAGTTTTAATTCGCGGCCGAACAATCGTTTAACAGGATAACGCGAGCAATTGGTTAATATGTTATTATAATAACGCGGGCCAGTTTTTTTTTTTTTTATTTTCGTTTTTGTTGCGGTCCTCGGCCACCGCCAACCAACTCCAGCCACGCATTTCAGTTTCCGCGTCTTTGTGTTTATATTTTATATATTATGTAAATTATTCGAGAGAAATGAAAAACAAAAAAAAAAACGTTATCCGCCGGATCGCTCGGATCTATCGGGATAGGAGCTCCCCGGGGTCTCCGCGAGAAACCGATTCGCGGCCTATAATTATTATTAGACTCATTATTACGCCGTCACGACTCATCCCGGACCAGTCGAAAACTACACCCGATATAATATATTATAATAACGCGGGCCAGTTTTTTTTTTTTTTTTTTTTTTTTTTCATATCATCGCGACGGTGTATGGGAACGGAACAGAAATACCTCTCGCGTATATAATATAATATTATATGCAGGTAGGTACCCCCGGAACGGTGGCACAACACCGTATTTTACGCGAGAAGCCAAACTCGCTCTAAGGGTATACGCGAAAAAATATGTATAATATTATTACTATTATTATTAAGTATTACGAGGCGTGTTCACGATGGCGTGTTTAAGACGAGTTGACCTCTCGGCCGTAATATTATAATATAATAATATGTATAAACGAGGAAAATATAATATTATTATAACAACGTGAAAACGTAATAATAATAATAATAATAATATTTTAGGTACACACACATACGTGCGCTGCGGTATTCTAAACAGAAAAAAATGTTCTGAAAAATAATTTCTATCGCCTATTGAGCGCTTATATAATAATATTATTATGTACTGTGCAGCCCTTGTCGAAAAAACTCGATGCGAACGGAAATTTTTCATATTGTATCTGTAGGTACGTTTCTTTCTTTTTTTTTTTTTAAAAAAAAAAAAAACACCAAAACAATACGATAAAAATAACGTACCGAATTCCGCTCGATTTTTTTTTTTTTTTCAAATACGATTATCTAAAAAAAAGGTTATTATTCGCATAAATGCAAAAATGAAGAGCGATAGTAGTGCGTAGTACGCAAAATATATCCACATTAAACTAAAACCCGCTACGCTTTCCGAATCTGAAATTAAACATTTTACATTTTCAAACGGCAGACAGCTATGTATGTAACTCAAAAACCGACATAATACTCTTAAAATTACATCATGTCTAGACAATTTTAATTTAAGTGATGCTCGGTGGAAATTTCAGGTCTCCGCGATTAATTATGTCACCGAATCAACACAAAAACAAATAATAAATCTATTTTAACATTTTAACAGAGCCTGGCTGTTGTTCCGTAAACATTCCTGTTTTACCGACGTTTTTTTATTAAAAACTATGTGTTTAATAACGGAATTAAACAGAGGTCCTAAACAGCTATTCTAGGATAATGGGCACGTTTGCAACCACTGTAATAGGTAATTGAATGTAAATCTGTTGACGACGATTAACGATTGTTAATAAAAAAAAAAAACGATTCTAAGCAGAGTTCAGTTGATAGTGATGCTTTTTCAACAATATATATGTTGTGTTTTAGTAAAATAATTAAATAGTAATTACATATTTTCTTTAATAATATTTATTTAATGTATCGATTTTAGCGTTTTGCCTACGTTTTTCCAGGTTTTCACATGTTTTATTACGGTTTTTCACATTTGCTGAAAAAACTCTTGAGAAAATCGAAAAATGACTATCTTGAAGTATTTCACCACACCGATTTCATTTCAGAAAAGTTGCTACACGTACAATTCTGAGCAAATTCCTTGGTAGAAAAGTTGTCCACAGAAAAAAAAAATAAACATCTTTGTAAAACTATAAGCTTCTTCGCTCCACTCAGAATCTAAAATGACCTTTATAAAATGTCAATTAGATAAAATTCTACCGGAATCACTCCTGAAATCAGTGGTTGGAACAGAAAAAAAAAATGATTATAGTAAAAATATATATTTCTCGCTTTGCTCCGAATGTAACGAAGAGCGATCAGCGAGCAGTGGTGGGCGTTTGGGGATAAATGAAATAAATAAAGGATTATATAATTTTAATTGGCTAAAAAAAAATATTAACTATGTATATTTATTTGATATCTGGCTTTTTTACTCGCGTTGTCGGATTAGGTAAATAGAAAAATATTATCCGATTTATTCGTCATTTTATTGTTTACGACTTACATTCCATTCGGTTGACAATGCCTAAGCACGCCACTAGCAGCAAACCTCAGTCACTCGATACGAAATTTCCCTCCAGCCGTCTTGTTGCCGTTAACTAATGTGAGAAATCTTTAGAGATGTTTAAAATCCGGTTTTTTCTCTAAAAAAAAAAAAAAAAATAAAAAAATAAAATAAAATAAAATTTGTCCACGGAACGATGCCGTGTAGACTAAATTTGCTACCAGAAACCACGCATGTAGTCGGCGGTCGTACAGCGAGTCTTCCTGTAATAAACAGTCGTTTACAGACGGCAAAAATAAAAATAAAACCAATATAATTCATTATTTGCTCTATAGCCATCACGGTCAAAATTTAAAAAATAGGACACCACCGACGTGTTTTTCTCATAATATACCATATATATAAAAAAAAAAAAAAAAAAAATGTCATATAATTTTAAAATATTAAT